>CM042162.1:66829320-66846820 GCA_023376005.1 Doryteuthis pealeii | reverse complement strand
AGTTGACACTTGTCAAGAAAGATCTAGGAAACTAAGACCCTTAATCACTGCCTTCTAGTACACATATGATAAAAGGATTGAAGGTTGCCATAAGAGCAATACAGTTGGAACAATTATATAGGTGCTAGGGCTTGATGTGACCATCCCCAATTGATCGAAGGGGGCTTCCTCTGACCAAATGCCTAGCCCAAGTAAGGGTTAAAGTGGAGTGTTGCATGTGATAGACTGCTCATCCATCAGGATTTTGTCTTTAACTCTTAACGTCCTGTTGAGAACTTTTTAAGTCCAAAGCATTCCTATAAGGATATATTAACAAATGGTTAAAATGACCTTTGCATCTAAAGTTACCTGTTATTTCCCTTAAATCAAAGACTTCTAAATATATTTAATATTACATTTAAACAAAGTCCAGAGACCCATTCCTATAAGGATTTATCAATAAATGGCTAAAAATGGCCTTTTCATTTAAAGTTACCTGTTATTTCCCTTAAATCAAAGACTTCTAAATATGTTTAATATTACATTTAAACAAAGGCTATCGTTTGGGGTGGATTAAGAAAACGAATGAGACTTCCATCTTGGTGGAATGAGGTGATATAGGACTTTAAGAGTTAAGTATTCTGGGTTGCCACCCACAACCAACAGGTGGCCCCATTAGAGGGATTTCTTTTACACAAAAATTTGTTCTTTAACATAATATTCAAGCAACCTCCGCCCTCCCGCTTTTCGGTTTGTGGGGTTGGTATTATTTACTTACACTGTCATCAAAGAAACCGGATTTCATCGCAAAGACAGAAAACGAGTTTCACCTGCCTTTGTTGGTTGAAGGATACAAGCCCAAATTAATGAGTATATTAGAAACAAATTCTTTCACTACAGTTTATATTCTATATTTATTTTCCAATATGTACATTCAATTACATATAAGGGTTGGCTGAAAAGTTCACAGGCTGACCAAGATACTTTCACTAGTTTACATTCTATATTTATTTTCCAATAAAAGTAAGTAAAGTCGATGGGTCTGCCTAAAGTTGGTTTCAGCCAGGCAGTGAGGGAGTCTATCCCCCTTTCAATAGCGCTAGACCAAGGAGATTGTTTTGGGAGTCTGAGGTGGAGCGCTACACCTACCATCAGCTCCTCACTTTACCGCACAGATCCATGTGTTACTCATTCGCTGAGTTGGCGAGTGCCGGTATTGAACTCAGAACCTCATGGTTCTACTGACTGAGCTAAACCAGCCAATATGTACATTCAATTACATATAAGTGTTGGCTGAAAAGTTCACAGGCTGACCAAGATACTTTCATTAAATTTGACCAAATGAGTTTTATTGATGCAGAAAGATAAGCATCCAACTATTCTCCCTCCAGTTAAGGGTAAATAGTAGGGCAAACTGGGCTCTTTAACTTTGGTGAAGCAACTAGTCTAGAAGGAAAACTGTATTTAAACCTATTAAATTCCACTTAAAAAATTGACCATGAGTCACATCCTGCTCGTGTGGAGGGGTTGGGTAAATATATATTAGATTGATCAAAAATAAGAGAAAAAAATTGCTTTAATTCAAATTTGTTTTACTACTTAAAAAAATCCTCAAAAAAGATGTTAGTAAAAAAATAAAATAAAAATATTTTACTTAGTATGGTAAGAATCAAATAAGGACAAAAATTAAACCAGGAAAAAAAAAAAATTAAAAAAAGGAGGGTTATTTCCTATAAGTCTAACATGATTAAAGGGAACTGCTCTTGACTGATAAATTATTTATTTTCCCATTGAACTAACCATGTCTTCTTTTTCCTAGTAGATCAATAAATAAATAAATAAATAAATAAATAATTTATCAGTCAAGAGTGGTTCCCCTTTGATCATTTTAGACTTATAGGAAATAACCAAAAGGAGTATCTAAAGAGGAGTAACTAAAGGGAAGAAAAAGCAAAGCAAAAATAAAAATTGAAAAAAAAAAAAAAAAGTGGGGAGAGAGAAAAATAAAATTGGAACTGCAAATACTGGGTCAGAACTTAAGTCGTAAAGGGAGATAATACCGAACTCCACCTTACCTCGTCTGGGAAGCATTTCTATGCCGACGGCTAAAATAAAAGTGAATATTTGAAGGAGGAACAAAAAAAAAATTTTTTTTATTTTTAAAGAGGCAATTGCTTGGATATTATTGTGCACAATGTACCCAATATTGATGAGAGGATGAAACATCCAATATTGATGAAGGATGAAATAGAAAAATAAGATGGGCCTAGAATTTAAATTTTAAAGAGGAAATACCCTTGCAGATATAAACTATTCGGTTGGTACAATAACTATTGCAAGCTTTTCTTTCAACAAATTTGTTGAAAAAAAAAAAAATTTTTTTTAAATAAAAATAAAAATAAAAAATAAAAATTAAAAAATTAAAAAAAAAAAAAGAAAGAAAAAGAAAGTGATTAACTATTGCAGCCTTTTTTTTTTTTTAAATTTTTTTTTTTTTTTTAATTAACAAATTTGTTGAAAAAGCCCAGCAATAATCATGTAGCAACCCAATATTACCCGTCTTATAATATAGAATACTTTGCTTCGTTTACTTAAGGGTGTCCCATCAATATGTAATGGTTAGCAAGCTAGTCTCACAAATCTGAATAATGAATTTAATCTTCACTGGATGCCGCTAGATCACCCAAGTTAAGCAGCAATGACCTGTTAAATACTTAATTGAGTGACCACTTAAGCAACAGCAGGTACTGTAAGCAACCAGAGTCCTTAATCAAAGATGTCTTGATTCAGCAATAAATGACCTGAAATGTAATGGTTCTCATCGTAAGATATGGACAGGGTGAGAGGAGTTCAAATCCTGAACATGGCTGTTTCTATTTCACATAGCACAAAAACCTTTAGGTAAAGTAAAAATTCAACTATTTTTCCTCCAGCTATGGGTAAATAGTAGAGCAGTCTGGGCCCTTTAACCTTGGTATGGCAAGTAGTCTAGGAGGGGAGAGAAAAAAAATTCAAATCTGTTAAACTCTGCTTAGTAAATTGACCTTGTGTCACATGCTGCTCATGCTGAGGGGTTGGTATATATATATATATATATATATATGTTGTTCTGGTTCCAACGGGAGAAAATTCAATATTTTATAAAAAAGAAGGTCCGCAAAATGTAATATGTTTTTAGAGAAATATTTTTATTCTTTTTATCTTACATATGCAACACGTGTTTCAGATGTTCTGGTATCTTCTTCAGGAAACACTTGTTTTTTTATTATATATATATATATATATATATATATATATATATATATATTATGCCATTCTTGTGGAGGAGTTCTGTAAATACATATACTCTCTCCTGTTGGCAGGCATATTATATTTATATATTTACCAAGTACTCCACATGAACAGGATGTGACATAGGGTCAATTTCATAAGTGGAGTTTAACAGCTTTGAATTCAGAGTTTTCCATCTCCTAGATTGGTTTCTGTACTAAAACTAAAAAGCCTAGTCTGTCCTACTCTCTACCCATAGCTGTGGGTAGAAGAGAGGTATTCAAGCCCTTCCCATGGGTATTAGTGTAAAATTAAGTCTGTCCTACTCTTATTTATATCTTAAATTAAAAATATAAATATATAAGTTAAATATAACTTATTTATTATATATAAAAATATATAAAAAAATAATATAAAAATATATAAGAATATAAATATATAAGTTAAATATAACTTATTATATATACTGTAAATCCTTGAGTATAGTCCGTCCTTAAGTATAATATACAGGGATTTTTTAGGGGGCTGTACCTCTGAAAAAAAATGTGTCTGAATAAACATTGCCGGACAGCAAACAGAGACTCTGACATTGCTTAGAAAATACTTTTCATTTTTAACCTTGTATATAGTACGCGCTAGGGGTCTTGACCTTTAAATTTTGGGAAAAAAGTGTGGATTATACAAGGATTTACAGTAACTTATCATATAAATATATGAACTTCTGGTTGATTAGAAGGAGGATCAAAGTGTAGTATCTGTTCCAGATTCTATGCTTTGACACTTTCCTTCTATACCCGGCCTCGGCTGGGGGTCCAGTGTGCTTCGGCCTCTGGACCGGTAAAGTACAATTAATAGCATCGATCCAAGGGGGCCATCCCCTCAGATCGATGCAATTTTTATGTGCCCACGTAAAAACGAGACCTTGTGTCCAGCCCTCATAAGTGGGATGAGCAGGCAAATACCCTTATCATATAAATATATAATTAAGTCTGTCCTACTCTCTACCCATTCAAGCCGTTCCCATGGACATTAGTGTAAAATTAATTACTAACAGTTCCAACCAGGATTTCCACTTGGCTCACCAAATCCATTTCCTATAATGGTAAATATCGTGCCACATGTCTCCAGTGTCACAATTTAAAATTTAATTATATATTAAAATAAAAAAGTTGTATAAAAATTTTAAAAATAAACCAATCTAGTTGTAAATAAAGTCGGCCAAGTGGCCTATTGTCGGTATCAGCCTGACAGCGAGGGAGTCTATGCCCTTCTTACAAGCACTAGACTAGGGAGATTATTTTTTTTGTGTCTAAGGTGGAGTGCCATACCAACCATCAGTTCCTCACTTTACCGCACAGATGCAAGCTGTACTTCTCATGCGCAGAGTTGATGAGGGTGATAGAAAGAAAAACTTTTCTACAACTATAAATGCTCTATATTTTACGAGATATATTGAACCCTTTTGGATTAAATACTTATGCTACTGTAATGAAAACACGGTAGTAATTTTTTGATGAAAATATATTTTGAAATATATATATATATGTTTTTGAATATAAGTCTTGCATAAGAAGACAATCACGTCAACACACATCACAATATAATAACGCTTGACCAACCACTTATTTAAAATTCACCTATCTGAGGATTGCATAATACGCATGAAACTGGAGTAACATAGCCCCATAATCTTATATTTCAGGTTTTAAACCTGCTCTAATTTAGCATTAAGCACTTTTATATGCAAACACTTTTCTTATTTGATTTATATATATATATATATATATATATATATATATATATATAAAAAGGATATGAAAACAACACAATATGCTGTTAAAGTGAAAAGATTTTATATGATATTCATAGCTAATATTGAACAATATTTCGAATTATAAAAATCATCTTCAGAGCGTGTTTATACTCCAGACTTATCAATAGCGGAGAAACAAGCTGTGAAGATGATTTTTATAAATCGAAATATTGTTCAATATTATCTATGAATATCATATAAAATCTTTTCACTTTAACAGCATATTGCGTTGTTTTCATATCCTTTTATCTATATTCATACCGTCGGATTCATTTCCTTTCTCTTAACTTATATAGCAGATGTTAATTTTCTGAGAATATAGGAGACTATTTCTGGAGGATGTAAGCAGTGAATTTAGAATAATAACTAAAAAAAAAAAAAAAAAAAAAAAAAAATTTTGGCAATTTATGAGGAAGACCGTCCCGGTCTCCTGCCTCAAAACTTGCTAACGGTGAGTGGTGAAAAACCAACCCCAGCTACGATTGAAGTCCGTAGCCGAAGCAATAGATAGATATGAAGACGACTAGATAGATATTTTTTTTTTATTTTATTAAAATATAAAAAATATCTAAATACTCAGATTTTCTTTTATTCATGTTTGTTTAATGTCTTGTTTTTAGTTTAAATAAGCAAGAATATCTAAATATATTTTTTTTTACTTGTAATTGATTGTTGGAAATAAATATATTAAAATAAAATGAAAATACTGAAAAAAATAAACGTTTTGGATTTTTTATATGTAAGTGAATGTCGAAAAAAAAAAACAAACAAAAAAAAACAAAACGCCTTAAGTTGGTTGTTTACTTTCAAGTGACACTGCTTCGGCTACGGACTTCAATCATAGCTGGGTTGGTTTTTCAGCAATCACGGGTAGCAAGTTTTGAGGCAGGAGACCGGGGCGGTCTTCCTCATGAATTACAAAAAAAAAAAAATTTTTTTTTTATAGATTATAAAAAAAATAATGAAAAAAATAATGAAAGAGAGAAAAACACCAAAAACTTTAATTTTCACCTGATGACCATCACGAAATTCAAAACTGATTATTGGGATTAACACGTTTGGATTTTACTATTTAATATCCAATTAATCCCATCCATGGGGGGGAAAAAAAAAATCCCAATATTAAATCTCTTTATTTTGTCATTTGGAACATATAAATCCGTCTGTGTCTGGAGTTAATCTTATGATTGTTTTAACCTCAGCTTCAAATCGTTGAGTATTAAACTATTTCTCAGCAAAACATAATGAGAGAATATTTTGGCATAAAATCAAAATCAGTCAAATTATTTGGCTTGATGGTGGAATCTGGGTGAGGTTTAATCTTTATAAGTCTTCAATGACTGTATGTGAGTCTCAGCCAAATTACCTTGATATGGCTTAAACATCAAAGTGATTCTGGTTAAAAGTATGCAGCCATATATACAATTAATTAATTGGAAGCGCGTGGTGTAATGGTTAAAGTCAAGGGAAATGGACTAGTCGTCCCGAGTTCAAATCCTGGATGTGGTAATAGCATTTCACTTAGCGCTAATACCCTTGGGAAAGGTATGAATTCTACTCTCCCTCCAGCTATGGATAAATAGTAGGGTAGACCGGGCTCTTTAACCTTGATTAGGCAACCGGTCTAGGAGAAGGAAAACTCTGAATTCAAACCTGTTGAACTCCGCTTAAGAAATTGACCTTGTGTCACATCCTGCTCGTGCGGAGGAGTTGGTAAATATATATATATATATATATATATATATACAATTAATTCAAAAGCATTAAAAATTGATGTTTCAAAATATGAAGGAGATTCAAAGATTATCTGCACTATTGTTTTATGGAAGCCAAGTTCATCGTAGATGATTTGATAGGTAGTAGTCTGCTTAAAGTTTGATCTTGTGCAGCATCCTGCCCAATACATTTACTTGTTGAAAAATATCTATCTCCATTTTGTATCTATCTATTATTCTATCTATCTATCCCAGTCTATTCAAAACTATATAGCCATCTTCATATCTAAACAAGAATTACGACAAATTTCTATAAATAAATAAGAATTACGACAAAAAAGAGCCCCTCCCCTAAAATACATTTAACGCCCTAAGATGGTTGTTTTCTTTCAAGTAACACCGTAGCTGGGGTCATTATTTTAATAGTCACCGGGTAGCAATTTTTGAGGCAGGAGACCGGGACGCACTTCCTCATAAATTACCGAGATAGGCACGTTCTCAGTCAAGGTTCTAGAGTGATCTATGGAATTCTTTTTGGCACCCTCATTTCCAAGCACGCCCAGATTATTCTTCCTGTCAGAGGCCTGCTGAGAGATTGTTATTTTTTTTTGTATTGATCGATTTTATTTATTTAAAATTCCCATTGGTAGGGCAGGTTTTCAGCTATTTATTTATTTATTTTGTCTGAAGTTTGTAGATGAAGCTTGATAATTTGTATTATTTTAATTTTTTGGACTGTTGTCCTCATTTTTATTGTTATATACACAATGTTTTGGCCAATGTACCACCCGGTCCGATTATGACATGAAGGGTCCCCAAGTTTGAAGAGAAGGCTCCCAAGTTTGACAAGTAACACCGGAAAAAGGCAGGAGGGCTCATTGGCTGAAACATTGTGTATATACCAATAAAGATGAGGACAACAGTCCGAAAAATCCAAATAATTTTTTTTTTTTTTAATAAAGTTAAAGAAAAAAAATGCTACTTACGATCCATTTTGAGATTCTTGATGAAGTTTATGAAATTTTGTGGTATGGATGGTCTTCTCTCCTTCCATCCTCAAAAGTGGTCCCATGCCGGCTCCAAGATGCTTCTTAGCATTCTCATCGGAACCATTACCCACTCTCTGCATGATCGGATTGTCAGGAACGTTCTCATTTCCGTAGTTATGGAAAAGGACATCTAACGTACCATGGTTCCGTTCAGCATAGTGCTGGGCATCCTCTCCTTTCAATTTTGGAATCGGCCGGTCCAACAAATCAATTTCCCCATACTTTCCCATCAAGGTACGCATGGCTTCCCCCTTATTACTTTCCGCGGTACGAAACCCTTCGGTTTTGGTGGGGTGTGCTGACTCACCATTTTTAGCAACCCCACCCATCATTTCCGACATGCAACCTTTGTTCATGGCATAGTTTCGCTTGGCCTCTTCTGTGGGCAAGCGAACACCACCCCTGGGAGAGTTGTTCCCATTCTGTGCGGTACCGTTAGTGTCAAAAAGGTTGCCAGTGCCATCGCGGACTCTCAGGGCGTAGACGTGAGCCTCAGCGCTACGGCGGGGGTGGCTCTTGGGTTTGGGTACATATTCAGGGTTTCCGTTTATTGTAGACATTTTTCACTTGGGACGTGAGCATCCAACAATTCTTTGAACTTGGGCAAGAAGGTATTCTGAAACAAAAATAAAGACGAATTAGTTATGAAAAGTCAATGGTCAAGTATTTTTGTTTAATAACAGAATAACAACACTTGTTATTTAATATACACTTCTAGTTATAATTAGTAATACTAATGTCATTACCATCATTAGTCATTAAAACTAATTGTTAGTTTATTTCCCATCCCTAAGTTTTTAATAAAATGTAAGCTCTGAAAGCAGACAAGGAAAATATTCAGTACCAATAAGTTGCCATGACAAATAGCAGCTTTAGAACAAAATATTGGGGGAAGAAAGAAAAGGGGGGAAAAATGAAAAAGAGAAAGAGAAGATAAGAGAAAGAGAATAGAAAGAGAAAGAGAATAGAAAGAGAAAGAGAATAGAAAGAGAAGAGAATAGAAAGAGAAAGAGAAGAGAAAGAGAATAGAAATAGAAGAGAAAGAGAAAGAGAATAAGAAGAGAATAGAGAGAAAGAGGAAAAGAAGATAAGAGGAAGAGAATGAAGGAAGAGAGAGAGAGAGAGAGAGAGAGAGAGAAGAGAAGAAAGAGAAGAGAGAGAGAGAGAGAGAGAAGAGAGAGAGAGGAGAGAGAAGAAAGAGAGAGAGAGAGAGAGAGAGAAGAGAGAGAGAGAGAGAAGAAGAGAGAGAAGAGAGAGAGAGAGAGAGAAGAGAGAGAGAAGAGAGAGAGAGGAGAGAAAGAGAGAGAGAGAGAGAGAGAGAGAGAGAAGAGAGAGAGAGAGAAGAGAGAAGAGAAGAAAGAAAGAGAGAGAGAGAGAGAGAGAAGAGAGAGAGAGAGAGAGAGAGAGAAGAGAAGAGAGAGAAGAGAGAGAAGAGAGAGAGAGAGAAGAGAGAGAGAGAGAAGAAAGAGAGAAGAGAGGAGAGAGAGAAGAGAGAGAGAAGAAGAAAGAGAGAAGAGAGAAGAGGAGAGAGAAGAGAGAGAGAGAAGAGAGAGAGAGAAGAGAAGAAGAGAGAAGAGAGAGAGAAAGAGAGAAGAAAGAGAGAGAGAGAGAGAGAAGAGAGGAGAGAGAGAAGAGAAGAGAGAGAAGAGGAGAGAGAGGGAAAAGAGAGGATGAGAGAGAGGAGAGAGTGAGAAGAGGAAAGAGAGAAAAGATAGAAGAAAGAGAGAGAAAGAGAGAAGAAGAGAGAAGAAAGAGGATAGAGAGAGGAAAGAGAGAAAGATGAGAAAAAGAATGAGAGAGGAAAGAGAGAATAGAAGAGGAAAGAGAATAGAGAGAAAGAGAGAGAGAGAAAGAGAGGAATAGAGAGAGGAAGAGAGAGAGAGAAGAGAGAGAGGAAAGAGAGAATAGAGAGAGGAAGAGAGAATAGAGAGTAGAAGAGAGAAAGAGAGAGAGAGAATAGAGATAGGAGAAGAGAGAGGAAAAGAGAGAATAGAGAGGAAGAGAGAATAGAAGAGGAAGAGAGAGAGAAAGAAAGAAGCAGATAAGAGAGGAAAGAGAATAAGAGAGAGGAAAGAGGAATAGAGAGAGGAAAGAGAGAATAGAGAAGAGAAGAGAGAATAGAAGAGAGAAAGAGAGAATAGAGAGAGGGAAAGAGAGAATAGAGAGAGGAAAGAGGAAGAGAATAAGAGAGAGGAAGAGAGGAGAGAAAGAGAGAAGAAATAGAAAGAGAATAGAGAGAAAGAGAATATGAGAGAGAAAGAGAGAATAGAGAAGAATGAGAAAGAGAGAGGAAGAGAATAGAGAGAGGAAAGAGAATAGAGAGAGAAAGAGAATAGAGAATGAGAGAGGAAGAGAGGAATAGAGAGAGAGAGAGAGAGAGAGAGAAGATGAGAAGAGAGAGAGAGAGAGAGAGAATAGAGAGAATAGAAAGAGAGAATAGAGAGAGAAAGAGGAAAGAGAGAATAGAGAGAGAGAGAGGTAGAGAGAAGGAAGAGAATAGAGAGAGAAGAGAGAATAGAGAGAGGAAAGAGAGAATAGAGAGAGGAAAGAGAGAATAGAGAGAGGAAGAGAGAATAGAGAGAGGAAGAGAGAATAGAGAGAGAAAGAGAATAGAGAGAGGAAAGAGAATAGAGAGAGGAAGAGAATAAGAGAGGAAAGAGAGGAAGAGAAATAGAGAGAAAGAGAGAATAAGAGAGGAAAGAGAGAATAGAGAGAGGAAATGAAGAGATAGATGAGAGGAAAGAGAGAATAGAGAGAGGAAGAGAGGAATAGAGAGAGGAAAGAGAAATAGAGAGAAGAAGAGAATAGAGAGAGGAAAGAGAAAAGAGAGGAAAGAGAGAAAAGAGAGAAAGAAGAGAGAGAGAAAGAGAGAGAGAGAGAAAGAGAGGAAGAGAGAATAGAGAAGGAAAGAGAGGAAAGAGAGAAAGAGTAGAGAGAAAGAGAGAGAAGAGAGAATAGAGAGAGGAAGAGAGAGAAGAGAAGAGAAGGATAAAAAGAAAAGAAAAGGAATAAGAAACAGAGAAGGAATAGAAAAAAAAGGAGGAAAAGGAGAAAAAGAAAGAGAACAAAGAGGAAAAAAAGAAGAAAAGAGAACAAGATAACAAGAGAAAGAATAAAGTAAGAAGAAAAAAAAAAAAATTCCTGACCGAGTTCTAAACCACTTTCCCTGACAGCACAAGCTTCAAAATAGCTGAACAACTTGTAGGAGTATCAACAGACCCACAAACAGATGAGAAACTTTAGTAGACCCAAATAAACAAAGAATTTGCCCTGTGTGTGGAAATAAATTCCACAAAGATGAAGGAAGGAGAGAAAGAAAAGAGAAAGAAAAAAACAAAACAAAAAAACCCATGTTTGAAGTTGATATTAATTACACATATTTAAACAACCCTTTCTCACCACGGACAGAATGCTAATTTTTTAAATTTTTTTTAAAAGAGTACAGCTGGTTTGAATTCAGAGTTCCCTCACTGAAACAGGTTGCCATATGAATGATAAGATTCCAGTGTGCCTATTATTTATCATAGCTGGTGTTTGAGTGAGGGAGTATTTCATACATTATCACAAAGGACATTATCACAAAGTCAAACGAACCAATACATCCAGGATTTGTACTTAGCACCCTTTCAGCTTTCTACCAGATGGACTGGCTCATAGCCTTACCACCCTTCACATTCTACCAGATGACTGGCTCATAGCCATAAATAGCACTAATTAAAGTAGATTAACTAGCAGAATAATATTCAGACTGACTTGCGCGGCGGCTATACCAACTGACCTCCTCTTTAGTGTGAGTTTGTCTTGTTCTGTGTTTGTATGTATCCGTTTAGCACTGGATGCTGTTGCTTAATAAATGTGTTAAGCACACATTCATCTGTGTATCTTTCCACCTCACAATACAACAATATATATTATTATTATTATTATTAAAAAAGCTGAGTGAATCAACGATTGTTTGCTAAAGGCTTTTTTCCTGTTTAGTTTAATGACACAAAATTCATACTAAAATATTCTTTGTTTCTAGGCTTTGAGTTATGTTTGAAAAAAAAAAAAATCCATTTCAATTGGTTCTAATTAGTCAAAAACTGACCAGTCTCTTACTTTACATTCTGCCTGTCACTTTCCCCCTCTCTATGTATATCTCATTATATATTCTAGTTCTCTGTAAGAAGCAGTTTGTATTTTCACTTTGCACACACACAAAAGGAAAAAGTGAAACAAAGAAAAAGAAAAAGAATTTATATAGTTGTAAGAATTATGTTTAGTCTTGTTCCTCCTCCTCTATATCTACAACCGATAGATAGATAGAAAAAAAAGAAAGAAAAGAAAAACTAGTCAAAACCAGAAAGTGGGTTTCATCTCTGAATTTGTCTCACCAACAAAACAACAAAGGAGGTGGGAGAAGAGGATGAAAAAGAGGCAGAATTTTTGATAAAAACAGTCAGCAAAAATAAAGAAGACTCGCGCATCGCGTATTGCAACGTGGAGGAAATATTTACAGAATGTGCAGTGATGTGAAAGTAGATAGGCTTTTTTTTTTAAATCTGAGAAAAAGCTTCTGTATGCAATGATATCACATAGGAAAAAGAATGAAGAGACAGACAGAAAGAGAGAGAGCAGACAGAGAGAAAGAGAGAGAAAGAGAGAGAGATAAGAAGAGAGAGAGAGAGAGAGAGAGAGAGAGAGAGAGAGAGAAAGAGAGAGAGACAGAAAGAGAAGAGAAGAGACAGACAGACAGACAGACAGAAAGAGAGAGAGAGAGACAGACAGAGCAGAGACAGACAGGAAAGATGAGAGACAGACAGAAAGAGAGAGAGAGACAGAGACAAACAGAAAGAGAGAGAGTAGAGATCAAACAGAGAGAGGATGAGAGAAGAAGAGAGGAGAGAGAGAGGATCAGACAGTCGATATATGAGAGAGAGGAGAGGAGAGAGAGAGACAGACAGAAGAGAGAGAGGAGAACATGAAGAGAGAGAGTAGAGAGACAGACAGATCAGTAAGAGAGAGACAGACAGACCGAAGAGAGAGAGAGATCAGACAGACAGAAATGAGAGAGATGAGAAGACAGACAGGAAAGAGAGAGAGAGAGAGACAGACAGACAGAAGAGAGAGAGAGACAGGACAGACAGAAAGAGAGAGAGGACAGACAGAGCAGAAAGAGGAGAGAGACTATTGAACAGAAAGGAGAGAGAGAGACAGAGAGAAAGAGAAGAGAGAGCTAGTAAGAGGAGAGAGAGGAGACAGACAGATCAGAAAGAGGAGAGACAGACCAGTAAGAGATATGAGGACAGAAGAGAGAGATGAGAGACTAGACAGACAGAACAGAAAGAGAGAGAGACAGACAGAAAGGACAGTGAAAGAGTAGAGACGATCAGATGAAAGAGAAAAAAAAAAGAGAGAAGAAAGAGAAAGAGAGAGAAGAGAGAGAAAGAGAAGAGAAAGAGAGAGAGAGAAAGAGAAGAGCAGATGTAAGAGAGAGAATAGAGAGAGAGAGAAGAGAGAGAAAGAGAGTAGAGAGAAAGAGAGAGAAAGGAGAGAGAGTGAAAGAGTAGGATAATAGTGAGAAGAAAATAATACATTAAAAGAGATAAAACAATAAGACATTGTCTCATATCTCATTGTAACACATTCTTCATTCTAAATCTCTCAAAACAAATTCAGAAAATAAGGATCGACTGACTTCTGAAAGAGAGACGGTCAGTAGAGAATGTGAATAGTTTTTTTTATACATTGCTATGTATGACGCAGTAGAAGATTGATAACTGAATTCAAAACCCAAATCCACTAAGAAATTGACCTTGTGTCACATCCTACTCATGTGAGGGTTGTGTCTTGTGTGTGTGTTGTGTGTGTATTATATATATATATATAATATATATATAATATATTAGTCGCTAATATAGAACACATGACACACACAGAGCAGACTAAGACAGAAAACACACACACACACACACAATATAGAAAAATACAAAACCCACATAGGGACAAATACAGCACACAAACACACATTCACACACACCTGTACAAATAGGACATAGAAAATACACCCCCAACACGCAAATACAACATGTGATACACACCTTAAAAAATGGCAGAAGAAATAGAAAAGTATGAGAAAAGAAATCTGTTATGAGCCAAGGAAAAGTAAAGATATGTCAAAGTATGGGAAAAAAAAAAAAAAAAAAAAAAAAAAAAAAAGGTTTAAAGAAATCTGGATGTCAATCGGACTTCTAAAATGCCTACACTAAGGAGAAAAAAAAAGGTTTAAGAAATGTTGTTGTCAATCGGACTTAGAAATGCCCAAAGTGTAGAAAAGAAAAGAAGAAAAAAAAAAGTTTAAAGAAAATCTGGATTGTCAATCTGACTTCTAAAAATGCCTACACTAAGGAGAAAAAAAAAAAGGGTATAGAAATGTTGATTGTCAATCGACTTATGAAAGCCCACATTAGTGTAGGAAAAGAAAAGAAAAGAAAAAAAAAAAAAGGTAGATTGGATTGTCAATCGGACTTTCTGTAAAATGTAACACTCATGGAAGAGAAAGAAAAAGAAGAAAAGAAAAAAAAAAAAAGGAGATACAAATATAAAGAAAAGATAACAAAAAAAATAAATATAAAGAAAAGAGAGCAATATAAGATCACAGAATGTCTTTTTCCTGTTCATTAAGAAATCACAGACACAAGAAGAGGAAAAAAACAACTAAAAAACAAAAAACAAACAACAAAAGCAAAACTGTGATGACATCAACAATACAACTTATATTTGAGATTACAAACAATTCTTAGAACAGGTTTGCAAAGATGACGCATAACTGAAACATTTCACAAACACTAGATGAATCAGCAAACTATCTTCTGTTTAATGTTGCTTATCTTCTACAAGGCTGAAATTCTGGAGCTCTGGGGAGTATGTCATTGTTATTACTCCCAGTTCCACTCTGAGCCAGAGAGGTAACCTATTAGGGTCCCCATGTATGTGTTCAAGTTTGTTTGTTTTGTTAATCTGTACACAACAGTCCAAAATAATGTGCGTACATGTTTACAGAGAAAAGCACATGGTCACACTAAATACACGGTATTTTAGGCCAAAAAAATAAACAAAGATAGAACAGTACTGAATAATCATTACACCCAATCATGAGGCTGTTGTCATTTACTAAACTGAGTCTAATTGACACAATCAGGGCACCCAGTGAGAATAACTCCTAACAAAAGTCTACCATTTACACCACATCAAGCATCCCTCTTCATTTTACTAAACTGAGTCTAATTTGACACTAAGTCGGGGCACCCAGTGAGATTCAAACTCACTAACAATAGTCTACCATTACACCCTTTCATTTACTAACAACCTAATTTGGTACAAAGTCAAAAGAACAGGAACTCAGTAGAATCAAACTCCTACAATCGTTGCTATTCTAGCTCTAATCATTACCCCAAAGGGGCCCAAAGTCAGCCGAGCTTAATTTGAACAGTCATGGCACACAGTGAGAATCAAACTCACTAACAATAGTTTGTTATTTGCTCTCTAATCACTATATATCACATGAGGTCCAGAGTCATTTGAGTCTAATTTGAACAAAGTCAGGGACCCAGTGAGAATCAAACTCAAAATATTGGTTTGCTATCTAAGGTCTTTGATCATTAAAACCACATGAGACATCCCTGGCAACTGTCAGTTTCTTGCCTAGGAGTGAAACTGACAGTCACCAAGCACCATTAACTTATGTCTTCACTTCCCTGACTTAAGATATTGAAACCCTCTTTACTTTGCATCTGAGGTGGAGCTCCACACTTACCACCAGCTCTCCACTTTACGGCACAAATCAGATTAGACAAGATGCGCTCTCATGCTCCAAGTTGGCATGACCAGTATTGAACCTGGAACCTTGGATTCCTAGGAGGATGCTGTACCAAATGAGCTAAACCTATATATATAATATATATATTCAAAGAATTTTAGTTGATTGAAACTAGATAAGCATCCATGAAAGAAAGAAGAAAGAAAGAAAGAAAGGATGTACAGATCTGGTTATTTTAACAGATAATTACAGAGATGGAGTTTCACAGAAATTCCTTAATAATTGTGTAAAGCAGTTTTTGAGACATTTGCAAAGTATCTATTATTATTATTATCATCACAAATGTACAGGTTATTGCAGTTTATTTATTAAAGACCAACATGGGGGTGGGTACATTCAGCATATTCTAAGCCTGGCCAACAGGGCACTTATATATTTATATATTATATAGTGTGTGTGTGTGTGTGAGAGAGAGAGAGAGATCAAGTATATTCCATTATATTATCCAACGAATTTGGAGAATTCAAACATACATATAATAAATAATATAAAATTTATTAAAATTTTATATTAAACATGACCATTATTTTGTCATTATGTTGTATACAAAATTATGATTTTATATACAGCATTATATATATATCTATATATCTATATATCTATATATAATATATATATATATATATATAAATATATATAAAAATAAATAAATTTGAAAACAAGTGTCACATATAAAACATCCATCATTTTCTTCACCCAAGAGACATCCTGATGAAGGTTCAATGTAACGAAATGTTTAAACATAGATAATTAAATTCATCCCATTTTCGGAACACTTGTTTTTCAAAATTTCTTTATATTGTCGGATATTTTCCATATTTACTCTCATAGTATATAATATACTATATATATAGTATATATATATATAAATAAGGATATAGGTCAAGTTTTGGTTCTTGTCGTTTAATGGTATATAAAACTTATCCTGGTAGAAGAACAGTAGTGCTACTGTTTAAGAATAGCTGGGAGTGGGGCGTCCAAGGATATTATTCCGAAAGGACATGATAGCACGACAGTAGTTTGAACCTGCTCACTACGATGCCGCAGTCCAGAACGTTAAACCACTACATCACAGGGGCACCCCGCTAAAAAGGAATATATCTTCTCCATTGTTAGATAATTTACAACACCATGACAAAATTACATAGATAGAAACGGAGATATATTCAGGTAAAATATAGCAATAATAACAACATGTACCAAGAGGAAATGCTGCCCTCCTCAAAGTATTATCTCCGTGTCCTGCCAGACCCCAAGTTTATATAATCCCTTTCCTTAGTGTTATCTTTACTTTTCTTCTATTTATTAAATTACATATTACACTAGATATATCCCTTCCCTTTTTTTTTTACTATATATAAATATGTGCTCCTCCCAAACTCATATCTAATGTGGCATAAATGAAATACAATTCCCATCATCTTATTCTCTTAAATTTGTTCTTATCTTCATAAAACTGCTGTTCCTACACATCACTATTATACATGCATATATCAAATTATATACTAACTATCCCATAATAGTCTGTGCATATGCCTATCGTTTTCATAGAAAACAATGTAATACCTATTGTTGGATAAATGAAGTTATATATTTACACATATAGGAGGTATGAGAAAAATCACCAAGCTGATTCAAAGAAAAATTTTATAAAAGAATCAAATTTTTTAAAACTCTGCGTTAATTTTAATACACTATGTTGTAAAAAAGTAAAGTCGTCGAGGCCAGCCCTAATGTCGCGTATCGGCCAGACAGCGAGGAGTATATCCCATTTTCACTAGCGCTAGACTAAGGAGATTATTTTAGCATCTGA
>CM042162.1:66821820-66824320 GCA_023376005.1 Doryteuthis pealeii | reverse complement strand
TATAATTTGTGTGTGTATAATATATGAACACACACACACACACACACACACACACACACACACACACACAGGGAGGTAATTATTTTATAGGCAAAAAATGGGTATTTTATTTTTTAAATTCTTGAATCAATTTTATTCTTTGATACTTTTGCTCAGTCGGTAGAGTGTTCAGCTAGGAACCACAAGGTTCTTGGTTCGATCCCGGCCCTCGCCAATTCAGCAAATGAGTAGCACGGGGATCTGTGCGGTAAAGTGAGGAGCTGATGGTAGGTGTGGTGCTCCACCTCAGATGCTAAAATAATCTCCTTAGTCTAGCGCTAGTGAAAATGGGATATACTCCCTCGCTGTCTGGCCGATACCGACATTAGGCTGCCTCGACGACTTTACTTTTTTTACAACATAGTGTAATTTAAAATTAACCAGAGTTTTAAAAAATTTGATTCTTTTATAAAAATTTTTCTTTGAATTCAGCTTGGTGATTTTTCTCATACCTCCTTATATGTGTAAATATATAACTTCATTTATCCAACAATAGGTATTACATTGTTTTCTATGAAAACGATAGGCATATGCACAGACTATTATGGGATAGTTAGTATATAATTTGAATATATGCATGTATAATAGTGATGTGTAGGAACAGCAGTTTTATGAAGATAAGGACAAATTTAAGAGAATAAGATGATGGGAATTGTATTTCATTTATGCCACATTAGATATGAGTTTGGGAGGAGCACATATTTATATATAGTAAAAAAAAAAGGGAAGGGATATATCTAGTGTATATGTAATTTAATAATAGAAGAAAAGTAAAGATAACACTAAGGAAAGGGATTATATAAACTTGGGGTCTGGCAGGAAACCCGGAGATAATACTTTGAGGAGGGGGCAGCATTTCCTCTTTGGTACATTTGTTATTATTGCTATATTTACCTGAATATATCTCCGTTTCTATCTATGTAATTTGTCATGGTGTTGTAAATTATCTAACAATGGAGAAGATATATTCCCTTTTAGCGGGGTGCCCCTGTGATGTAGTGGTTAACGTTCTGGACTGCGCATCGTAGTGAGCAGGTTCAAACTACTGTCGTGCTATCATGTTCCCTTTCGGAATAATATCCTTTGGACCCCCACTCCCAGCTATTCATTAAACAGTAGCACTACTGTTCTTCTACAAGGATAAGTTTTATATACCATTAAACGAAGAAACCAAACTTGACCTATATTCCTTTATTTATATATATATATATATATATATATATATATATATATATATGAGAGTAAATATGGAAAATAAATCCGACAATATAAAGAAAATTTTGAAAAAACAAGTGTTCCGAAAATGGGATGAATTTAATTATCTATGTTTAAACATTTCGGTTACATTGAACCTTCATCAGGATGTCTCTTGGGGTGAAGAAAATGATGGATGTTTTTATATGTGACACTTGTTTTCAAAATTTTCTTTATTTTTATATATATTTATATATATATATATATATATATATATATAGATATATAGATATATAGATATATATATAATGCTGTATATAAAATCATAATTTTGTATACAACATAATGACAAAATAATGGTCATGTTTAATATAAAATTTTATAATTTTATATTATTTATTATATGTATGTTTGAATTCTCCAAATTCGTTGGATAATATAATGGATATACTTGATCTCTCTCTCTCTCTCACACACACACACACACTATATATATATATATATATATAAGTGCCCTGTTGGCCAGGCTTAGAATATGCTGAATGTACCCACCCCCATGTTGGTCTTTAATAAATAAACTGCAATAACCCTGTACATTTGTGATGATAATAATAATAATAGATACTTTGCAAATGTCTCAAAAACTGCTTTTACCACAATTATTAAGGAATTTCTGTTGAAACTCCATCTCTGTAATTATCTGTTAAAATAACCAGATCTGTACATCCTTTCTTTCTTTCTTTCTTCTTTCTTTCATGGAATGCCTTATCTAGTTTCATATCAACTAAAATTCTTGAAATATATATATATATATATATAGGTTTAGCTCATTCGGTACAGCATCCTCCTAGGAATCCCAAGGTTCCAGGTTCAATACTGGTCACTGCCAACTTGGAGCATGAGAAGCGCATCTTGTCTAATCTGATTTGTGCCGTAAAGTGGAGAGCTGGTGGTAAGTGTGGAGCTCCACCTCAGATGCAAAGTAAAGAGGGTTCAATATCTTAAGTCAGGGAAGTGAAGACATAAAGTTAATGGTGCTTGGTGATTGTCAGTTTCACTCCTAGGCAAGAAACTGACAGTTGCCAGGGATGTCTCATGTGGTTTAATGATCAAAGACCTTAGATAGCAAACCAATATTATTGAGTTTGATTCTCACTGGGTGCCCTGACTTTGTTCCAAATTAGACTCAAATGACTCTGGACCCCTCATGTGATATATAGTGATTAGAGAGCTAGAATAACAAACTATTGTTAGTGAGTTTGATTCT
>CM042162.1:66814320-66816820 GCA_023376005.1 Doryteuthis pealeii | reverse complement strand
CTCTTTTCCTTCTCTCTATTCTCTCTTTCCTCTCTCTATTCTCTCTTCCTCCTCTTTCTCTCTTTCCTCTCTAATTCTCTCTTTCCTCTCTTTCCTCTCTCTATTCTCTCTTTCTCTCTCTCTATTCTCTCTTTCTTCTCTCTCTTATCTCTCTTTCCTCTCTTCTATCTCTCTTTCCTCTCTCTATTCCTCTTTCCTCTCTCTATTCTCTTCCTTCTCTATTCTCTTTCCTCCTCTATTCTCTTTCCTCTCTCTATTTCTCGTTCTCTCCTCTATTCTCTTCCTCTCTCTATTTCTCTTCCTCTCTCTTTCTCTTTCCTCATCTCTATTTCTTTCCTCTTCTCTTTCTCTTTCCTCTTTTCCTCTCTCTATCTCTGCCTCTCTTTCCTCTCTCTATTCTCTCTTTCCTTCTCTTATTCTCTCTTATTCCCGTCTCTCTATTCTCTTCTTTCCGCTCTCTATTCTCTCTTTCCTCTCTCTATTCTCTCTTTCCTCTCTCTATCTCTCTCTCTCTATTCTCCTCTTTCTCTCTCTATTCTCTCTTCCTATCTCTATTCTCTCTTTCCTCTCTCTATTCTCTCTTTCCTCTCTCTATCTCTTTCCTCTCTCTATCTCTTCTTTCCTCTCTCATCTCTCTTTCCTCTCTCTATTCTCTCTTTCTCTCTCTATTCTCTCTTCCTTCTCTATTCTTCCTCTCTCTATCTCTCTTCCTCTCTCTATTCTCTCTTTCCTCTCTCTATTTCTCTCCTTTCCTCTCTCTATTCTTCTTTCCTCTCTCTATCTCTCTTTCCTCTCTCTATTCTCTCTTTCCTCTCTCTATTCTCTCTTCCTCTCTCTATCTCTCTTTCTCTCTCTTTCTGTCTCTTCTTTCTTCTCTCTTCTTCTTCTCTTTTCTTCTCTCTCCTTCTCTCTCTCTCCTCTCTCTCTCTCTCTCTTTCCTTCTTCTCTCTCGTCTCCTCTCTCTTTCCTCTTCTCTCTCTCTCCTCTCTCTCTCTCTCTTCTCTCTCTCTTCTCTCGTTCTTCTCCTCTCTCTTCTCTCTTCTTCTCTCTCTTCTCTTACTGCTCTTTCTTCTCTCTCTCTCTCTCTCTTTCTTCTCTCTCTCTCTTCTCTCTTTCTTCTCTCTCTCTCTCTTCTCTCTCTCTCTCTTTCTCTCTTTTCTCTCTCTCTCTCTTCTCTCTCTTTTTTTTTTTTCTTCTTCTTTTTTTCTCCCTTTTCTTTCTCTTCTCTCTTTCTTCTCTCTTCCTCTCCTCTTCTCTCTTTCTTCTCTCTCTCTCTTACTCTCTTTCTTCTCTCTCTCCTCTTCTCTCTTTCTTCTCTCTCTCTCTCTTCTCTCTTTCTTCTCTCTCCTCTCTCTCCCTTCTCTCTTTCATTCTCTCTCTCTCTCTTCTCTCTTTCTTCTCTCTCTCTCTCTCTTCTCTCTCTCTCTCTTATCTCTTTCTTTCTCTCTCTCTCTCTTTCTTCTCTCTCTCTCTCATCTTCTTTCTTCTTTCTCTCTCTCTCTTTCTCCTTCTCTCTCCTCTCTATTCTCTTTCCTCTTATCTTTCTCTTTCCTCTTATCTTCTCTTCCTCTATCTTCTATTCTCTTTCTCTTTCCTTCTATTTCATTACTCTTTCCCTTCTCTTTCTCTTTCTATTTCTTTCTCTTTCTATTCTCTTTCTCTTCTATTCTCTTTCTCTTTCTATTCTCTTTCTCTTATCTTCTCTTTCTTCTTTTTCATTTTTCCCCCCTTTCTTTCTTCCCCAATATTTTGTTCTAAAGCCTGCTATTGTTCAGGGCAACTGATTGGTACGAATTATTTTCCTTGTCTGCTTTCAGAGCTTAACATTTATTAAAAAACTTAGGGATGGGAAATAACACTAACAATTAGTTTAATGACTAATGATGGCAATGACATTAGTATTACTAATTATAACTAGAAGTGTATATTAAATAAACAAGTGTTGTTATCTCTGTTATTAAACAAAAATACTTGACCATTGACTTTTCATAACCTAATTCGTCTTTATTTTGTTTCAGAATACCTCTTGCCCAAGTTCAAAAGAATTTGTTGGATGCCCTCCAGTCTCAAGTGAAAAATGTCTACAATAAACGAAACCCGGAATATGTACCAAACCCAAAGAGCCACCTCCCGCCGTAGCGCTGAGGCTCACGTCTACGGCAGCCTGAGAGTCACGCGATGGCACTTGGCAACCTGTTGATCTACTCAACGGATCATCCGGCACAGAATGGGAACAACTCTCCCAGGGGTGGTGTCGCTTGCCCACAGAAGAGGCAAGCGAACTATTAGCCATGAATCAAAGGTTGCATGTCGGAAATGATGGTGCGGTTGCAAAAATGGTGATCAGCCACCCACCCAAAAACCGAAGGGTTTCGTTACCGCGGGAAAGTAATAAGGAGGAAGCCATGCGTACCTTGATGGGAAAGTATGGGATTGATTTGTTTTGGACCGGCCGATTCCAAAATTTGAAAGGAAGAGGATGCCCAGCACTATGCTGAAC
>CM042162.1:66766019-66814220 GCA_023376005.1 Doryteuthis pealeii | reverse complement strand
AAAAAGAGAGAGATAAGATCAAAGTGTAGTATCTGTCCTTAGCTTAATATTACAGATATTTTTGTAGTAATTGATTTCCATTTATCTGTACCAATGAGCTTATTAGTAGATAGTGTGAAAACTTGTAGAAATACAGATAATTCCATATGAAAATGAATATTATCAAATAAAGACTATTACCGAATATCTTCATTCCTCAGATAGACTCTAAGGAATATTCTCATCGAATATTTCCAAAGTTATTTCCTTCATTTAGTTCACAGGAATTCTCTAAATTCCAGTTATCAGTTGGCCACTTAGCAATTTCTAACTTGGGCTCAGGTTACTCCAACAGATTTTTTTTTTCTTTCGACCTCCATTTGTTTTTTCTGCCAGGTTCATTTCTTCTTTTTTTTTTTTTTTCTTTTTTTTTTTTTTTTTTTTTTTTTTTTTTTACCCTCCATCCCTTTTCATTTTCAAGCTACCTTGTTCCATTCCTTCTTTCTTTTGCTATTTACTTTCCTTCTCTCCTTACTTTCTATTCCTGTTTACTTTACTTTCTTTTTTCTTTTTTCTCACTTTTTTTTTTTTCTTTTTTCTCACTTTTTTTTTTTTTTTTTTTTTTCTTTTTTCTTTTTCTTTAAAATATTTTTCCTTCTGCTTTTTATTATAAAACATTTTTCCTTTTCGTTTATTTTTTTTTTTTTAAAGATATTTATTTTTTATTTTCTGTAAGATATTTTATTATTTATTTATTTATTTCATTTTTTATTTTTATTTTTTTTAGAGCTTTCTTTTTACTTTTATTTTTCAAAAATAACTTTCTTTTATTTTTTTAAAATTTTTACTATATTTCTTTCCTTCTTTTCCTCTTCCTTTTTTTACAATCTACCTTCTTCCTTTCATTCTTGTTTTTGTTAATCTTATCCCTTTCCCATCTATTCTATCAATTCTGATATGCGAAAGAGAACATCTTCAAGTGGGAGTATAAATGCTGCCTTACATTCTTGATAATATTTTGACTTGACTAGATTTATTTTGAGTGCTTGTCCTTAGCAGCTTTGTTATAAGCCTCATAGAAAACAAGGTGGTATGCAAAAGACCCGAGTAATTAGGCACTACCAAGATGGTTAGATTCTGTGACCCCCTCCCCTTCACTTCTTTTTCAAAATCTCAGAAAAGTGAATACAAAGATGGTATGTGAATAACTAGTAATCCTTTGGTATCTACTGACTAGAATGACTACTGCAGATTTTGTGTAATGCGCAGGAATGTGTTTGTTTCTTTATAAACCAAGAAACATATTAAAAAGTTGGGGAGGAGGTATTTACCCAGCCGCAGATAAGATGGGACACAAGGCTGCAAGCTATACTACTCATGCGCTGGGTTGGTGAGGGCTGGTATTGAACCTGGAACCTTGAGGTTCCTAAGTAGATGAACTAAACTGGGCCCCTATGTATAAATTTACCCAACCTATTCACTACAGGTAGGATGGGATACAAGGTTGCAAGTTAAGCGGAGTTTAAATTCAACCTGTTAACTCTCCATCCCTCACACTCTTCCACATCCCCCTCACACTCTCTCTCCTTCTTTCTCTCTTCTTCCTCTCTCTCCCCCTCCACTCTCTCCCTATCTCTCCCCTCCACTCTCTCCCTCTCTCTCTCCCCCTCCACTCCTCCACTCCCCTCCACTCTCCCTCCACTCCCCTCCCACTCTCTCCCTCCACTCTCTCCCTCCACTCTCCCCCTCCACTCTCTCCCCTCCTCCACTTTCCCCTCCCTCCACTCCCCTCTCCCTCCTCTCCCTCCACTCTCCCTCTCACCTCTCTCCCTCTCCCCTCTCTCCCCTCCCTCTCTCCCCTCTCCCTCTCCCCTCCCTCTCCCCCCTCTCCTCTCTCTCCCCTCTCTCTCCCTCCACTTCTCCCCTCTCTCTCTCCTGATATCCATTCCACTGAAACAGACGATAAGCATATGATGTATAGTGTTATCACTTCCTTTGTCTCTTCAAGCAAAACAGCAGTTTGAAAAGAAAAAGTAAAAGTAATAAAACAAGATGAAGATTTTAATTTTTTTTATACAGTGTTACAGAGAATTGATATTATTTTGTAATCTAATAACTTGACCAATTTTTGTTAAAAATGATCTCAAATTTCAACAGCATTTGTAGAAACGATTCAAAATTTCATGTTTTATTTTCCAGTGAATGGCATTTCTAGCCATTTTAAAATGTGAAAAGGCTACTCATCTTAAAATAAATTTTTTGTTGATATTTAATATATATGTTTCCCCATCAGAAAAATGTCAAATAGTTTGTAGTAATTTTCAATTTATAAACCAAAAGTTTAGTGTATTTTTCCTATTTAATTATTATTTTTGTTTTGTTTTTTTGCAGGTGTAAACGATTACCAAATCAGGTAATTATTTTTATTTATTTTTTAATTTTTTTTATTTTTATTTTTATTTTTTTTATTTATTTATTTATTTTTATTTATTTTTTTTTTTTTTTTAAATTTTTAATTTAATTTTTATTTTTTTTTATTTTATTTTATTTATTTATTTTTTGAGAGATAAAACAGTTATTTTACTAAGCTGATAAAGTTCAATACTTAGATCTCAACTATATATATATTTTATGTGAATGGTATCAAGTGTTTCTGTGATAGAATTCAAAAAAATTGAGAACAAATGTACATATGAAGATTTTTGCATATATACATTATGTCATATATTTACATATATGGAGTATATTATAAAATAAATAAATATATGAAAAGCTTAATATTTCAGAAATAAGTTTATTTCAGCTACTTTTGCCTCTTCAAGTCTAGAAAATTAGACTTGAAGAAGCAAAGGTAGCCAATGTTGAAGTCAGTCAATATACTGTTGGTTTGAACAACAGCAACTGGCTAAGCACAACTGAAACACTGCCCAAGACAGTTGGTATTTATGGAAATCAAGAATAGTCCATTCATGTATTTGTTGCATTGTCTTACCAATTCAACGGTAATTTGAACTTAGTTTGATTATTCTACAACCAAAATAAATTTATTTCTGATATATTTAGGTTTTCTCACACACACACACACACATATCACTCATACCATTTGGTAATTTTTGTGAGTTGGGTAGAAGATTACTCTGATAGGTAAGTAAGGTAAGACCACGCTCCCCTAAAAATGTGATTTTTTTTTTAAATAAAGGCAATTATTATTGATTGGGTATGGATTAAATTGTTTATTGAACTTAAGTCTTTGCTGGTCTTTATTGATTTTCCTTTATAAAAGGATGTGTGCTTGGTTTTACAAAGAAATATACAGACATACAGAATCTTTCTTGTGTGTATATATATATATATATATATATATATATTTATTTATTTATTTATTTATTTATTAAGAATTCATATCCATTTTTATTTTAGTCTCTCAGCTGCTGACAAGTCTGCTACTGTATAACAGACAAGGTCACTTTTTTTTTTGAAAGGCAAAAAGAATTGCATTACTGTCTTCCTAAGAAGTTTTTTAAAAAAATATGATACTTCTAGTTTCTTGCCTCAGTTTCTTTATTTGCTTAATTGTATTTCATTTGCTTTCTATTAACACAACTTGTACATATCCCCCCCAAAAAAAATTAACACAACTTGTACATATCCCCCCCCAAAAAATTTAACACAACTTGTACATCCCCCCCCCCAAAAAAAAAAATTTAACACAACTTGTACATACTCGTTTTAACAAAAAACAAACAAACAAAAACCCAAGAAACAAAAGCTCTTCATTATTTTTTTTATTCAGTGCTTCAGAATTTTATTCTGAAGTGGTATCTTTGATTTAGATATATGTAATTAAAATATATGTAATTAAAATTTTGATTTTTAAAATATATTGCGCTATGCTCAAAAATATATGTAATTAAAATTTAGATTTTTAAAATACATTGCTCTATGCTCAAAAATGTCATAATATTTCAACTATGAAATAAAACGTGTTAATACAGGCTCATCTGATGATCCATGTGAAATTCGGTCATTAGTTTTTACCCTATTTTATTTTATTGTGTGTAATTTTTTTTTTTTTTTTTTGTGTTTGTAACTGAAATTTGGATACTAGACTAGCTGGGCAGACCTTGATTGACGATCTATACTAGATCATGCCGTAATGACTGCCTTTGTAGGAAATGTACTCGGTGACCAGAGTTAAAATCCTGTATGAGGCTGGTAGCATTTCACAATGCACTAATGTCCTTGAGAAAGGTATGAATCTAACCCCCCTCTCCTCCAGCTATGGGTAAATATTTGGGGCAGATTAAGCTCTTTAGTCTCTGTATGGTAACTGATCTAGAAGGAAAACTCTGAATTCAAACTTGTTGTACTCCGCTTACAAATAGACCTTGTGTCACTTGCAAACACACACAACATATAAAAGATGTTTTTCATTGAACAGATGAACTTGCCACTTCTAATACATTTCTCTGCCCGGATTTTTTTGGCTTGTCAAACACTTGGAAAACTTTTTAAGAAATTTTCTAAAAACAATTTCTTTTACAAGAAATTTACTCCTAAGGTCAAAACTAATTGAGAACAATCAAAAAATAATAACAAAAGAAATATTCCTGTTTGTCTTATCACTTTTTGTTCCTCTTATATAGTTTGCTATATTTATAAGTAAGAAGTGCTCAATATCATTGATAGAGCATGTATATCCAAGTTAGGGTAGCAAAGACACAAAGTCAATGACACTTAGTTTTTTTTTTCTTGAAATAATTCTAGCTGTGATCTACTTCCAATCTATACAACTACAGTATCATAAAGCAAAGAGTAGAATGAGAATCTATATTAACAGATTACTGGATCACGAGCCGTTCTCGTTATTTCTTGAAATAATTCTAGCTGTGATCCACTTCCAATCTATAAAACTACAGTATCATAAAGCAAAGAGTAGAATGAGAATCTATATTAAACAGATTACTGGATCACGAGCCGTTCTCGTTATTTCTTGAAATAATTCTAGCTGTGATCCACTTCCAATCTATAAAACTACAGTATCATAAAGCAAAGAGTAGAATGAGAATCTATATTAACAGATTACTGGATCACGAGCCGTTCTCGTTATTTTCTTGAAATAATTCTAGCTGTGATCCACTTCCAATCTATAAAACTACAGTATCATAAAGCAAAGAGTAGAATGAGAATCTATATTAACAGATTACTGGATCACGAGCCGTTCTCGTTATTTCTTGAAATAATTCTAGCTGTGATCCACTTCCAATCTATAAAACTACAGTATCATAAAGCAAAGAGTAGAATGAGAATCTATATTAACAGATTACTGGATCACGAGCCGTTCTCGTTATTTCTTGAAATAATTCTAGCTGTGATCCACTTCCAATCTATAAAACTACAGTATCATAAAGCAAAGAGTAGAATGAGAATCTATATTAACAGATTACTGGATCACGAGCCGTTCTCGTTATTTCTTGAAATAATTCTAGCTGTGATCCACTTCCAATCTATAAAACTACAGTATCATAAAGCAAAGAGTAGAATGAGAATCTATATTAACAGATTACTGGATCACGAGCCGTTCTCGTTATTTCTTGAAATAATTCTAGCTGTGATCCACTTCCAATCTATAAAACTACAGTATCATAAAGCAAAGAGTAGAATGAGAATCTATATTAACAGATTACTGGATCTCGAGCCGTTCTCGTTATTTCTTGAAATAATTCTAGCTGTGATCCACTTCCAATCTATACAACTACAGTATCATAAAGCAAAGAGTAGAATGAGAATCTATATTAACAGATTACTGGATCTCGAGCCGTTCTCGTTATTTCTTGAAATAATTCTAGCTGTGATCTACTTCCAATCTATACAACTACAGTATCATAAAGCAAAGAGTAGAATGAGAATCTATATTAACAGATTACTGGATCTCGAGCCGTTCTCGTTATTTCTTGAAATAATTCTAGCTGTGATCCACTTCCAATCTATAAAACTACAGTATCATAAAGCAAAGAGTAGAATGAGAATCTATATTAACAGATTACTGGATCTCGAGCCGTTCTCGTTATTTCTTGAAATAATTCTAGCTGTGATCCACTTCCAATCTATAAAACTACAGTATCATAAAGCAAAGAGTAGAATGAGAATCTATATTAACAGATTACTGGATCTCAAGCCGTTCTCGTTATTTCTTGAAATAATTCTAACTGATCCACTTCCAATCTATACAACTACAGTATCATAAAATAAAGAGTAGAATGAGAATCTATATTAACAGATTACTGGATCTCGAGCCGTTCTCGTGTTGTAATCTACCAGTACCGGTAGGTAGCCAATGAGGGATGCAAAATGGTGTGTATGCTGGGGAAAAGATCTCATGAGAGAGAAATAGACAAACCTGATAGTGGCAACATAGGTTGTTAAGGTATTTAGGATATGTGTAGAATTCTTGGCAACTGCCTGTTGTTGTATTTATAAAGAAACGCTGCTTATGGTAACAAGTGTTTCTGCTCTCCAGCATTTGCAATGAGTGGTTAACTTTTCCAGCTTTGCTGATAACGCATCTTGGGAAGAAGGATGTAAGTGTTCTTATAGTGTAAATGTAAGATTAGAATTAAAAGCAAAAGATTATCTACGTTGGCTATGAAACACCTTGTCTCAAAATGTTAATGGTCTTATTCTGTGTGTGTGTGTGTGTGTGTGTATATATATATATATATATATATATAATGAATTTTAATTGCTTTAGAGTTTGACTTTGGATTTTTTAGTTGTTGCCATTTATGTTTATCCAACCAAATATTTCTTTTCTGATTTCTTTATCTCATTCCTCTTTTCTCCTTTCTTCATCTTTTTTTTTCTCTTCATCTCCACTCTTTTCTCTCATTTCTCTCCTCATCCCTTCATCGTTCCTCTCCTCATCCCTTCATCGTTCCTCTCCTCATCCCTTCATCGTTCATCATCCCTTCATCGTCTCCTCATCCTTCATCGCCTTCATCGTTCTCTCCTCTCCTCATCCTTCATCGTTTCTTCTCTCTCCTCCTCATCCCTTCATCGTTTCTCTCCTCTCCTCATCCCTTCATCGTTTCTCTCCTCTCCTCATCCCTCATCGTTTTCTCCTCTCCTCATCCCTTCATCGTTTCTCTCCTCTCCTCATCCCTTCATCGTTTCTCTCCTCTCTCATCCCTTCATCGTTTCTCTCCTCTCCTCAATCCCATTCATCGTTTCTCTCCTCTCCTCATCCTTCATCGTTTCTCTCCTTCTCCTCATCCCTTCATCGTTTCTCTCCTCTCCTCTCCCTCATCGTTTCTCTCTCTCCTCATCCTTCATCGTTTCTCTCCTCTCCTCTCCTCATCCCTTCATCGTTCTTCTCTCTCCTCTCTCCTCATCCTTCATCGTTTTCTCTCCTCTCCTCTCCTCATCCCTTCATCGTTTCTCTCCTCTCCTCTCCTCATCCCTTCATCGTTTCTCTCCTCTCCTCTCCTCATCCCTTCATCGTCTCCTCCTTCATCGTTTCTCCTCCTCTCCTCTCCTCATCCCTTCATCGTTTCTCTCCTCTCCTCTCCTCATCCCTTCATCGTTTCTCTCCTCTCCCTCTCCTCATCCCTTCATCGTTTCTCTCCTCTCTCTCCTCATCCCTTCATCGTCTTCTCTCCTCTCCTCTCCTCATCCCTTCATCGTTTCTCTCCTCTCCTCTCCTCATCCCTCATCCTCTCTCTCCTCCTCCTCTCCTCATCCTTCATCGTTTCTCTCTCCTCTCCTCATCCCTTCATCGTTTCTCTCCTCTCCTCTCCTCATCCCTTCATCGTTTCTCTCCTCTCCTCTCCTCATCCCCTTCATCGTTTCTCTTCCTCTCCTCTCCTCTCCTCATCCCCGTTTCTCTCTCTCTCCTCTCCTCTCCTCATCCCTTCATCGTTTCTCTCCTCTCCTCTCCTCATCCCTCATCGTTTCTCTCTCTCCTCTCCTCATCCCTTCATCGTTCTCTTCTCCCTCTCCTCTTCCTCATCCCTTCATCGTTTCTCTCCTCTCCTCTCCTCATCCCTTCATCGTTCTCCTCTCCTCTCCTCTCCTCTCCTCATCCCTTCATCGTTTCTCTCCTCTCCTCTCCTCTCCCATCCCTTCATCGTTCTCTCTCCTCTCCTCTCCTCTCCTCATCCCTTCAATCGTTTCTCTCCTCTCCTCTCCTCTCCTCATCCCTTCATCGTTTCTCTCCTCTCCCTCTCTCCTCATCCCTTCATCGTTTCTCTCTCCTCTCTCTCTCCTCATCCCTTCATCGTTTCTCTCCTCTCTCTCTCCTCTCCCTCATCCCTTCATCGTTTCTCTCCTCTCCTCTCCTCTCCTCATCCCTTCATCGTTTCCTCTCCTCTCCTCTCCTCTCCTCATCCCTTCATCGTTTCTCTCCTCTCCTCTCCTCTCCTCATCCCTTCATCGTTTCTCTCCTCTTCTCTCCTCTCCTCATCCCTTCATCGTTTCTCTCCTCTCCTCTCCTCTCCTCATCCCTTCATCGTTTCTCTCCTCTCCTCTCCTCTCCTCATCCCTTCATCGTTCCTCTCTCTCCTCTCTCTCTCCTCATCCCTTCATCGTTTCTCTCCTCTCCTCTCCTCTCCTCATCCCTTCATCGTTTCTCTCCTCTCCTCTCCTCTCCTCATCCCTTCATCGTTTCTCTCCTCTCCTCTCCTCTCCTCATCCCTTCATCGTCCTCTCCTCTCTTCTCTCCTCTCCTCTCCTCATCCTTCATCGTTTCTCTCTCTCCTCTCCTCTCCTCATCCTTCATCTCTCCTCTCCTCTCCTCATCCCTTCATCGTCTCCTCTCCTCTCCCTCTCCTCTCTCCTCTCCTTCATCCCTTCATCGTCTCTCTCCTCTCCTCTCCTCTCCTCATCCCTTCATCTCTCCTCTCCTCTCCTCTCCTCATCCCTTCATCGTTTCTCTCCTCTCCTCTCCTCTCCTCATCCCTTCATCGTTTCTCTCCTCTCCTCTCCTCTCCTCATCCCTTCATCGTTTCTCTCCCTCTCCTCTCCTCTCCTCATCCCTTCATCTCTCTCTCCTCTCCTCTCTCCTCATCCCTTCATCGTTTCTCTCCTCTCCTCTCTCTCCTCTCCTCCTCCTCATCCCTTCATCGTTTCTCTCCTCTCCTCTCCTCTCCTCATCCCTTCATCGTTCCTCTCCTCTCCTCTCCTCTCCTCATCCTTCATCGTTCCTCTCCTCTCCTCATCCCTTCATCGTTTCTCTCCTCTCCTCTCCTCATCCCTTCATCGTTTCTTTCTCTCCTCTCCTCTCCTCATCCCTTCATCGTTTCTCTCCTCTCCTCATCCCTTCATCGTTTCTCTCCTCTCCTCTCCTCATCCTTCATCGTTCCTCTCTCTCTTTCTACTTCTCTCTCTCATTGGTTCTCATTGGCCACTAAGCAATGGGTTACAGTATTAATGATTGGTCACCTATGATAGTATTTTATTATGTCAACATATACACTGAGTGGATTACATCTTAGAATATTGAAAAAAAAAAAAAAATGTACAAATTTGTTAATTTCAAAGCAAATATTCTCCACTTACAGCTAAAAGGAGTTCCAATGAGTTAACACATTTAAAAAAAAAAAAAAAAAAAAAAAAAAAAAATTTTAACCACTATTTAGTACAACTACTGTTCTTCTACAAGGAAAGTGTAGCTTTTTTTTAACCATTGGGTTAAATAGTACCACTACTATTTTTTCTAAAAGGATGGCTTTGGCATTGAATAACCTATGAAAGTTGATATGCCATTAAACGAAACTAAACCCAAACTCTGTGCCACAGGCTAGATACAACACAAGTTTTCCTTCTCCCAGATGTGTTGTCATACAAAGGCTGAAGAGTCCAGTCTGCTCTTCTATTTATCCGTAGCTAGGTGGAGAAAAGATGGATTCAAGGGTATTATCAAAAAAAGGTTTAGTGCAAAGAATTTCTGGATTTGAACTCTGGTTGTTGAGTCCATTTCCCATGATACTAGATTACGGTCAAGTCACGCTGAAAGCATCAGTTCCCACAAGATCAGCGATGAGCCTGTTCAATACTTGATATTACAGTCAAGTCATGCAAAAAGCACCAGTTCCCACAAGATCACCGAAGTTGAGCAGCGATGAGCCTGTTCAATACTTGATATTACAGTCAGGTCATGCAAAAAGCACCAGTTCCCACAAGATCAGTGAAGTTGAGCATTGATGATCCTGTCCAATACTTGATATTACAGTCAAGTCATGCAAAAGGCACCAGTTCCCACAAGATCATTGAAGTTAAGCAGCAATGATACTGTTCTTTATAGGGTAACCACTTAAGTAGCAGCAGGTACTGTAATCGACCCAAGTCCTTTGTTTATAAAAAATGACTTTACAGCATTAAATGACCTGAAAAGGGTTAATATGCCCTAAACCAACCAACCAACCAACCCATAATGTTAACAGTTCTGTCATTCACGAGAGATATTTTGAATTTTTTTAAATATTTTTATTTATTCATTTATTTTTTAAACTTTGGCTCATTAGTATTATTTGTATTATTTGGACTATTGTCCTCATCTTCATTGTTATCTGTACAATGTTTTGGCCGATGTGCCCTCCGGCCTTCTTCAGGTATTTCTTGTTAGACTCGGTAAGCTTCTTGTCGTAATCTATGAGTGTACCTGTATATTAGAAAACTATAGGTATATCCAATTTATTGAAAAAAAAAAAACGTGTTTTTACAAAACAAAACAGACGTCTTCCTCAGAGTGAAAGAAACAAGGAGAGGTTGCTCTCATTTATGTAGCTAATGTTCAGATTACCTGTTGTTTTTCAATTTTAAAAAGGGGGGGGGGGCTTGTTGCATCCTGCTCCTTGTTCAGGGGGTTTTGGTAAAACTGTAGCAGAAGGCTAGAGATTGAACTCGCAACCTCCATGAGTGGTAACATGTGACAAGCCACTTGTCACCCCTTGTTGGTTGTAATTGGTTTGCCCATCTAAGAGCAGTTGGGAGGCATAAAAACTGAGGCAGTTTCTCATTTGGGGGCGAATCACTGGTCTTAGCTGTGTCCTTGGCAGTCCAACAGCGCTCATGTGAGATGACTAGAATATTTTTTGAAAGAATTGTACAGATCAAAAACGATGATAATAATAGTTCTGCCACACACAAGAAATATTTCGGATTTTTATTCATTTATTTATTGATTTTCCCAACTCTATTGCCCTTATGGCAAGCCCCACCCCTTTTTATCATATGGGTGCTAGAAGGCGGTGGCTGCGGGTCTACATGTCCTGGGAATGACGTTAAACTCTATCTGATGGTGAGGTTCCAGGTTTGGGGAATGTGGAGCACACTTTCATCACCATTGCTGCCTGGTCCACTCTGACCCGGAGTGGTAGTACCTGTTAGGGTCCCATCTATGGGTTAAATAGAAAAATGTATTTATGAAAAAAATTGAGTATTCATTAAGAATTGATTTATTTCAAAACTTTATCAGCATTAAATGACCCACTGAGGTTGATATGCCGTAAAACAAAACAAACCAAATCATTTCTTTCTTTCTATAACTTTGGCTTGTGTTATAAAAGATGACAAAGAAGAAGTTGTACTATTGCTATCTTATGTCAACAACTTAAACCAGATTTTCCATGTGACAATGTTGTCAGCAGCAGCAGTATCAGCAGCAGCCAATGCTTAAAAAATATGAGCTATTTAAACATTCCTTCAGAAATTAGAATTTTTGCTTACAACCTGTTTTTATGGGTTGGAGTCGTTAGAAGGTTAGCAAAGAGTGGGTGCAGATATGGAGATTGGGGGAGGTAATAAGTTTTGTATCTAGGCCAAGTGAACAGCTGATTTTTTTTATTTATTTTATTTTATTTTTTTTTAATTATTATTGGGGACAGCAAGAAAAAATTATATTCATGATTTAGAAATTATTTTTTATTTTTTATCTTTATTTTTATTTATCTTTTTTCTTTCCTCTTTTTTTTTTTTTTTTTCTTTCCCTATTTTTTTTCTTTTTTTTTTTCCTTCCCTATTTTTTTCTTTTTTTTTCTTTCCCTATTTTTTCTTTTTTTTTTTCTTTCCCTATTTTTTTTTTTTTTTCTTTCCCTATTTTTTTCTTTTTTTTTTTCTTTCCCTATTTTTTTTCTTTTTTTTTTCTTTCCCTATTTTTTTTCTTTTTTTTCTTTCCCTATTTTTTTCTTTTTTTTCTTTCATTTTCCCCTTTTCTTCTTTTGTCTTTCCCTTTCCCTTTTTTTTTTTCTTTCACTTTCCTTTTTTTTTTCTTCTTTTTTTTTTTTGTCTTTGTCTTTACATTCCCCTTTTTTTCTTCTCCTTTCCTATTCTCTGTTCATTCTTCTATTCTTTCTCCCTCTTCTCTTTTCCCCATGAATTAACATATAAACATTTTTATTGGGGTGAAACGGTGTGTATTTCCTTTTATCACACAGACCAACACTTTTTCATCTTCCAAAATCACTGCTTCACAAAGGATTTCTTATTATAAAACACGTCTGATATTACCTGAAATTACAAAGGCTTTCTGAGATTTCTTGTCACTGACACACCTGTGTATTACACAAAACACTTTATCACTTCCTATTGTGAATTCACTTCAAAAAAAACATGGCCAAAGTATTTCCCTAATCATTCAAAAACTTTAAGCAAAGTTGTCAAACTTGAGAAATCTGTAAGAGTCACTCAACAATTATTGTATTTGATTCTATTTCCTTCTTGTAACCAGAAGAGATAATTAGTGTATTTGATTCTATACAAGTTCTTGTATTATTTGTCAATACATGTATTAAATTTCCATTGTGTATTTGTCTTCTTTCGTCCGAACAATTTGCCTACAACTGGGAGATATAAGAGGCTCTCCCCCCCTTAAACCCGTAATTCCTCTTATTTTAAGGTTATCAGTGTTAAAAGAAAGGAAAAAAAAAGAGTACATTTTTTTATTAAAATTTAAATAAGTAATTTAACCTTTTTTTTTTTGAAAGAAAAAATGAAAGCAAAACTAATGTTAAGTTTGCATTAATTTGACAAGAATGTAAGAGTCGCTCAACAGTTAGTGTATTTGATTCTATTTTCTTAAACCTTATTACATATATATATTAGTTGTATTGTACATCTTCCCTATAAATTACAAAGGCTTTCTGAGATTTCTTGTCATTGACACACCTGTGTATTACACAAAACATTTTATCACTTCCGATTGTGAATTCACTTAAAAAAAACATACCCAAAGTATTTCCCTAATCATCCAAGAACTTTGTTTTAAGCTTTTAGCAAATTTGCCAACTTGAGAAATTTTGTTTATTTATCTATTAATAATAGAGATTCAGTCTCCATTTGTCTGTAACCAAAACTATGTCACTGCTTACATCACAATACCGTGAATTGTCATTAGATAGAATATAGCTTGCTAGCCGTGATGAGACATTCTGAGATACTGCTGGCATAATCTGGGTTAGTGTTAATTATCACTCATTTCTTTTTTTTTCTTTTTTTTTTTTTTATTTGTTATCAATTATAAATTCTGTTAAAAATTATTTGACTTGGTATCGAGCTTAATTGCTGCCAAAGGTGGCTTTTAAGCAAACGTTATTTGAAAAAAAGGTAGGAAAGAAAGTAAAATGCTTAGTTGTTGGAAATTTCATATGCAAGTTGCTCTGCTGGCTTGGTTACAGAAAACGTTCCAACCAAAAATGGCTGCTATGGCTTGTTTTGACTTGATTGCCGAGATTTTAATGTTACGGCTTAAATTCTTTGTGAATGTCTCTCTCTCTGGGTGGGACTCTTTTTTTTTTTTTTTTTTTTTTTTTTTTTTTTTTTTTTTTTTTTCATTCTTCTTTAGAACAAATATCAGTGTTGCGGTTTAACTCCCCCCCCCCCAAAAAAAAAAATCAATTTTGTATCTACAGCATGGGGGGAAAAAAGTAACAACCCCCCCCACCCCTCCTCCAACACTCCTGTGCAAGAATGGTTGCATACAGATTTCGTATTTTGATGTTGATACAACACAACACTGACCTGAATGATTTATATGGAGGCACACGGTGGTGTAATGTTACCGTCGTAGGAAATGGGCATGATGAGACAAGTTCAAATCCTGGACAAGGCTGTTTGCATTTCACATACCCTTAATCCCCTTGGGAAAGGTATGAATCCAACTATTCTCTCTCTAGGTATGGGTAAATAGTAAACTCTGAATCCAAACCTATTAAACTCTGCTTAAATTGACCTTGTGTCACCTCCTGCTCATACAGAGGTATTTGGTGGGTGGGTGGGTGATATATATATATGGGCGGGGGTTAGCTCAGTCGGTAGAGCATTCAGCTAGAAACCACAAGGTTCCTAGTTCGATACCGGTCCTCGCCAACTTAGCGTATGAGTAGCACAGCGATCAGTGCGGTAAAGTAAGGAGCTGATGGTAGGTGTGGCACTCCACCTCAGATGCTAAAAACAATCTCCTTGGTCTAGCGCTATTGAAAAGGGGATAGACTCCCTCGCTGACTAGCTGATACCAACTTTAGGCCGCCCCCTAGACTTTACTTTACTTATATAAGGAAAGAGGAGGAGGGGGGCTCACAAAGTAGTTTTTGGCTAATGAGAAGAGCCCTTTTTTTATTACAGAATAGCGAGTTTAATTCTTGCTGGATGCTCCATACTTGTGACCTTGTGTCACATCCTACGGTGAACAGATTGGATAAATACCTACTGCTAATGCTTCCTTCTCCTCTCTCTCTTTTTCTTCCCTTTTCTCCCCCTTCTCTCTTTTTCTTCCCCTTTTCTCCCCTTCTCTCTTTTTCTTCCCTTTTCTCCCCTCTCTCTTTTCTTCCCTTTTTTTCTCTCTTTTCTCCCCCCTCTCTTCTTTTTCTTCCCTTTTCTCCCCCTCTCTCTTTTTCTTCCCTTTTCCCCTCCCTCTCTCTTTTTCTTCCCTTTTCTCCCCCCTCTCTCTTTTCTCCCTTTTCTCCCCCCTCTCTCTTTTCTTCCCTTTCTCCCCTCTCTCTTTTTCTTCCCTTTTCCCCCCTCTCTCTTTTTCTTCCTTTTCTCCCACCTCTCTCTTTTTCTTCCCTTTTCTCCCCCCTCTCTCTTTTTCTTCCCCTTGCTATGCCCCCTCTCTCTTTTTCTTCCCCTTGCTATGCCCCTCTCTCTTTTTCTTCCCCTTGCTATGCCCCTCTCTCTTTTTCTTCCCCTTGCTATGCCCCCTCTCTCTTTTTCCTTCCCCTTGCTATGCCCCCTCTCTCTTTTTCTCCCCTTGCTATGCCCCCTCTCTCTTTTTCTTCCCCTGCTATGCCCCCTCTCTCTTTTTCTCCCCTTGCTATGCCCCTCTCTCTTTTTCTTCCCCTTGCTATGCCCCCTCTCTCTTTTTCTTCCCCTTGCTATGCCCCCTCTCTCTTTTTCTTCCCCTTGCTATGCCCCTCTCTCTTTTTCTTCCCCTTGCTATGCCCCCTCTCTCTTTTTCTTCCCCTTGCTATGCCCCTCTCTCTTTCTTCCCCTTGCTATGCCCCCTCTCTCTTTTTCTTTCCCCTTGCTATGCCCCCTCTCTCTTTTTTCTTCCCTTGCTATGCCCCCTCTCTCTTTTTTCTTCCCCTTGCTATGCCCCCTCTCTTCTTTTCTTCCCCTTGCTATGCCCCCTCTCTCTTTTTCTTCCCCTTGCTATTGCTATCCCCCTCTCTCTTTTTCTTCCCCTTGCTATGCCCCTCTTCTCTTTTTCTTCCCCTTGCTATGCCTCTCTCTCTCTTTTCTTTTCCCCTTGCTATGCCCTTGCTATGCCCCCTCTCTTTTTCTTCCCCTTGCTATGCCCCCTCTCTCTTTTTCTTCCCCTTGCTATGCCCCCTCTCTTCTTCTTCCCCTTGCTGCCCCTCTCTCTTTTTTCTTCCCCTTGCTATGCCCCCTCTCTCTTTTCTTCCCCTTGCTATGCCCCCTCTCTCTTTTTCTCCCCTTGCTATGCCCCCTCTCTCTTTTTCTTCCTCTTGCTATGCCCCTCTCTCTTTTTCTTCCTATCTCCCCATGTAAGCTGCAAAATTAAAAAAAGGAAATTCTCATTGGATTGATAATAAAGTTTTGAGAATAATTAAATCTGTAAAATTAGACCCATGGAAGTCAAGGTTCAAAAGTAATGTTGGGTTAATTTTGAATTAATTTTTTGTTGGTGGCTTCATGTTGCAAATACGCTAAATTTTCCCTAATCTTTCTCCTATTTCTATTGGCTGAAAACATCTTGAAATTTACATAAATGGATTTGCTACTTGAGTCAACCTGACCCTGCCTCACCTCCCCCCCCCCAAAAAAAAAGGACTACATTTTGTTGATTAAAATTTAAATAATTCAGCCTTTTTTTTTTTTTTTTTTTTTGAAAGAAAAAATGAAAGCAAAACTAATGTTTAAACTCTTAACATCCTATACTACCTCATTCCACCCGGCCAGAAGTCACATTCATTTTCCTAATCTGCCCCAAATGATAGACTTTGTTTAAATGTAATATTAAATATATTTAGAAGTATTTATTTTAAGGGAAATAACAGGTAACTTTAAATGAAAAGGCCATTTTTAGCATTTTTGATAGATCCTTATAGGAATGGGGCTCTGGACTTAAAAAATTCTCAATAGGATGTTAAGAGTTAAGTTTGCATTAATTGACAAAGAATGTAAGATTCACTCAACAGTTAGTGTATTTGATTCTATATTCTTCTTGTAAAACCAAAAGAGACGATTAGTGTATTTGATTCTATATTCTTCTTGTAAAACCAAAAGAGACGATTAGTGTATTTGATTCTATTTCCTTCTTGTAAAACCAAAAGAGACGATTAGTGTATTTGATTCTATATTCTTCTTGTAAAACCAGAAGAGACGATTATTGTTGTTTTTGTTTTGTTTGAGAGATGTTTATAAACAAATGTCCAGCATATGTCATTTATAAAAGATATATTTTCTTTAAACAAACTAGCAAAAATATGCACCCTCTAGGGCATTGGTATCTAAGTTTTAATGTACTGAAATATATTGCACTAGAAGCGGCTACACAGCGTTGGATTTGGGGGGGGGATATAAAAAGTTAGTCTCGCGGATCCATTATTACTAATTGCAAGTTGGATCCTCACTGGATGCCCCCATAAAAATCCACACATATAAAAGAGCTAATGGGACATCAGGCATTTTTTTTCCCCAAATATAAATAAAATCTTCGTTATTTTTGCACAAAAAGCAAGCTCTGGTGATAGTGAATGTGTATATATATTTACTGTCATTGTTTTAGTTTTGTAGTTTCCACGGACATGCTTACATACACATCAACTGCCCTTTATATATGTAAAGAAGATTATAAAGACTAACAAAATTAAATAAGAATGCATATATAAGGATTACATTTATTTTAATTATATTTTAATTGGTTTCTGTATAAAATCATTTATGGGATTGCTTTTAATAAGTTGGAGAATAAAATATTAATATTACATCAATAGCACCAAGTAATTATTTATTAAACCCAGTTTTGTTAAAACCAGTATGCAAATTAACCACACCATATATTGTTTAAACCATTATTTCTTAGGCATATATATGACACTTTGCAGGATATTAAACGCACTAATAACATGGGGTGTTTTGAGACACATCTAAATCAGATTTTCATAGACACATCGTTAATAAATAAGATTTATTCTATATATTAATGATTTTGAGTATAAATTAAATACTCATTGATGAACTTATGCAATTCCTGAGGGTATTGTGGTGTAAGCAGTGACATAGTTTCGATTACACACAGACACCGAATCTCCTTTATAAGATTTGGAATTAAATTTTTTGTGTGCTGAGGATGACCCTGAACTGGATATAATGGTGAGGCTCACCCTTATGGCAAGCCCCAACTCCTTTTTATCATATGGGTGCTAGAAGGCGGTGGCTGCGGGTCTACATGTCCTGGGAATGACGTTAAACTCTATCTGATGGTGAGGTTCCAGTTCTGGAGGTTTGGTGAATGTGGAGCACCCCTTCATCAACATTGCTCCCTGGTCCACTCTGACCCGGAGTGGTAGTGCCTGTTAGGGTCCCATCTATGGGTTAAATAGAAAAATGTATTTATAAAAAAATTGTATTATCCATTAAGAATTGATTTATTTCAAAACTTTATCGGCATTAAATGACCTACTGAGGTTGATATGCCGTAAAACAAACAAAACCAAGACTATAAATTAAATACTCATTGATAAACTTAGGCAATTCCTGAGTGTATTGTGGTGTAAGCAGTGACATAGTTTCGATTACACACAGACACTGAATCTCCTTTATAAGATTTGGAATTAAATTTTTTGTGTGCTGAGGATGACTCTGAACTACATCTAATGGTGAGGCTCAAGTTCTGGAAATCTGGGGAGTGTGGAGTATTCCTTCATTATTATTACACCTAGGTCCACTCTAACCCTAAGTGGTAGTACATGTTAGGGTACCATGTATGTATCTACCAACCCCTCCGCACCAGAAGGATGTGACACAAGGTCAATTTTTAAGCAAGAGTTTTTAACAGGTTTGTATTCAGATTAAGATTTGAACTCTTGTTGCAGTGTCCATTTCCAACTATGGTAACCATTACACCACCACAAATATTCGATCAATGAATAATTCTGGTTGGTGTTCAATAAAAACAATAATATACAATTACTTTTGTGAATTTTACAAGTTCTTTTTAAAGAGAGAAGAAAAAGAAAAGTTATAATAGGTAATTTGAACGCGTTTAGTATCCGTTAACTTAAATTTGACAGAGAGGTTTTAAGTTAGGAGGAGATAGGCTTTTCCACTTCACTGAGGGGCGGAATAAAATTGCTACTTTATAGAGGCGACTGGGGGAGGTTTGTTGCACGCTATAGGTAGGAGGGCAGGGCAGTGTTGTGAAAAGAGCAGTCGTCTGCAAGCACAGAGCAAATTGGTTGGTCGACATTAATTTTCTCCACTTGAGTTTTTGGGTGGGATGACCAGGTATTTCTGGCAGGTATTTGGACTACATCATTTATTCAAACTAATCCTCCATTTCCTCTTTTCTATTCTCACCTGTCTACCTCACCCCCACTTGAACTTGGGTGGATGGAGTCCACTCAACCAGTTTTATCTCTCTCTCTCTTTTCTTGTCTTCTTCTCTTCAAAGTGATGTTGATTGAGTGTTTTTTCTTTGATAAGTAGGTTGGGTTTAAAACTGTCAACTTAAGAGAAAAATAAAGGTGTGTGTATATTTTTGTGTGTGTGTGTATATTTTTGTGTGTGTGTGTGTGTGTATATATTGTGTGTGTGTGTGTGTATATATTGTGTGTGTATGTATGTATATATTGTGTGTGTATGTATGTATATATATTGTGTGTGTATGTATGTATATATTGTGTGTGTGTGTGTGTGTGTGTATATATTTTGTGTGTATGTTTGTGTGTCTGTATAATGTATATTTTAAATGGATAAGGTGTGTATGTGTTGTCCAAGAATGAGTAATTACTTCAAGTAGAGACAACTATTATGGTGTTAATAATGTAGACATCTTGACCAACCACCCCACCCCCTTTACCACAACTAAGGATATAGATGTCTTGTTTGGATGGGTCTTCAAAGGGCTAATCTGTAGGGGGATTTTTTTTTAAAATTAGTCTCGCAGATCCAGTATTACTGAATTGCGAGTTGGATCCTCGCAGAATGCCCCATAAAGATCCTTTAGGAAAAAAAAAAAGACCTTGTATTGATTCAGCCACTCAGAAAAGAAAGATCAGTTTCTCCTATTTAGAATATTAATTTAAAAAAAAAAAAAAATTCCATGCTGATATCATTTAAGTTTTTTTTTGTTTTTTTTAAATTCACGAATATAAATCAAAGCGGTAATTTATGAGGAAGTGCGTCCCGGTCTCCTGCCTGGTGACTATTAAAATAACGACCCAGCTCAGTCTATTCAAAACTATCCATCTTCATATCTATCTATCTCAATTTGTTCATATCTATATTACTTTAAATACTAAGATTTTTTTTTATTCATTGTTTTAATGTCTTGTTTTTTAGTTTAGATAAACAAGAATTACGACAAAAAAAAAAAGAAGCGACCCCCCCCCAATACATTTACTTGTCGAAAATATCTATCTATCTATCTATCTCATTTTGTTTATCTATCTATCTATCTATCTCGGTCTATTCAAAACTATATATCCATCTTCATATCTAAACAAGAATTACGACGAGCTGGGGTTGTTATTTTGTTAGTCACCGGGTAGCATTTTTTGAGGTGGGAGACCGGGATGCACTTCCTCATAAATTACCATCAAATCTTTATTATTTTTGTTCTAAAAGCAAGCTCTGGTGATAGCAAATATGTATGTATATTTACTTTGTCGTTAATTGTTTTATTTTCGTAGTTTCATCCGGACATACATATACACAACTGTCCTTTATATATGTATAGATTAAGTCAAGGTTCAGTAAATTGCTTTGGGATTCAATGAAATTACAATTTTCCCCATACTATTTCTCTGAAATTTTGAGATGAAGCTTGATAATTTGGATTATTGGGACTATAGTTCGACAAGAAGGTTTCAGAGTTTGAAAAGAAACACCTGAAGAAGGCAGGAGGGCACATCGGACGAAACGTTGTGTCGATAACAAGATGAGGACCATAGTCCGAATAATCCAAATAATACACAATTTCCCATGTCCTAATTCCTTGTGGGTAATTCTATTGACCCCCACCTCTGACTTTGAAAGATTGAGTTCCACAGCCACATCATGAAGTTTACACTATCATCTTGACGATGAAAGCTTCTGTGCACGAAATATTGTCTTCTATTATGTGATCCCTCTCTCTCCTCTCCCTCTCCCTCTCTCTCCCCTCTCTCTCTCCACTCTCTCTCTCTCTCCCACTCTCTCTCTCTCTCCCACTCTCTCTCTCTCTCCCCCACTCTCTCTCTCTCCCACTCTTCTCTCCTCTCTCCCCCACTCTCTCTCTCTCTCCCCCACTCTCTCTCTCTCTCCCCCCACTCTCTCTCCCCCACTCTCTCTCTCTCTCTCCACCTCCCCCACTCTCTCTCTCTCTCTCCACCTCCCCCACTCTCTCTCTCTCCACCCTCCCCCCCTCTCTCTCTCCACCTCCCCCACTCTCTCTCTCTCCACCTCCCCCCCTCTCTCTCTCCACCTCCCCCTCTCTCTCTCTCTCTCTCTCTCCACCTCCCCCCTCTCTCTCTCTCTCCCTCCCCCTCTCTCCACCTCCCCCCTCTCTCTCTCCACCCCCTCTCTCTCTCTCCACCTCCCCCTCTCTCTTCTCCACCTCCCCCTCTCTCTCTCTCCACCTCCCCCCTCTCTCTCTCCACCTCCCCCCTCTCTCTCCACCTCTCTCTCTCTCCACCCCCTCTCTCTCTCCACCTCCACCCCCTCTCTCTCTCCACCTCCCCCCCTCTCTCTCTCCCACTCCCCCCTCTCTCTCCACTCCCCCTCTCTCTCTCCACCTCCCCCTCTCTCTCTCTCCTCCCCCCTCTCCTCCCCCTCTCTCCAATGTGCACTCCAGCACATTAGCCACTATCCCCCACCCTCCTATCCCATGTCTGTTACCCCTATGTTATATATTGTGAACAATTTTCTTTTCTGATGAATATAATTTATCATAATCAAAGTTGTCGGTATCAGCCAGACAGCAAAGGAGTCTATCCTCTTTTCACTAGTGCTAGAACCAGGGAGATTGTTTTTGCATCTCAAGTGGAATGCCACTCCCCACTTTACCACACAAATCCAGGCTGTGCTACTCATGCGCTGAGTTGGTGAGGGCCCGTGTCGAACCTTGTGGTTCTGGGGTGGATGCTCTACAGACTGAGCTAAACAAGACAATTATAAAACACTTAATTAAATTTTTTTTTTTTTTTTTTTTTTTTTTAATTAAAAAAAAAAAAAAAAATCCTTTCAGTTATTAAAGTTTAAATACAAAAAAATATGACTTTTGTCCGTTTTTGTATAGTGTTATATATTAAAACTAAGTTATTTAAGATATATTTACGTGTATCACAAAACAACTTCAGTTTAAATCTAAATATTCAAATGTTTATGTTTTAACACGTAATGTCCCGCTACACCCCTCACACACTCTGCCACCACCTTTTTTTTTTTTTTTTTTTTCCTTCTTTTTTAAGTCATGTGATCAGTGGTCTAGACAGGGCACCTTGCATCATTTTTCGATTAAAGCTTCCCTGTAATAGGTCTGCTGCTTAATTCAGTGGACAGGAGAAAAAAACAAAAACAAAAAAACAAACAAAAAAAATACAAGCAAAAACAGCTACAACAAATATTTGTAAGAAATTGTGCTGTCGATGAACAAAAACTACTATTAACAAAAAAAAAAAAATTGGCCATCCTCCACACTTTTTTGTGTGCGTGGTCCCGGATCGGATACAGTCTTAAGGATTAGGGACTGACGTGTTATCCCTGGATCTTTTTGCAAGGGAGAAGATACTTTGGACTACCAACCAACTTAGAACTGAATAGCCAAGTTCTGTTTTTTTGTTTTAAAAAAATCTTCTTTTTTTTTTAAAATTTCCAAAAAATCATCTTGGCTAAATAATTTTTTTTTCGAAGTACCAAGTATGTCTTTGTTTTTACTTTTATTTGAATTTAAAAAAAAAAAAATTTTTTTAAATTTTTTTTAGTGAATTTTTTATAACTTTTATTTCTTAATTTTTTTATTTATTTATTTTTTTCCCCTTAAATTTTAAAAAACTTTATTATATGGACACTGAGTATTTTTTTAATTTTTAATTTTTAATTATTTTTTTTTTTGTTCAGCACATTGTTTTTCTTTAGCAGGTGGTTGTGTAATTTTTTTTTTACTGTTTCTCTCCTGCAATACTAATTGCATATAGTGTATAGAATATATGTATAAATATACAATTATAGCAATTGTATTACTTGGTAGATATTATTACTTATTTGGCAGATTGTATTATTTATAGTGTATAAAACATATGTATGAATATATGCATAAATATGCAAATATAGCAATTGTATTACTTAATTGTTAGATAATATTACTTGTATTACTTGGCAGATTGTATTACTTATAGTGTATAAAATATATGTATAACTATATACATAGATATGCTAATGTAGCAATTGTATTACATATAGTACATATTGTACATGTACAGATTGTATTACATATAGTACATATTGTACATGTACAGATTGTATTACATATAGTACATATTGTACATGTACAGATTGTATTACATATTGTACATGTACAGATTGTATTACATATTGTACATGTACAGATTGTATTACATATTGTACATGTACAGATTGTATTACATATTGTACATGTACAGATTGTATTACATATAGTGCATGTACAGATTGTATTACATATAGTGCATGTACAGATTGTATTACATATAGTGCATAAATATGCAAATATAGCAATTGTATTACTTGTATTAAAGATTTTTTTTTACATTTTAACTTTTAATAGAATAATAAACTTCAATCCCATAACACTTGTAACATATATACTATGAACTTTATATGAAAATGTAACTACTATTATGGTACAGAGATAGCATATATTTACCCAACACTTTTCACCACAGGCAGGATGTGACACAAGGTCAATTCTTAATTATACAACTGGTTAAACTTCTTGACCAGTTTCCACACCAAGGCTAAAGAGCCTTGTTTTCTCTACTTATTTTTCCCATAGCTTGGGGGTGGGCATTGTAACGTTTTATTTTGTGAGGAAATTACAGCAAACATGGTTTAAGTCAGATTTTAATCTTTTTAATTTTATTCATATAAATGTGGAGAAAGATAGACAAACACGGGATGTTGAACAAAATGGATGTTTATTGTAGGTAATGATGTCGACGTTATAACGGTTTGGTCTGTTAGACCTTCTTCAGAACGTTGGATTGAGTGCTTCAATGGTACTGGTGTAGGAGTTGGAATTGTCGGTGTTGGCAGGAGTTGGTAGGGAGTTCTTTTTTTCTTCCCTATATGGGGTGTGTAACAGTAAGGTTCTGATAATGATACCACAGATTTTAGTTGTTGAGAGAGGTCTTTATAAAGAAATCTCCAGCATTTTGTAAATCTCAAAATAAATAAACCAATACACCAGGGTTTACTTCCACCCCACGCCCTCTACCGTACATGTGTGTAACATTAGAAAAATTCCATTACCTTTGTCCCATAATAATTTATACATCTGTTGTATGAAATTATATATAAATATAACTATTATGGGATGGTAGTTTTTTTGTGGTAACTTTACAAAATTGCTACTCATAGGTGTTTTTTTTTTTTTTTTTTTTTTTTTTTTTTTTTTTTTGCGGGGGGGGGGGGTTCTACTAAAAATTGTTTTCAAAATTTGACTTTACACTATTATGTCTGTATATAAAATCAATTATCATTATTGTTAGTAATTATTTTAAGAAAACAGGTTTCTATTGTGGATAAAAATAATGTACTTATAAAATTATTCTAATGTTAGTCAACGAAATAGGCTAATTAAAGATAAAATAAAAATAAACTTGCTCAATCTGTCAGTTTGTCTAAAGGTGTACAAAGCTCATAATTAAAAAAAAAGTATTTTTGACGATTGTTATTAAATGTTAAATACAACAGATTATCTATTTAGATTTCTTTATAAAAAAAATTTAAAAAAAAAAAAAAAAAAAAATTTTTTTTTTTTTTTTTTTTTTTTTTTTTTTTTAATATCAAGCAAGGTAGTTTTTCTAATTATCTAAAACAAAATATATAATTAAAAAATTTCTATTTTATTTTTGTCAAACTGGAAAAGTATAATCAAAACAATTATTTCTTTAAATTTACGTTTAAAAAAAACTTTTACATGTGATGTAATGCTGTGATGCTGATAGCTTTTCGATTTTGTGTGTCTTGGGACACATATTTGCTTTGAATCAGTCCCCAGGAAAATTTATGGGTCCCACCTAAAGCCGTCTAACTCCTACCTTGTAACCTATCCTGTGTAATTAATTTCTAGGAAACTGTCAAAATGTATTTACTGGTGAGGAAAGAAAAATGAAAAACCTTGGGATGCACGAATACGATTTTTACTGCGTCCTTTTAGATTTTTGTGTGTCAGGGATGCAGGATGCATACCTATCAGCATCTCTGGTAATGGTTATCATTGTAGGAAGTGGACTCGGTGAACAGTTCAAATCCTGGACAGGGTTGTTTGCATTTCACATAGCACTAATACTCTTGAGAAATGTATCCATTAAACAAGTCTCTCTTCAGCTATAAGTAAATAATAGGGCAGACTGATATATCTAAGTCAGGATATCATAAACAGTCAATGGTGCTTGGTCTGATGATCGCATAGGCAAGGAACTGACAGTCACCAAGTGCCATTCTCTATCACCTATATTGAGCATTCAATATTCTATTCTCCCTCCAGCTATGGGTAAATAGTAGGGCAGATTTGGCTCGTTAACCTTAGTTAGGCAAGCAGTTTAGGGGAATGAAAAAAACTTTGAATTAAGATCTGTTAAACTTTGCTTAAGAAATTGACCTTGTGTTGGTAACCCCCCCAAAAAAAAACAAAAAAAACTTGCCTTTAAATTTCTTGAGTATTTAAAAAAAATTATCCTTCTTTATATATACTAGCAAATATATGCACCCTCCGGTGCAAGTATTTAGGTTTTGATGTAATAAAATATTGTATCAAATTAGAAACTATTTAGAGAATGATAAACTGAGGGGGTATAATCGAAAAATAGAACAGCTTTACATCTAACTCTTCCATCATTTTCCATCACTCCCGTCTTTCATTTTTCCTAATTTATCCATTTAGTTAGATTAATTATTTAATAAAATTACAGTTCTTTCGTTTTGTTTATGGATTTCTTTTAAGATTTATCCCCGAGATTTTTGCTCAGATTCGTTAAGAGAAAACCAAACAATTAGAAAGCAATAATACTAAGCATATATTTATTAAAATCAAATTCTTAAATATTAATATGAAAATTAGCCTTCTCGATCACACTGTAAACTGCTATTTTGTTGAATATATAAATATACTTGCATGTTATTAGTATGTAGATTAATCCAACAGTATTAATAAGGTATAACAATTTTATCAATAATCGAGATTTAAATAAAAAATAAATTCATGGTGAATGTGACGTCAATAACTAAGGGAATTGTGACTTGGGTAGTGATTTAGTTTCGGTTACAGACAGACGAACACACAATCTCCATTATAATAAGATATATATATATATATATATAATATTAGTCTGATGATTGCATGGGCAAGAAACTGACAGTCACCATGCGGTGTTGACTCTGTCTGTTACTGGACATTACTAACAAATTCATCACTAAAAGATTTCTCTGTAATTGTTATTTAGTAGTTATTTAGATCTCCACAGTCATGGACTTCCAGTTGCATGGTTTCCAGGCCTTCTTTAAGGATTGTCTTGTAATATACACATACTACATTTCATCGGCTGGGTTAGCACAGTTGGTAGAGCGTTTGGCTAGAAACCACAAGGTTCCTAGTTCGATACCGGTCCCCGCCAACTCAGCGTATGAGTAGCACAGGGATCTGTGCGGTAAAGTAAGGAGCTGATGGTAGGTGTGGCGCTCCACCTCAGATGCTAAAAACAATCTCCTTAGTCTAGCACTATTGAAAAGGGGATAGACTCCCTCGCTGACTGGCTGATACCGACTTCAGGCCGCCCCGTTAACTTTACTTTTACTTAATACATTTTGTATGAAGATATGAAAAGTTTAAATTTGGATCTGTGCCAAGAGAAAGAAGCCATTGTTTTTAGTTTTTTTTTTTTTTTAATAAGTTAATTTCAAAGCAAACTTGTAATCCCGTATGTTATTACACACAACCCCACCCTAAACTTTATTTATTTTATTGATATATAAAAAGTCATCGGGGTGACCTAAAGTCAGTATCAGCCAATCAGTGAGGGAGTCTATCCCCTTTTCACTAGTGCTAGACCAAGGAGATTGTTTTTGCATCTGAGGTGGAGCGTCACACCTACCATCAGCTCCTTACTTTTACCACACAGATCCCTGTGCTACTCGTACGCTAAGTTGGCGAGGCCGGTATCGAACTCAGGAGACCTTTGTGTAGTCGTTATATTTACTCATAGGACCGACATCGCNGAATCCTCACCTGACTGAGACTCATATTCTCCAAATCGTATCTCACTGTGAGGGGTCCTCTATACTGGACTTGACTTTCAGCTTCAACTATTAGTTTAGCTGTGCAACACAGGATGTGCGAGGATAGATGATACATTCTCTCTCTCTTCTCACTAGTTGTGTGAAGTGTTGAGTGTAAGCTCTCTCTCTCTCCCCGTTTTTCATATTTCTCCCACTGTCAGAAATTATGGAGTTGGCGGGCATGGGTGGCTGTCTCTCCTCATCTTTCTCAACTGTGTGTAGTGTCTCTCTACGTATTCTCACTGCTACGTATCAACTAAGACCCATAGGGATTATGTCTTCTGCTTCTTTCTTCGCGCCATGACTGAGGTGTGTGCGTGCTGTCTTTCTCTTCCGCACTTGTGTTCCTGTCTCTCTCCCTTTCTAAGCACTGTGTGTGTCATCTCTCTCTTACTGCTCAATCCTCTATCACTGTTCACTCCGTTTTAGATGCCTCTTTACCGCATCCTCCTCTCTCTCTCCTCCTCTCTCTTTTGACTCTTTATCTGCGCCGCTGTGGTTCTCTCTGTCTATGTTTGTCTCATCTCTCTCTCTCTTTCTACACTCGCCGAGGGTGTCCATGTAGTGCCGATGTGTCTCCTCTCTCCTCTCTCTCTCTCTTCTCACTGTGAGCGCTCTCTCTCTCTCTTGCCTCTCTCTTTCTCACTGGACGTCGTGCGCGGTGCGCGGAGAGGGGACCCGGGTTAACATATCATCGATCTCTCTCTCTCTCTGCCCCTCTCTCTCTCTCTACCTGCTAGGAACCTCTCTCTCCCTCTTCTTGCGTGTGCTTCTCTCTATTTCATATTGATGTGGTGTGTGCTAATTGCACTTTTTGGTGTCTCATGTTGTGTCTGTGTCCTCCTCCTCTTCCCTGTGTGTGTGTCACCGTCTCTCTTCTCTCTCTCTCTCGCCGTGCGCACTCTGTCACTATTTCTGGTCTGCCTGCTTGCCTGGCTATGTCTGTCTAGCTGTCTACTAACACACGACACACACCACACACACACACCACACACATACCGAACGCTTACCTATAGTTTATACATATATAAGCTTAATAATATAAAACCAAGATATTTCCTACATTTCTATTTAACTGTAGGTCATATAATAATATATATACTATATAGAAAGTGATAATAAGTAATTGTCACATATATATTTTTTGAGGGAGAGATGATAATAATAGCTCGTTTATAATAATCTATACCCAATAGTGCAGGTTTTTATACCTTTCTGCTAGCTATGTATGATCTTATATGCTAGCAAGTGTTTCTGATTTAACCTTGTTAGCATTCTAATATCTCTGCTACATAATCTCTCTTCCATTATCCCCGTGCCCTCCTTGTGACCTATTTAATGTATGATCATCTTGAGCCCTCCTACCACAAATCTTGACATTATTCCCCTATAAAAATGCAGTGCAAAGCCTCTCCCAAGCCTCTTCCCTGTCAGTATGGTCCACAATCAATTTCCACAAAGCGCACCATCAAACACATCCCACCCTCCAAAGCCCAAATATATCCGCGATTTTAATTCCCCTCATCCAAAGCAAGTAGGGGATTTATATACAAACATCCCAGCAAGATACGTTTGCGTAATTCCGGCAAGAATTTCTTTAGATCATGAGAGGAGAAAGGGTAACTGGCTCTGGAGTACTAAGGAAAACTAGGAACCCCTAAACTGGCAATATTCACTTAAATCGTCTTTTTGATTTAGCCAGTCATTGTGCCTTCATGATCCCCTCACCGTCTGCCTAACTGCACAAAATACTCTGCGAGTCTTACCTTAAAATGGCCCCTATTATATCAAATATAGTTCTCATAGTGTAGTATAATATATGTCTTAATAGTTGTAGACTAAGATAATCATAATTTACACTATTAACTAGTATGAGTAGTAAGGGTTGTATAATCCTTATAACTATTCACTGGATATAATATTATTAATTTTAAAGTGTCTAACCTCTTGATGTTTGCCTCTGCTCAGCATTTACGACTATTAAAGGAATAAACTGAATAATAACACAAGACGTTTAAACAATATAAAAATTGTGACGTTCTGCGGCTTTCCGAACTGTTCTGTCGAAGCCTAGATGAAGAATAATTTTTTAATATAATTTCCAGTTCTAGTTAAAATAATCCTGGAAGGTTATTTAGCGCTCCGCAAAATATGTATTATGTCTCAGAAAATTTTAAGATTATTTATCTTACATAGCGACACGCTGTTTCTGATCTGTTGTCTTCTTCAGGCATTGAGTTTAGTATTTGGCAGAATTATGTCCGATATTTATAGGTTGTGCTGTTATTCTGCAACTTTTCATGTTATAATATATATATATATATATATATATATATATATATTTAATTATTATTTATAGACTCTATCACAGATATTGAGCACTCCCTAATTAATACGAGAACCCTAATACGGTACTACACCTCTGAATCAGAGTGGACCTGGGAGTATGACAATGAAGAGGTACTCCACACTCCCAAGAGCTCCAGAACTGGAGCCTCAACCACCTGATGCCAGATTGTGATATACCCAGGACAACCACTTCATTTGTTGGGGGTGGGGGGTCTTACACCTCTGCAGAAGGGATAATCAGCATATTCGTAAAGCCTCACAGAGTATTGGTACAAAGTCATTAGTAACATAAAAAATATATACAATAAAAGGAAAGAAAAAAAAAGAGAAGAAAAAAAGTCATACAGAGTTTCCCATTAAAAAATGATGAGATTTTCATAAAGTTTAGTTAGTTTCTGACAAGGGATCAGTAGTATCTATTTCTGTGAAATCCCATGTCTAGTTATATATAAAAAAAACTATGGGATTTCCACAGAAATAGATTATAAATATATGAAAGTGGTATTATAAATTGTAATTAAATCTTATTATATGGAATTTTGAATAAATCAGTTATTTTTTTATATAAACTAGACACTTTCATTTAAAAATTCAATAATAGATTAATTACATTATATACCACTTTCATATATTCATATCTATTTCTGTGGAAATCCCATAGTTATTTTTTATAAACTAAACACTTATTTAAAAATATATTAATAATGGAATTTCGCTTCCAGTTTTGTTCTGCTAACCAAAAACGACGTCACTGATTACGTCACACTACTAAAACATCAATAACGTATTGAATAAAATACACTCACAATTTGAGCATGCAATGTTAGACAGTCCTCATATTTGTTAAACCAAGTTTAATAAATACCATACCATGGTATTATCTATCTATATATAGTTTGTTTTATTTAATTTTAATATATATTTTAAGTTATCAGAACTTAAGTTTCCATTTCAATTTTTTTAATATTTTTTTTACTCCTTTAATAAATTATTTTATTTTTACTCCTTTAATAAATTTGATATTTTACGTTTACTTATGATACAAAACTCTGGATATTCAAATTTTCAACTGCCCATCCCCTCAGGCAATATATATTTACGTCGCCAGAGGGGGCTTTTTATTTTGCTAGTTCATATAATAGATTTAATTAACTATTTATTGACCACTTTTCATCCTAAGCAGAACCCCAAGAAAATTACATGCTTCTAGGCAGGGTACGCATATACACATTATAGATTTTATAGCACTGTTGAATGCAGCAAAAAAAAAAAAATGAAAAGAAAAAAAAAAAAATCACACTATTGATATCAGTTATAATAAGCTTAGTCATTAGGATATGGCACAATGCCAGAAGTATGCGGGCGCCCAGTTAAGAATTGAACTCCACTCAAATGTCTGACTATATATATATATATATAAACTTAACAAATTTAGTGACCATTGTAGGATAGGAAAAGAGTAGCAAAATAATAATATCCTTAAATGAGAATTCTTACAAAAAATTTGGTACAAAAACAAAGAAACACAGCTTATATAAATTGACACTATATAAAACTTAGACTGAGTGTTATCTTTATTTTTATCTAAATATTAAACTAAGGGTTGGGTGACGGGCGTTATGTCCTTGTGTTAGCTCTTCTAATTCAAGCCACATCCAGAGTGTTTTCAGGACGCAGTTACTCAGTCATAAACAGACTCTCCTCCGTATCGTAGGTACAAAGGCGCATATTGTATGAGATTAGTATTATACTTGTGTATTTCCACTTTATACTGCGCATTGAGTAGAAAACATTTTACAAAACATTGTACTTTTACTTGGAGGCTAATTCACTAATTTTTTTTTTTTTTTTTTTTTTTTTTTTTTTTTTAAGACCTCCTGACCACGCCAATTCCCATGGAGGTTGATGAATAAGGAGCGACAAATAGTAGTGGTAGCGTCGACAATCTCTAAAAAAAGCCATTAATTTAAATATTTCTATTAGTTACGTGTGTTTAATTTAATTTATTCACTTCATAGGAAGAAACCTATATGAATTCAGATCGACTAAATTGTATTACGACTATCAAAAGTTTATAAACTTTATCGTTTATATAAAAATGAATGTCATGTAGACAAGGAATAACTAACATGCTGTTAATATATAAGGATTTTCCGCACCCACCTGCCTGAAATTATCCAATGTCTGCCGCCCAAACGTTATTTAAAATAGTAAATATATTCAATTCAGTCATAAAAACTTTGTTTTTTATACTACTTCAATCTTTATTTAACTCTCTCTCTCATTCACTAGTCTAACTACTATCTACTCATCCTCACCTAACGTCTGCACATGCTACTTCTCATATCGGTTTTCAATCTGTAGGATAAAATATTTACTAAATAAATGAACTACAAGGAACCAATGAAAAAATTATACTTACTACCCAGCATAAATGAGTTTATGATATAATTTACTTAAGCAGATAAAAACTATTTAAACAATGAGGGCCTGCGAGAATAGTTATTCCAATCAAAATAATGTAGAAAAGAAATACAACATGATAATATCTTATACTCTCTTTCCAATTCACTTCTCGGTCCATTTATTGCTTTCTTCGATTTGAATCTATTTTCTCTCAACATTTCCTCAATCTTCCCAAGTTACTTTATTCGTCTTAGATTATAGTGTATTGTGAGTTTCTTTTCTTCTTTCTATAGTTAATATAGTATACTAATATGACTAATCTCTTACTAGTTTCGTTCACATTGCGTTTACTTGTACAATATATAAAAAAAATATCAGGTTGAAGAGATATTCTTGAATTAGGGTGACTTCATTTAAATTAAAATGCCACATTAACTATAGTCTAGAACATCAAGTGTAAGATACGCTAGCATGTCATAAGAATGTGTGGCATAACGCAGTAGATCTTCATAAAATATCAATATCTTTATGATTATACAATTTCAATTATGCAAATTAGTAACCTCTTTCCCCTTCCACACTGTAAAATCCGCACATTTTGTTGGGTATATGCGACTTTTCAATTACATAACTTATCCCAGCAATTTGGTAATGTCATTAACTGTCAAGACAGAATATAAGGTTAGTATGTAGATAATGCATAACAGAGTAGTTTAAATAATGTGTAAAAACTAAATTTTTAATTAATAATAGTAGGATTGATTATAAATAATAAAATAAATAATCAGTTGAGAGTATTTGTGATGTCAAATAACACTTATCTCTATCATGGTGAATTGTGATACATGTGATTATTTATTATTATTGACATATAGTGTTTCGCTGTCTACAGAAACAAGGTTAGAAGCAAGCGTATCATTTCATACACAACGCGAAAATTTATATACATAAGTGAACTTAAAAGATTATAGTATATTATCATAAGTAATAATAATTATTTGACAAACTGATATTTTAATTAACTCATAAATCTTATTTGAATTTTTATTATAATGGTTAAGAGTCTGATGTTGTCTTTTTTGTCTGTAACCGAAAACCTATATAATTTTCTTTATCCACTAACCTAAGTACAATCGTAATATTAGAAGACTCTAGTATCATATTGATAAGATACAAATAAAAACTATCAATATGCGAAGTAAAATGTGATCTTTATAAATCATAGAAACTATATTGAAGATACATCATATTATCCTGATTCTTCTGACAGAATTATCATCTTACTGAGCGGGGTAAAAAAATGAAATCGCCCAAATCATCCAAGATTAAATTCAAAAATTAAATCCTGATTATACTAGAGTCGACTTAAATCCAAACACATTCTTATAAACTCGTCACCTCAGATAAAATGGACCCTTCCATTTTTTATTTAAGAAAGAGAAGAAAGAAAAAGTAAGGGATACACAGAAAATTATAAGAAAAAAGAAAGAAACAAACAAACAAACAGCAGTAGGGAAAGATTTTGACTTGGGGGCAGAGAGAGATGGTGATTGAGGTAGGTGTAGGACGGGAAGCAATATCAAACAAGATTATAAATTTTTATACATATTGAACTAATTTAGCAAGTAGGCTCTTAAGTGACGTATAGTCAAACATCGTAAATAAACTGAGTTATTGAACACGAGAGAGAGAGAGGAGAGAGAGAGAGAGAGAGAGAGAGAGAGAGAGTTAAATCAAGATTAAGGAATTTGTTTAACATATCGAGGGGACGTAGGTGAGGAATAGCTCTTATTAGTATCGATGGGCTTGGGGGCAGTAGGGATAATAATTATCAATACTATGATTATAGATTGGTACGGGGTCCCAATAGTCATAATAAATTCTTAGAAAAAAAAAAAAAAAAAAAGAAAAAAAAAAATTACTGACTTAGTGCCAAATTTTTGCTAAAATTGGCAGGACACCGATAAAGAAAACCAAACAAACAAAAAAACTGCCAAAGCCAAAGAATAGGGCAGGGTTTATCTGCGCTCTCGTTAACACCTTGGTGCAAACAGGTAGAAGACCGCAGAAGAACAGACGAAATTAAATACTAGCTGCTGACAGAAGAAACAAAGCAGGGTCCAGAGAATTAGGGCCCCGACTCGGGTGATAACTAGTTGCAGATATAGTTCAAACCTTTTTATATATAAGGCTGTAGTACACCCATCGTAAGATGTCAACAAGTTAGTGAAAAGCTCGGGGTCTGCCTCCCTTAACTAATTACAGGCACCATCCAAGCTGACAGATTTAGGGAACAGGTAGATAGTTGGGGACGGGCAGACCAAAAAGTAATATCTAGGTTTCCCTAAACTGACAGCCCAGCCCCTCCCGATCACTGTAATTTGGTGTGTGTTATATGTGTATATATATTTATGTTGTATAGTGTGGTCTGTGTGTGTGTATGTATTATTATTGTGTGTTGTTATATGTGTTGTATATATGTGTGTATATGTGTATGTATGTATTATGATAGTGTATGTTATTATGTGTGTGTGTGTGTGTATGTATGTATATTGTTATGTTTTATGTATTTATGTATGAGTATATTGTATGTATATTATTGTGTATTTTATATTGAATTATGTATATGTTATATTTTTTTTTTATATTTTTTCTCTATATATTATTTAATTTATTTTTTTTATTTATATTTATTTTTTATTTATATATTTTAGTGTCAATAATATACCCAGAACAAATCACCTTTGAGGTGAGTTAAGGGATAGTACCTTCTATCTGCAAGAGATATAATAAAAGCTATTTACTGACACCGCATCAACAAGTTTTTTGTTGTTTTTTGTATGAAGTTTCTTTCGGTCGATCGGTTGAGTATCAGCAGGGCTCGACTGTTGCTAGGCGTCCCAGAGGATCGAGCGGCAGACGTGTATATAAGTTCTATAACTTTTGATCTGCGGATGTGTGATATGCTCTCGTGTGTGTGTGTGTTAGTAGACAACTAGACAGACATAGCCAGCAAGCAGCAGACAGAAATAGTGACAGAGTGCGCACGCGAGAGAGAGAGAGAGAGAGAGAGACGTACAACACACAGTGAAAGAGAGGGAGACACAGACACACAGTGAGACACAAAAAAGTGCACATCCACACACAATATGAAATAGAGAGACACACACGCACGCACGCACGCAGACGCACACAGTGAGAAAGAGAGAGAGAGAGAGAGAGAGACCACACACACAGTGAGAGAGAGAGAGAGAGAGACAGACAGACAGAGAGACACACGAGAAAGAGAGAGGAGAGAGAGAGAGAAGAGAGAGACCACAACACAGTGAGAGAGAGAGAGAGAGAGAGACAGACAGTGAGAAAGAGAGAGACAGAGACACACAGTGAGAAAGAGAAAGACAGAGACACACAGAAAGAGAGAGACACACACACAGTGAGAAAGAGAGAGACACACACACAGTGAGAGAGAGAGAGAGACACACACACACACACAGTGAGAAAGAGAGAGAGAGACACACACACACACACAGTGAGAGAGAAGAGAGAGAGAGACACACACACACAGTGAGAAAGAGAGAGAGACAGAGAGAAGTGAGAGAAGAGAGAGAGACACACACACACACAGTGAGAAAGGAGAGAGACACACACACACACAGTGAGAAAGAAAGAGAGAGAGAGAGAGAGAGAGAGAGAGAGAGACACACACACGTGGAGAGACTGAAACACAGAGAGAGAGAGAGAGAGAGAGAGAGAGACATGATCTATTTTTTCTTAGAAAAACCCTGTCCTTGTGTTTAATCATATATAAATAAAAGATATCATTTTCTTATTCTTGTCTCTTTTTCCATGTTAAAAGGCAAAAAAAAAAAACAACAAAAAAAAAAACGGTGAAAATCAAAAAGCAAATTCTTAAAAAGAAGAAGGAGGAACTAAAATGGAAAAGAAAAATTAACAGAGAATTTGTAGATAATTTCTATTAAAAACATTTAGTTATCCTCTTGGGAGAAAAACGAGAAACCTAAAGTCGAATTAACAACATTTTTGACCCGTGTTTATATTCTCTTTGGGATGTTTCAATAACAATTAGCAAAATATAATTTTACCTTTTTATTAGACTGCCTATGAACCCACTGTTTTTTCCCACTGAAACAGCAGTCCATGATGATATTAGTGCTTCTATTTAAGGAGGAGTAAAGTAAAAAAAAAAAGTAAAGTTGTCAGGGCGGCCTAATGTCGGTATCAGCCAGACAGCGAGTGAGTCTATCCCCTTTTCACTAGCGCTAGACCACGGGGATTGTTTTTGCGTCTGAGGTAGTGCGCCACACCTACCATCAGCTCCTTACTTTACCGCACAGATCCCTGTGCTACTCATATGCTGAGTTGGCGAGGGCTAGTATCGAACTAAGAACCTTACGGTTTCTAGCCGAACGCTCTACTGACTGAGCTAACCCGGACCCTAACTGTAGCATGTACACTGATATTTTTAAAATTTTATTTATTTTGAGGATCTTATTTTAGCATCTGAGGTGGAGCGCCACACCTACCATCAGCTCCTTACTCTAGCACAGATCAAGCCGTGTTACTCATGCATCGAGTTAATGAGGGCCAGTATTAAACCTGGAACACACGGAATTGCATGGGAATTATTAGTATCTACACTCATATGCTGAGTTGGCGAGGGCTGGTATTGAATCAAGAACCTTGTGATTCCTAGCCGAACGCTCTACCAACTGAGCTAAACCGGCCCTATCATTATAAGGAGGAGTAAAATATTCTAATTACCTAATTACTGATGGTGAAAAAAAGTGCTCAATTCGGAGTTTTAGGTGACTTTTGAGGCCTGATACCCCCCCCCCCCAGAGTGGGCAAAAATGGCCAATTTCGTGTACAAATAAAGTGCCAAACTAATATGATTTTCAAGAGGAAAAAAAAAAAAAAAAAAAAGGAAAGTATCACCACGCAAAAAAAAAAACAAAAAAACTTAAGCACGTCCATTTCTGATTTTCGTTTCTGAAGATAAAGTTTCTTTGAAATTGATAAGACAAAAAAAAAAAAAAACAATATCTTTTTGTTTTTATTTTTTATACGCATTGTATTGCCTTCAAATTATTAATATATTATTCTAATTAGCATTTCATATTATTTGACTGAATTTAACACTTGTACCTGATCATGTTTAACGGAATGAGAACCATCTACCCCAATGGGTTAAATAAATAAAAGGTTCAGTTTTGAAACTGTGATAGTTCTTGGTTATGATATGAAGGCTCCAGAGTTTGACAAGAAATATCCGAAGAAAGCCGAAGGACACATTGGCTGAAATGTTGTGTATATGACAATAAAGATGAGGATAACAGACAAAAAAAAAAAAAAAAAAAAAACGCATCTCAGTTATCTTCATTATAGTGAGTGTGGCCCCTTTTCACTAGTGCTAAACCAGGATCAGGTGGAGTCAGGTGGAGTGCCACACCTACCATCAGCTCCTCACTTTACCACACAGATCCAAGCCGAGTTACTCGTGCATCGAGTTAACGAGGGCCAGTATCAAAGCTGGAACCTTGACTACTCGGACACAATGAATTGCATGGGAATTATTAGTATCTATATGTTAATACATTTGTTCCTACATCTTCTGTCCGTTATCATCCTGCAACACCCTCTGGTTAAAAATGAGACCATCCAAATTGTTCAAGATTCAATGCAAAATTGTAAATCCAAATGATCTGGTTTCGCTTAATCACAGATTTCTTATTTGTCCCATTTTATTTCACCCAATTTTAAAAATGATACATTCCAAATGGTCTCGAGTCACTTAGATGCCCAACGTCAAATTGAAAAAAGAAAAAGGAAAAAAAAAAAGAAAAAAAGAAGAAAAAAAAAGGAGAAAAAAAAAGGAAAAAAAAGAAAAAAAAAAGGAAAAAAAAAAAAAGAAAAAAAAAAAAAAAAAAAGAAAAAAAAGAAAAAAAAGGAAAAAAAAAAAAAAAAAAAAAAAGGAAAAAAAAGGAAAAAAAAGGAAAGAAAAAAAAAAAAATTAAAAAAAAAAAAGGAAAAAAAGGAAAAAAAGAAAGAAAAAAAGAAAAAAAGGAAAAAAGAAAAGAAAAAGAAAAAAAAGTTACGGTTGTTTTATTTGTAATAATGAAATTATGAATTATGGAATATATTTCAGTAATTTTTATATTATGACGTCCCGGCCTCCTGCGTTAATTTACGCCATGTTTTAGCAAGCCAGCATCAAGCAAATTCCGACCCAACTAAGATATTTTCTGAGATATGTCTTTTGTCCCTTATTTGTTGTCAAATTAATGTAGATATTTTAAACGCCTCCCAACAGATTTTTATCAGCAAATCAATGTAAATATTTTACAAGCTCCCTTTTAAGAAAGAGTTTGATAGAATTAAATCAAGATTATACTTTTTACATATTGAACTATTTTTGCAATAGCTCTTAAGTAAACATATCAAATATAATAATTAAATGATCATGTTGTGGTATATCCACAGGTCTTGCTAGTTAAGAATAATTATTTGAAGATTAATTGTTTACAAAGAAGTATTATTTACTTGAGACCATGTGTGTAAAATATATATTCACCACCCCCTCCGCACGAGCAGGATGCAACACAAGGTCAATTACTTAAGCAGAGTTTAACAGGTTTGAATTAAGAGTTTTTGTTCTCCTAGACTGGTTACCTAGCCATGGTTAAATAAGGCAAATAAGGACGGTAGAATCCAAATATCCAACTATTTTAACCCTATACCTGATAGAAAACTTTATTTTGCCCACCCAAATGCAGGACTCCAAAATCATCAACTTTGTAGCTTACGGTCAGTCTAAAAAATATGTCCTCTTCAATTTTCATAATATTTTTTTCTTAACATCTATTATGTCTGCCTAAGTTCATCAAAGAATTATGGGTGGGAGCAAAGTCTACTTTAGAAGATATGAACCTGCCAATTCAGAGTTTTTTTTTCCTAACATTGTTTTGGAAGAGTTTATAAATTCAGGTTGTAATCTTGAGCACACCGTATATCTAGAAATAATCCTACAATATGACTTATCTTCATGTAATGAAATATATTAAATTAGAAAGACTAACAAAATTAAATAAGAATGAATATCAAAAGATTACACTTATTTTAATTATATTCTAATTGGTTTCTATATAAAACTCATTAGGATTGATTTTAATATGTTGGAGAATAAAACAATAATATTAGAGATCAATAACAACAAGTAATTATTTATTAAACCCAATTCTGTTAAACCCAGTATGCAAATTATCCATACCATATACTATATAAGCATATATTTCTTTGTTATATATAAAACACATTGAATTCAGTGTCGGTGGGTGTAACGCACTGGTGAATTGACATGGAATGACCCTTTACTAACATTATACCATGAGAGATACCCTAATTGAAACTATATAAACTGTATGCAAACAAGTGTTTATTATTAAATATAAATAGTTAATTGAAACCATATAATTTAGTATGAATTATTAGTATTAATAATAGTTACTTGTGAAGCTATAATTGCTTACAAATGATTCAAATCAATTAAATTACTTGACAAGCTATAAATTATTTTAAATCATGCTGTATTTACCAAAAACACTCATGGCATCCAATCAGGGTGTTTATGGTTAGCAATCTAATCTTCTATTACTATTGAAAAGCAAGTTCAATCCTCACTGGATGGCCTATACTTGTAACCTTGTGTAAAATCCTAACCATAGGGTAATTTAAAAGAAAAATGCTATATATATATATATATATATATATATATATATATATATATATATATATATAATAGAAAATACTTGTCAAAAAGGACGTTTTTGGTATGTGTGTGTATATATTATTTGTAATAATGAAATTATGGAATATATTTCAGTAATTTTGATATTATGTCGTCCCGGACTCCTGCGTTAATTTACGCTATGTTTTAGCGAGCCAGCGTCAAGCAAATTTCCGACCCAACTAAGAGATTTTCTGAAAACATATCTTTTGTGACTTTTTTGTTGATATTATGTCATCCCGGCCTCCTACATAATGTGTTTGATTTAACAATTCCATGTTTTTAATAAAAAAAATATCGATCTTAATTTCTCATTTGAAAACCCAAACTATTATACAGGGTGTTGTTCATAAAGACTTGCAGCAGTTCTAAGTATATATATATATATAATATAAATGGATAGATATTGATACACACACACACCAAGAACATTACTTTTGATTAGTATTTTCTTTCAGTTTCCATTTTTAGTTGCCTTTTTTTTTTTACTTTTCTCTAAGAATCAAAACTCTTTCTGCTCACGAGTCTAAGATCCAACTTTAAAACCATATCTTTGTTAAAAAAAAAAATAAATAAATAAAAAATGTAAAAAAATAAAAAAAAAAAAAAAAAAAGACATAGGGATTAAATAACCAAAGGGTTGACATGCCATAAAAAATATTCTTTTAAATTAAAAAAAAAAAAAAACAAAAAAAAAAAAACACCCAAAATACACAGTTCCAACTGTTTCTACACATAATTCAAATCTTTTAACATTTAAAACCCTGTCCCACTAGAAATACTTAAAACTATATAATTGCTTGCAAAAAAAAAAAAAAAAAAAAAAAAAAAAAAAAAGAAGACTATGGCATTAAATAACCCAACAAGGGTCAACATGCGCATGAAACCAACCAACCCAAAACGTTTTTAATATCTGATAGTATCCATTTTATTCACCATATTTCTTACTTTTAACATCTGCAATGTTCACTTGGTACAGAAAGAAGAAGAAAGAAAAAAAAAGAAAAAAAGGGGGGGGAAGAGAAGAGGGTGGATACCCACAACCCGAGGATATTATAGGACAAGCAATCCACCCCCAAGAGACCCCGTTTCTATTCTTAGAGATGATGGCCACTTGAGCATTCGATATGAATGTCCTGAGGTTTCTGTTTAATGGTTTCAGAATGAGGAGGAAAAAGTGTGAAACGATGGGAAAAGATCTGGGAATAACAGTCTGGAAAAATAGTTTAAAGGAATGATGAGAATTCTGGGAAGCAACGATGTAGAAGAGAATAAAAAGACCAGACAGAGTAACAAGAACAAAAAGAGATAAGCACTTGGATTATATGTAAAAAGCCGGTCAAAACAGTAGCAGTAGGTTCAGACAAGGAATTTCTAAGTTGAAAATGGAAATGAATCTGTTGATATGTTGAAAGATAAATAAAGGAAAGAAAATGTTGAATGGATAAAATCAATTTAACGTGAGTTACTAACATGTATTTCAGCCAGGAGTTTGTTAATGTACACATGTATTCTATTTATTATTATTTTAAATATAAAATAAAATAAAATAATAATAATATAATAATAATAGCAGCAAAATTATAAAATATTTAAGCATACAAAGAATAACGGCCTTCATTAGAGTAAAATGTTTGATATTACTCTGATAAAGGCCGTTATTCTTTGTATGCTTAAATATTTTATAATTTCTATTATGATTATTTTATTTTCTATCTAAAATAATAAATAGAATACATGTGTACATTAACAAACTCCTGGCCGAAACACGTGTTAGTAACTCACATTAAATCAATGTTATCCATTCAACATTTTTTTTCCTTTATTTATTTCAACATATCAACAGATTCATTTACATTTTCAACTTACATCATTATATATATATATATATATATATATATATATATATATATATATATATATATATATATATATATATATATATGGGAGAATATGTGCTTAATTGAAGTCGTACCTAATTTTGAAAGTTAATTAAATAATAATTAATTAGGCAGGCATACCTATTTAAATGTAAGGCTAAACAAATAGAGAAAAATCAATCTCTGTATGTACATTTCGGTCTAATAGGCCCCATCAGCAGAGCTATAGATAGGTATACCCGGCTAATTAATCAATTATTAATTAATAAAATTCGAAGGCAATACAATGCGTAAAAAAATAAAGACAAAAAGATGTTTATATGTTAATCGATTTCAAAGCGAAGCTTTATCATCAGAGTTTATTCAGAAATGACGTGCTTATGTTTTTTTTATTTGTGTGGTTATAATTTCTCTTCTTATTCCTTTTCCTCTCCTTTTTTTCCTCTCTTTCTTCTTCTCCTCCTTTATGAATGGCGAATAACTGTAATTTCTTATTTCTCTCTTTCTTTTTTTCTTTCTTAAAGTTTTGAGAACAAGGCTGACATCCGGTATGTTGCAATGTGTTGCAACCGTGTGAGCATGTCATAATTATTAATTAATTAACTTTCAAAATTAGGTACAACTTCAATTAAGCACATATTCTCCAAAAAATTGTCGGCTAAAAAAAAAAAAATATATAAACACACCGCGTGTGTATTTACTTCTCATATATATATATATATATATATATATATTCCAACAAGACTGCCATCTTTGTTGTTACATTTTAATCTATTACACCCTGTATGAAGTGCATTTTTAACTGTAAGTTTCTACACTATGTATTTGATTTTACAATTCCATGTTTTTAATAATAATTAATTTCTCATCTGAAAACCATAACTATTATGTAAAGAAAGCATTTGAGATGCACTTGTGTGCATTTTAAACTGAAAGTTTTATGCTACATAAAGGTGTTTGATTTTACAATTCCATGTTTTTAATAAAAATAAAAATAAAAAGACATCCCAATTGAGTGAGTCAATGTAAAAAACCCTTGACACAAGTACATCGGTTATCTAAACAAGTAGACACGGAAATAATACAGGATATCACATTAACTTGTAATGTGTAAACATTGACTTCTATACTGACAAAACAAAGACAAGCACCATACATCTACTCTTCAAAATCAACATATGATGGTGGAATTTAAGTCCGTTAAGTTTGATTGGACCATATGACCTTAAGGCATCCCTTTTGCGATTTCGATTAGTGGGGACATTTTTTTCCATTTACACCATCAAAATCTGGTTAATTGTTTACTGACGATTTTTAGAGTTTTTTTTTTTTAAATTATGAAACTAACCACTAACAAACAACCAGTGTAAATGAGAAAAGTGTCCCCACGAGTCGAGATCACGGAAGGGGGTGCCTTAAGGTCATATGGTCCGTTTGATTTAACCTGTATTTTTTCTTAAACTTTTTAAAACTTAAAGAAAAAATTAATACAGTGGATTTTTATGGTAAATGCTCGTGACAGAGAACATGAAGTGAGTGGCGGAAACATAGAAGAGACAGAGAGATACAGAGACACACACAGAGAGACAGATATAGATAGAGACAGAGACACACACAGAGAGACAGATATAGATAGAGACAGAGACACACACAAAGAGCAGATATAGATAGAGACACAGACACACACAGAGAGACAGAGATAGATAGAGACAGAGACACACACAGAGACAGAGAGACAGAGACAGACAGAGACACACACACAGAGATAGATAGAGACAGAGAGACAGACAGAGACACACACACACAGAGATAGATATAGATAGAGACACACACACACAGAGAGATAGATAGAGAAGAGACACACACACACACACAGAGATAGATATAGATAGAGACACACACACAGACACAGAGATAGATAGAGAGAAACACAGAGATAGAGAGAGGTAGGTAGAGGTAGAGAGAGGTAGAGAGAGAGAGAGAGAGAGAGAGAGAGAGAGAGAGAGAGAGAGAGAGAGAGAGAGAGAGAGAGACAGAGAGAGAGAGAGATAGGTAGACAGAGATAGAGAGAGACATAAAGATAGCTAAAGACGCAGAGGAACAGAGATAGATAGAGAGAACCAATAAAATAAAACAAATGTTAAAGTTATAATAAACACTTTCTTAAAAATGAAAAAAAAAGAAAAGAAAATCCTAACAAACTTCAATGAGATACAAAGGAGATGAGGATTCAATGTTAACAGCTTTATTTCATGTTTGTATTTTCTTTGGAATGTTTTGACAACTATTAGCAAATAAAACTTCCCCCTTTTTTGCTAGATGCCCAGTGAACCCATTACGTTTCCATGACAACAACAGTCAGTCCAGGATGAAAGGAGCGAAGGATTCTAATTAGAATTTTGTACTTCTCCACGTTACCTTTTTTATTATCTATAAAATGTTAAGTGTATTGCTCTATTGAAAGTCTTGCTATGAGGTGGTGTTTTTTGCTAGGGGTATTATGGTTACGCATACACAACATACATAATATCTATATGGTTTTATATATTTACCAACCCCTCCGCAAGAGCAGGATGTGACGCAAGGTCAATTTCTTAAGCGGAGTTTAAAAGGTTTGAATTCAGAGTTTTCCTTCTCCTAGACTGGTTACCTAGCCATGGTTAAAGAGTCCAGTCTGGCCTGCTATTTATCCATAGCTGGAGGGAGAGTAGGATTCATACCTTTCCAAGGGTATTAGCGCTATGTGAAATGCCAACTGCTTTGTCCAGGAATTGAACTCGCGTTGACGAGTCCATTTCCGATGACTAACCTTTAGACCATGTGCCTCCCATCTATATGGTTTTATAGTTATTTAGTGTATTGAGCACTTTTTACATATTTAACTTAGGCAACTCTTCAGGTGTTTTTTTTCTTTTGGCCATTCATTACGATACTGGTTGATTATTTTCAGACAGTACGGATGTTTTTTTTTCATTTTTTATACACTTATTTTCTCCAGATATCAGTTTGTAATATATTTCTTTATTTGTAAGTTGTATTATCTGTTTTTTCATGCTGTCAGAGTTATAGAAATAGTAGTTTTTATATATATATATATATATATATATATATATATATATATATATGACATTTTTTTTAAAGAAAACAAACACAGGATGTCATGAACGATGGAAACTCTTTATGTCTATATACTTAAGTATTTCGGGTTTTTTTTTTATAAATAAAACCTTCTTCAGGACATTGAAAATTTGTATGAGTAAAAGATGAAAGATGTTCAGTGTACGTTGAATGTGTGATAAAAGGTTATTTACCGTTATTTATGTGGCGTTTATAGACGAAAGCCGATGACGTGATCATTGCATGTGAAAGCAAAAATTAATTCAAAATTGCTTGGTTGCTTTACGGTATATCAACCCTTATCAAGTCATTTTTTTTTTTAAACAAAGAACCCAGGTTGCTTGTAGTACCTACTGTTGCTTAAGTGGTCACCCAGTTAATTATTGAACAGTCTTAACTTCAATGATCTAGTGAGTTTGGTTTTATGGCATATCAACTTTTTTCGGGTCATTTAATGCCAAATCAAGTCAGTTTTGATAAACAAAGGACTCAAGATGCTTACAGTACCTGCTGTTGCTTAAGTGGTCACCCAATTAAATATTGAACCAGTTCATCGTTGCTTAACTTTGATGATCAAGTGGGTTTTGTTTTGTTGTATAGCATATCAACCCTTTTCAGGTCATTTAATGCTGAATCAAGTCATTTTTTTTATAAACAAAGTACCTGCTATTGCTTAAGTGGTCACCCAATTAAATATTGAACAGGTTCATCTCCGTTTTCAACGTGGCCGTAATATTTCAAAGTTGACATATGTAAACAAAATCTTTTTATATAACAGGAACCAAGTTATTTACATGCGGAGAGAGAAAAAAAAAAGTTTATAGGATATTTTTTATATGTAATCTTAGGATAATAATTCATCAAATATACATTTTCTGTCTGTGTCTCTCATCACATTACAAAAGAATGGAGAATGTCTAGAGAGAAGGCTGCCAACTTTCCTATGGTCAATTAATAAGATCCTAAAAATAACCATTTACCTAACCCCTCCTGCCATGGGCAAGATAAAACACACGGCCAATTTTTATTTTTTTCAAGAATATTACAGCTGGTATGAATTCATTTTTTTCTTCTTCCTTGACCAGTTGCCATATCCAAGGCTAAAGAGACCAGTCTGCTCAATTATTTATCCATAGCTGGTGTGTGGGTGTGTTTAGCCCATAGATGCAACCCTAACAGGTATTACCACTCTGGGTCAAAGTCGACCTGGGAGTAATGGTGAAGAAGAGGTACTTCACATTCTCCAGACCTCCAGACTTGTAACCATTATTGACAATAAACAAACGTTTCTGTGATTTAAAAATATAATTGAGAACTTAACTTTGTATTAATGTAATTCAAAATCATTTTAAATAGGTAAACTCTTTGTACTTAATTACAACTAGCAGTGGCTACCCGGCGTCGCCTGGGTAGAGGGTTTTTTGTTTTTTTTTAAAGTTAGGCTTTTGCCCTTTCCAAAGAAGCTTGCCAAACATGTTTGTTTTACACTCATTTTTGTTAGCTTTTGGGGTAACGACTGGTGACCTATCATGTGACCTAGACCTGTCAAGAGGCACAGAAGTCACTTTTCAAAATAAAACGTCAACATTTAGACTGATAATCAATAAAAAATTTTTTTTAAAATTCAAACGTTCTGCACATCCCGGTACTGGGTCACAACCCGGTGGTTATCTTAAACAGATCAATTTGACCCATATATTGTACCCTAACGGGTACTACCACCCAAGGTCAGTGGTGTAATGGTTACTATTGTAGGAAATGGACATGGTGATACGAGTTCAAATCCTGTACGAGGCCGTTTGCATTTTACATAGTAATACTCTTGGGAAAGGTATGCATTCAAATACACTCCCTCCAACTATGGTAAATAGTAGATCCACTTGACCCATATATGGTACCTAACAGGTACTACCACCCAAGGTCAGTGGTATAATGGTTACTATTGTAGGAAATGGACATGGTGATACGAGTTCAAATCCTGGACAAGGCCGTTTGCATTTCACATAGTAATACCTTTGGGAAATCTATGCATCCAAATATTCTCCCTCCAGCTATGGGTAAATAGGACACACTGGACTCTAACCTTGGTATAGTAACCAGTCTAGAAGGAAAATTGAATTCAAACCTGTTAAACTGTCTAAAAATTGACCTTGTGTCACATCCTGTTTGTGCTGAGAGGTTGGAAAATACAAAGTCAGGATACACTTGTCTTGGTTAAGTTAGCTAAACCAAATCTTTATGTTCTTGTTTAACTGTATAAAGTAGACACTTAGCAGAAAATTTCCCAGACAAAAACTAAAGTCAAGACCCTTTTTTTCTTTTCTTTTCTTTTTTTTCATGGATTTTATTTAATCAATTTGACTCTTAACATCCTATACCGTCTCATTCCACCCACCCGGAATTCACATTTGTTTTCCTAATCCACCCCAAACGATAGCCTTTGTTTAAATGTAATATTAAGCATATTTAGAAGTCTTTATTTTTTAGGGAAATAACAGGTAACTTTAAATGAAAAGGAAATTTTTAACCATTTTTTTTATTTTTATAAATCCTTAGAGGAAAAGGGCTCTGAACTTAGAAAATTCTCAACAGGATGTTAAGAGTTAATATTATTAGGCAGAAGCTCAGGTCCCTATGCCAGTCATCTCTATTGGAAAGTCCACTAGTAAAAGAAGAATGTGTCAACCCAATTTAGTTGAGACCCACACTATCAAGGTAATTTTATTCTACACGTTAATTTCCAATTTCCTTTGGGGTATTGCCGTCAACTTTGTTACCTGTAACGAGATGTACAATAATTGTTTTCAATTATCTCATTCTTATTGTGTGGGTGATGTCTGTGTTTTCGAGGGTGGGGGGTGACAGCCTGCTTTTAACATCCTGTTAAGAATTTTCCAAGTCCAGAGCCTCATTCTTATAAGGATTTATCAATAAATGGCTAAAAATGGCCTTTTCATTTAAAGTTACCTGTTATTTCTCTTAAATCAAAGACTTCTAAATATGTTTAATATTCCATTTAAACAAAGGTTATCATTTGGGGCAGATTAGGAAAATGATTGTGACTTCTGGCCGGGTGGAATAGGACGTTAAGAGTTTAAATAACAAGAGAAAGAAAAAAAGTAAATTTTTCTTTTTCTTTCATTTCAAGGAAAAGGGATTTAAATTTAAATGGAACTTTGATCAGTCAGTGAGGCTTAGAATATGCTGAGTGTATCCAATGCAAAGGGGTGTCCTGGGTGTGACACTAAACTGCACATGATGGTGAGGCTATAGTTCTATTTTCATTTCATGAAAAGCGATTTAAATCTAAATGAACTGATTAAACTCTGCTCTATCAGTGGGTCTTAGAATACGCTGACTGTAGCCCCTTGCAATGGCACCCCCCCCCGCCCCAAGAGGCGTCTGGAGTATAGCACTAAACTGCATCTAGTATTATTTGTATTAATTTTGGGTTGCTTGGGAACGCAGCCCAAA
>CM042162.1:66758519-66761019 GCA_023376005.1 Doryteuthis pealeii | reverse complement strand
TCCAGAACTGGAGCCTCACCATCAGATACAGTTTAGTAAGGTGCCTTACACCTCTGCAGGGGATACAGTCAGCAACTGGGCTACCGACAGGGAGAATCAATCACTTAGAGATATCTTAAAGGGATATATTATTTTCTCTCCCCCACTGGTACTATAAAGCACACACCCAGGTTGACACCCACCCAGCAAATTACTTTACAATCTGGTAATACTACGGTAAAAGCAAATCATCTTTTTTATTTTATTTATTTATTTTTACTTGTAACTCAATATACAAGAAATACTAAATTTTGATCTTAAAAGCTAAGCTCATAAGGGGCAGGATGTTTCGTGTATTCTACTCAAACGAAAATAAAATCCAAGTAAAATCTTTATTACAAGTAGACAACCCACAAACCTGTTTTCTAGACGCAAGGATTCTAATTAGCATTTCATAATTATTTCCGTTATACTAAAAAGTTGAAAAATGAAAAACATGAAAACAGTAAAAAAGGTTGATTCCACTAAATTTATCATTTAGGGCCTATCTAGCCCCTCTAGCCCAAGTAAGCACCAAAGTGGAGTGTTGCATGTCATGGACTGCTCAGCCACTTGGTTTAGTTTGTTTTGTTTTACGCATATCAACCTCAGTGGGTCATTTAATGCCGATAAAGTTTTGAAATAAATCAATTCTTAATGGATAATACAATTTTTTTATAAATACATTTTTCTATTTAACCCATAGATGGGACCCTAACAGGTACTACCACTCCGGGTCAGAGTGGACCAGGGAGCGATGGTGATGAAGGGGTGCTCCACATTCTCCAAACCTCGATCTCACCATCAGATAGAGTTTAACGTCATTCCCAGGACATGTAGACCCTCAGTCACCTCCTTCTAGTACCCATATGATAAAAATCAGCCACTTGGGTTCCATCCTTAAGCATCATGGGTCACTACCCACGGCCAACAGGTGGCCCCATTGGGGGAGTCTTACCCCTCTGCACAGGTGCAGTCGGTGTATTCTAATGCCCCAAGCCGACAGGGCAGCTTTGCAAATTGACTCAGTTCCAGGCTCGTTAGATTGATTGATTGATTTTAATGGCATTGATTTTAATGGATTCTAAGATTTTTAAGCCTACATTTGAAGGTGCATGCATAATGGTTAGAGTCGTAGGAAATGGACTCGTCGATCCAAGTTCAAATCCTGGACGAGGCTGTTTGCATTTCACATTGCAATAATATTCTTGGGAAAGGTATGCATCCAACTACTCTCACTCCAGCTATGGTAAATAGTAGGACAAAGTGGAGTGGAAACTTATCTATTTATGAACCTAGCATACATTATAGAATTGAAATGCTCTAAGTTTTTCAGGGCGTTTTCTTGGTGTATGTTTAGCAAACTCGTCTCACATATCTATTACTACTGAATAGCAAGTCAAACCTCACTGGATGCTCCATACTTGCAACCTTGTATCACATCCTACCCGTAGCAAACCAGTTGGGTATAAAAGGGGCACCCTATCAGGGTGTAATGGTTAGAAAGCTAGTCTCTGAAAAAGCCGATTCCACAAAATTTATCATTGGGGTAGAAACTTATTTCCGAAGTTAGAGCATTTCAGTTTTATTCTATATGCTAGATTTTTCAGGATATCCCATCTTGGTGTAATGGTTAGTTAACTCGTCTTGTATATCTATTACTACTAAATAATGAGTTTGATCCTCACTGGATGCCCCATACCTTGTATCACATTCTACCCATGGCGAACCAGTTGGGTATAAAACAGGGCATCCTATTGTGGTGTAATGGTTAGAAAGCTAGTCTCGCAGATCCATTAATACTGAACAGATGTTTCCTTTCCATGAGGATCGAACTAAGTTCTGTCGGATTGCTGACGAGAGAGAAGGAAACAAATTCTGTCAACTTTGTCGGTGAGAGGAAAGGGGGCGGGAGAGATAAGTTTCCAACAACGGTTAGGAAGACAAAAAACAAGTCTCCCAGCATTATTCTTCAGTTTCTTTGTTTAATGGCATATCAATCTTTGTGGGTTAATTAATGCTTTAGAAGAACAGTAGTGATAGTATTTAACCCATAGCTTGGTGGGAGATAAAGGAGGTTCATACCTTTCCCAAGAGTATTAGTCCGAAAGTAAATGTAATAGCGTGACTGGAGTTCAAACTCGCTTACTACGATGTCACAGTCCAGCACGTTATCCACTACACCACAAGAACACCCCACCCCATCCCTGATATTTCTCATTAAAATTTTTGATATATGAAAGATTAGATAGCATAAAAATCAGAATAAACAATTATTTTTGCTTCCAAGTTACTTATTAAGAATCAGTGATTCTGTTAGCTTTTTGATTTAGTGTGTCCTGGGACTCACATATTTGCTTTGAATGAGTCCCTGGGAAAATTTATGGCTCCCAACTAAAGCTGTCTAACTCCTACCTTGTAACATATCCTGTGTAATTGGCTTTAAGAAACTATTGAAATATATTCAGTCAGCTTGAAATGG
>CM042162.1:66731019-66748519 GCA_023376005.1 Doryteuthis pealeii | reverse complement strand
TTAAAAGAAAGCCATTAACAAGAAGAAATAACTAATTTTATTCTTTACTTCCTATTTTAACTAAATAGTTAAATTAGGAAAATTTAGACGGGAGTAATGGAAAAGGATGGAAGAGTTAGTTTCAAAGTTGTTCTATTTTTTTAATCGTACCCCCTCTGTTCCAATTTTTTTTATTATCTGCATTCTTATTCAGTTTCATTAGCCTTTCTAATTTAATATGATATTTTATTATATTAAAACTTAAATACTTGCACCCGGAGTGTACATATATTTGCTAGTAATAAAAAGGCACATAATATAATTTTTATAGATTAAAAATAATTTGGTGGAGTATCTATTACATAATCATTAGATAATTAATTTTTTTTTTTTTTTTAATTCAATGGAAAATACTGGAGATTGTAATAACTGCCCTTGAAGCTGTCCTGGAAACAATGGTTTTAAGCTACAATTCTTAACATTTTTTTGTTTCTAACCTTTTAAAGGCATTCCTAATTACATTACAATGACAACCTTTTTAACTTTCTCCAATATTTTTTTCCTAAATGACTCCCTCCCAATTCATTATCTGATGAAGCTTACACAGAGTGAAACATAATACATAAACACTTCACAAAGTTGTTTTTCACATCTTATTTCTCTTGCATTCAAACTAATTAAAGGCATTCCTAGTTACGTTAACATGACAACTTCAGAGACTGTTGAAATTTTCTCCAATATTTTTTTCCTAAAATTAATCTCCACCCTCAAATCATTATCGGATGAAGCTCGCAGAGCAAAATATAATATATAAATGCTTCACCACTTTTGGTTTCAGTTCAAACTATTTAAAGGCAATCCTAATTACATTACGATGACAACGTTAGAGACAGTTGTAATTTTCTCCATTTTTTCCTAAAATTAACCCCACCCACCCAACAATCATTATTGGATGTAGCTCATACAGAGAGAAACATCTATCTATCTATCTATACATATATAAAGGGCAGTTGTGTGTATACGTATGTCCGGAGGAAACTTTGAAAATAAACCAATTAACGACAAAGTAAATATATATACACATTAAATATCACCAGGGCTTGGTTTTTGAGCAAAAATAATGAAGATTTGATTTATATTCATGAAGATAATTAAAAAATAAAATTTAAATGATAACAGCATGGAATTTCTTTTTTCATTTAATATTTTAGATAGTAGACATTAACATTTCTTTTCATAGTAGCTGGATCAATGCAAGGTCTTTTTTTTTTTTTTTTTTTTTTTTTTTTTAAAAAAAGGGATTTAAGTGGGGCATCCCATGAGGATTCAACTAACGATTCAGTAATAATGGATCTGCAGGACTTACTTTTTAAAAATCCCCATCCCCGCAGGTGATGCTGGGTAGCCACTTCTAGTAATATATAAATGCTTCACCAAGTTATTTTTTTACATCTTATTTATCGTCCATTCTTTATTATATTCACTAGCAACAGAAAACACCCTCCAGGCGTCGTAAAAAGTAATTTTTGAAAGACATTGCCTGGGAGGGTGGGAGTTAAAAATTCAATGTCAGAGGGTTTGTATCATAAAAAAGACAAATCCTCATATCTATTAAAGGAGTAAAAAAAATAAAAATAAAACAATTTGAAATGAAAACTGAGCCCCGTCATAGATTTATTTGTAAACTTTTTAGTTAACTTCTTGTTACTGTAAAAAAAGGGAAGAGAGTAAAAAACAATTTTTAAAATTGCTTACTCAAATTTTGGTGTATATAGCATAAGAATATTGCAAGTTAAGACGTACATTTTGTTACAGACAGAAATACAGACAATCTCCATTATTAATAGATAATATGCAAAACATTTTTGGAAGGTCTCTAATCCCGCTAAAAGCCAGGCCTCCGAAACATTCGTTTAGTCAACCATTGTTCAAAAAAATTCAGGGAGATAAGTGGATAGTTACCATAGTTTGCTTCGCTCAGCTGGAGGGCACAATAGTGGGGGCACCTAGTGACAACTAAGCTCACTCTCAATGGATTGCAAGATTAGCTTGCTAGCTATGTGTCTTTGGTAGGCATCCCAGCAACAGAAGAAGCGGTGAACACGAGATGCCAAAATACATAAAAAAAAAGCCCCTTCCCTAAGCGGAACCCAGCTCCCTAACCCCCAGAAGAGCCACCCAGCAGAATCGAGATCCCTGTATGAGGATAGTGTTTATCTCATAAGGTCTTACAATGAACACTAATTAAATTATGCATGTCGTGCGCTGCGATAACATTTATGATGCTCACTTTTATGTTTGGTAGTGTTGACAGCTTCAGAGACACAGATATTTTATCAAATAGATAAAAATAGGAATACCCCTCCCCCCCAAAAAAAGAACAAGGAGGTACAAACAAACAAACACTAAGTTATTCAGTACTACTGCCCTACAAATATATATATGCATTTCTCTGATTTTTTTTTAGATGAGGTTTGATAATTAGTATTATTTGTATTATTCGGACTATTGTCCTCATCGTCAATGATATCTGTACAACGTTTCGGCCGATGTGCCCTCCGGCCTTCTTCAGATATTTCTTGTCAAATTCGGGAACCTTCTTGTAATTGGATTATGACAAGAAGGTTCCCGAGTTCGACAAGAAATACCTGAAGATGGCCGGAGGGCACATCGGCTGAAACATTGTACAGATAACAATGAAGATGAGGACAATAGTCCAAATAATACTAATATATACGCGTTGTTCCTAAATCTTCCGTCCATTATCATCCTGCAATACCCCCTGTTTAAAAATGAGACTATCCAAATTGTTTAAGATGCAATGCAAAAATGTAAATCCAGATTATCTAGTGTCACTTAATCAGATTTCTAAGTGGTCCTATTTTATTCACCCAATTTTTAAAATGAAACATTCCAAATGGTCTTGTGTTACTTAAATACCCAACATAAAATTAAAAGGAATTGGGGGGGGGGGGTTACGAGTCAATTTTATTTGTAATATTGAAATTGTGAATCCTATGTTGTCCAGGTCTCCTGCCCTAATTTACGCTATGTCTTAGCAAACCAGCCAAATTAATATAGATATTTTAAATGCCTATCATATGTAAAGTTGTCAGGGTGGCCTAAAGTTGGTATCAGCCAATCAGTGAGGGAGTCTATCCCCTTTTCACTAGCGCTAGACCGAGGAGATTGTTTTTTTTTGCGTCTGAAGTGGAGCTCCACACCTACCATCAGCTCCTTACTTTACCGCACATATCCCTGTGCTACTCATACGCTGAGTTGGCGAGGGCCAGTATCAAACTAGGAACCTTGAGGTTTCTAGCCGAACGCTCTAACCCGGCCCTAATGAAGAGTGAAGAATAATCAAGCTAAGTTCCAATTACCGTCGAATTGGTAAGACACGGCAACAAGTGGTTGTAACTTAATATAATTCCCTCTTGTCGCAATTCTACTGCAGAATGACAGGTATTTATAAAACTCCACAATATCATAGAAACCAAGCAGCCAATCAGAACTCAGGGAATGGAATCACTCAAATGCATGAATGGACTATTCTTGATTTCTATAAATACCAATTGTCTTGGACATTGCTTCAGTTGTGCTTAGCTAGTTGCTGTTATTCAAACCAATACGGTAGATTAACTGACTTGAATATGGCACTGAAGACAGGATTGTATTAAGTTACAACCGCTTGTTGCCGTGTCTTACCAAATCGACGGTAATTGGAACTTAGCTTGATTATTCTTCAAAGAGGTAATCTGGTAGTTTGTTTTGTTTGTTTTTTTCCCCAACAAATTTGTTTACTTGTGAGTGTGTGACAAATTGAGAGAGAAAAAGAGAGAGAAAAAGAGAGAGAGAGAGAGAGAATGACTGTTGCATCGACCCATGCAATTTTATGTTGACAAATTATCTGATTACACAAGCAATGTCAAATTATTCAAAAGACTTAAGTAAATAAATGAATAAAAACAAAAGCAAACACTGAAAATATATTTACCCAGTAAGCTAAAACAGGTTAAAATTGGAACAAGTGAAATGAATCAAAATAGGTATATATATATATATATATATATATATATGAGAGAGTTTTATAATTTGCTTGAAGCATTGTGTATATATTGGTTAGGGGGTCGATTTAGAAGGCTATCACAATGCAGGTGTAAAGAAGAAAAAAATAATACGTTAATAATGGTGTTGTGTGTTAACCTGTATTTTATTCTGAATTTTCGAGATAAAATCTCTTTTTCAAAGGATCACTGGAACTGAAGTAGTTATGGCATTTCTTTTTAAATGAATTTTTTTTTTTCAAACTTTTGCATATGCAAAATTGGGTACAAAGTTTTAAGGGTTAAACTGAAAATCAACAGGGATAATGTTGTCCCAGTGAGAATGAAAGGGCCAAAGCTAAAAACTTGATTGTCCATTGCAATTTAATACAATTTCTTCATAGGTGATTAATCTTACAGGGGATACATTTTTATTTGATGAAGAAGGATGTTGAGGCAGGGTTTATGGCGATGACCAAAAAAAAAAAAAAAAAAAAAAAAAATTTTTTTAAATAAAATTTTTTTTTTTTTTTTTTTTTTAATGGAGTGACAAAAGGGAGAGAGAAAGATAGGTAAAGAAAATTTAAAAAGAAATTTTAAAGTGGATTGTTTCTGTCCGTGCCTTCATGCTTAGTAGACAGTGACCCAAGAGCTGACAGCAAATGAGTCATACAAGGTCAAAGGTATTAATTCAGACTCTCATTTACTAATTCATTCACTTCAGTCTGCTTTACTAGGATCCTCCTTTTTTTCCCCCCCTTCCCTCTCTGTCATCATGGCTGCTCATCACGTGACAGCAAAACTTTCTTAAATGTACTTTATCTTTTGAAAAACAGATTAAATAGAAAATAGTTGAAGAAAAAAGGTTTTTAAATAATAATAAAAAAAATAAAATAAAAAAAATAGAAACAAAATTAACGAAAAAAATATTTTTAGAATAGATAAAAAAATAACTATATAGTCAATTTTAATGACAAGTCAACCTATCTGGGGTTATGTTATGTCTAAAGGTTAGGGAATTGCTTACATTGTATTTACCATGCTTTTAATAAATAAAAACTAAATTAACAAAATATTTTTAGAATAAATTTAAAAAAATAAATAATAACATGATTGATTTTAACAACATGTCGACCCATATAGGGTTATTTTATGCCGAAATGTTAGGAAATTGTGTACATTGTATGTATTTACCAACATTCCACACAAGTAGGATGTGACACAAGGTCAATTTCAAAAGCGGAGTTTAACAGGTTTGAATTCAGAGTTTTCCCTCTCCTAGACTAGTTAAAGAGTCTAGTCTGCCCTACTATTTACACATAGCTTTAAATTAGTATTATATTAAATTGTTAGGGCATTACAAAATATTAAATGGGAATAGTTACTCAAGACCTTATAATTGCTTGAAAAAGAGAATACTGACTTTGGCATTAAATAACCCAACAAGGGTTGACATGCCATAAAACTAACCAATCAACTATTCATCTGCTCCTTATTACTCTTCATCAGTTTTTCTAGATAAATTTTAGCACCTGTTAACTTCAGGGAAGTAAGGAGATTACAGTTAATAGTTTTTCTTAAAAAGAAACTAATTTGCTAGGGGTCTGCAAATTATGTGTGTGTGTGTGTGTGTGTGTGTGTACACTCTATATACGATTCTGTGTATTTGATATATGGTTGCGTGTGTGTGTGCGTGCTGATGTAGGTTGTGTGTGTGTGTGTGTTGATGTAGGGTTGTGTGTGTGTGCTGATTTAGGTTGTGTGTGTGTGCTGATGTAGGGTTGTGTGTGTGCTGATGTAGGGTTGTGTGTGTGTGTGCGCGCTGATGTAGGATTGTGTGTGTGTGTGTGCGCGCTGATGTAGGATTGTGTGTGTGTGTGCTGATGTAGGGTTGTGTGTGTGTGTGCTGATGTAGGGTTGTGTGTGTGTGTGTGTGCTGATGTAGGGTTGTGTGTGTGTGTGTGCTGATGCAGGGTTGTGTGTGTGTGTGTGTGTGTGCTGATGTAGGGTTGTGTTGTGTGTGTGCTGATGTAGGGTTGTGTGTGTGCGTGTGTGCTGATGTAGGGTTGTGTGTGTGCGTGTGTGCTGATGTAGGGTTGTGTGTGTGTGTGTGCTGCGCGTGTGTGCTGATGTGTAGGGTTGCGTGTGTGCGTGTGTGCTGATGTAGGGTTGTTTGTGTGCGTGTGTGCTGATGTAGGGTTGTGTGTGTGTGTGCTGATGTAGGGTTGTGTGTGTGTGTGTGTGCTGATGTAGGGTTGTGTGTGTGCGTGTGTGCTGATGTAGGGTTGTGTGTGATGTAGGGTTGTGTGTGTGCGTGTGTGCTGATGTAGGGTTGTGTGTGTGCGTGTGTGCTGATGTAGGGTTGTGTGTGTGCGTGTGTGCTGATGTAGGGTTGTGTGTGTGTGTGTGATGTAGGGTTGTGTGTGTGTGTGTGTGCCTGTGTGTGCGTGTGTGCTGATGTAGGGTTGTGTGTGTGCGTGTGTGCTGATGTAGGGTTGTGTGTGTGTGTGTGTGTAGGGTTGTGTGTGTGCGTGATGTAGGGTGTGTGCGTGTGCTGATGTAGGGTTGCGTGTGCGTGTGCTGATGTAGGTTGCGTGTGTGTGTGTGTGTGCGTGTGTGCTGATGTAGGGTGTGTGTGCGTGTGTGCTGATGTAGGGTTGTGTGTGTGCGTGTGTGCTGATGTAGGGTTGTGTGTGTGCGTGTGTGCTGATGTAGGGTTGCGTGTGCGTGTGCTGATGTAGGGTTGCGTGTGTGTGTATGTAAAGAAATTTACACAATTCCCCCCCCCCCAAAAAAAATATAAAAATAGTATTTGTGGTTGTCTGTATTCGTGATGCCTGATTGCATATGCCTGCATTTGATGTATGGTTGTGTGTGTGTGTGTGTGTATATATATATATTATATATATATATATATATATATATATATATATATATATATATATATATATATATACCAACCCCTCCATGCGAGCAGGATGTGACACAAGGTCAATTTCTTAAGTGGAGTTCAACAGGTTTGAATTCAGAGTTTTCCCTCTCCTAGACCGGTTGCCTAACCAAGGTTAAAGAGCCCAGTCTGCCCTACTATTTATCCATAGCTGGAAGAGTAGGATTCATACCTTTCCCAAGGGTATTAGCGCTAAGTGAAATGCAATTACCACATCCAGGATTTGAACTCGAGGCGATGAGTCCATTTCCCAAGACTTTAACCAGTACACCACACGCTTCCATATGTGTATGTATATATAGTTGTGTGAGTGAGTGAGTGAGTGAGTGAGTAAAGAAATTTACACAATTTTTCCCCACAAAAATAAAATATAAAAATAGTATTTGTTGTTGTCTGCGTTCGTGATGCATGATTATGTATGTCTGCATTTGATGTAGGGTTGCACCTATGTGTGCATGCGTATGTATGTATGTATAGTTTTGTGTGTGCACACATGCTGATTCATGGGTTGCATGTGTGTGCGCCCACAGATTTATGGTTGTGTGTGTGTGTGTGTGTGTGTGTGTGTGTAAAGAAATTTACAGAATTTTTTTTTTTTTCCCCAAATGAAATATAAAAATAGTATATAATTATATTTTACTATTTTTTGTTTATCTGCCTTATTCATTCCCCTGTTGTCACGCATTGAAGGGGGGGGGTTAGGGTTATAATTAGAGAGAGAGAGAGAGAGAGAGTCCGAGTCCGAGAGAGAGAGAGAGTCCAGAGAGAGAGCCTTCCGAGAGAGAGAGAGTTTTTAATGCCGAATCCATCCTTGTAGAAGAGACAGTAGTAGTACTATTTAATCCATAGCTGGAGGATGAGGGGGTTCATACATTTCCTAAAACCATTAGTCCAAAAGTGAATCTAATAGCACAACAGGAGTTTGAACTTGCTTACTAGAATGTTAGTCCAGCAGGTTAGCAACTTTGTCACATGGACTCGGATGTTGTTTAGTAGAACACTGTCTAATATACGACTATTATGTAAGTAGCATATATATATATATATTTATATAAAATCCACAGACACCTAGTTTTGACATATCACATCTCTTCAGTGTGGCTAAACATTAGCAGGCTACCTCCAGCCAGGATGGGGAACCTGATTGATTTATCATCAATCAGACTTAAGCACTCGGCCATCGGCACCTACAGACTGGAGTGAGGATTTTAACTGATATATATATATATATATATATATATATATATACATACATACACACACACACACACACACACATACACACATTTGAAAGTGAGTAAAGTAGGCAGTGTGGCCTATTGTCGGCATCAGCCAGAGAGCAAGGGAGTCTATCCCCTTTCCATTAGTGCTAGAACAAGGAGATTGTTTTTGTGTCTTAATTAGAGCACCCCACCTACCATCAGCTCCCCACTTTCCTGCGCAGATCCAAGCTGTGGTCCTCATGCACAGAATTGGCAAGGGCCTCTATCGAACCAAGAAACCTTGTGGTTCCTATACTGTTGCTTTACAGACCAATTAGCTTTATAAAACAACACTAGGAAATTGTCTGCCATGTTCTAAGTCCAACAAGAGAATAAAAGCAAATAGATTTTGTTGAATATTTTCAAAGCCAACAGCTGTTGATATAACTAGTCATTTAAGTTTATTAATGAACAGGTGTCAGGTGTATTTGGGAAGTGATTAGTTATATATATATATATATATATATATATATATATATATATATATATATATATATATATTATATATATATATATATATATATCTTATATGGAGAAAGGTAGACAAACACGGGATGTTATGGAAACTGGAGGTTTATTGTCGACGATGCATCTTCTTCAGGACTTGGATATAGTTCTTGCTTCAATGATGGACATTCTCAAAATGGTGAAAACAGTAGGTTGTCAGTAGGGACAGGGGTAATTGGGGGTGGGTAGTGGATTTTCTTCTCTCTAGATGGGGAGTGTATCAGAATGGTAATGGTACTGCAAGTGTTAGTCTAGTATATATTAGATTGTAAGGATTGGTTAAGATATATGTATATGTGTGTCTATTTATTCATTTTTTTCCTCCCATATATATATATATATATATATATATATATATTTTTTTTTGAAGGATATGTGCTTAATTGAAGTCGTACCTAATTTTGAAAATTAATTAGTTAATAATTAATGAATTTTTAGGCGGGCATATATGTTCAAATATAAGGCTAAACGAATTGAGAAAATGTCGTTTAGCCTTACATTTGAACATATATGCCCGCCTAAAAATTCATTAATTATTAACTAATTAATTTTCAAAATTAGGTACGACTTCAATTAAGCACATATCCTCCAAAAATTGTCGGCTTAAAGCCATATAAAAATAAACACATTTGTTTGTTTACTTAACCTCATTATATATATATATATATATATATAAGACTAATGAGATTGAAGATAAGAGATAGGATGAAAAATTTTTTTAAATTACAAAAGTTATCGCCTTACCCCAATGACTGTTGTAATTATTCTAGTGCGTGATTAACTCTTAGCAGCCCGTTTAGCCGACTTTACTTACAACTACACAAAACTAATAATAGAGGTGCCCATAGTGTAATGGTTATCATTGTAATAAATGGACACAGCGAGAGGAGTTCAAATCCTGTACAAGGATGTTTGCATTTCACATAGCACTAATACCTTGGGAAAGGTACGCATACAACTATTCTCCCTCCAGCTATGGGTAAATACTTGGCCAGACTGGGCTCTTTAACCATGGTATGGCAAACTGAATTCAAACCTGTTAAACCCTGACCTTGTGTTGCATCCTGATCGTGTGGATGGGTTGGGTAAAATCACACAAATCTAATAACTAAACTAGTTCATATTAATGTCAGTCGGGGGGAGGGGGCAGCAGCAGCAGAGAAAACAAAATACCCAGTCATAACTTCCCATCTGCCGAGTTATAGAAGCGTATCCTTTTTTTTTTTTTCTCTCATACTCTCCCTAATGTATCATTACTGAGGCTAATAATGTCCCACTTAATCAATGTGCACTTTACTGGCCTTAAGTTTTTAAATATCAATTAGAATCTTGCTAGACATTAACAAAAGAAACATTGACCAAGAGGCAGAGAAAAAAAAAAGTTGGAAAAATGCTATAAATAAAACACACCATGTCCAAATTTTACGACTAGGTTCCGTTCCAATGATCAAGTTTTTAATTGAATTGATTTTAAACAAGGATTTTCACATAGGGACATATCAGGCCCCCAGACATAACTGTTATATAAGAAAGGGCCCTATTAGAAAAGGGGTATATATATATATATATATATATATATATAAATCAAATGAGTCAGACGAACCTACTATTAGTTTCGCATAAAGCTCTTCAGGGCTAAAATCCGAGTCAGATTTTAGCCCTGAAGAGCTTTATGCGAAACTAATAGTAGGTTCGTCTGACTCATTTGATTATCTTTATTATTGGCTCTACTTAGGTATCAAGCACTTTTTACTTATTAGCTTTCTCCTAGCGGTTATATGAATATATATATCTTATTATAATGGAGATTGTGAGTTTTTCTGTCTGTAACCGAAACTATATTACTATACAAGTCACAATTCCCTTAATTATTTACATCACATTCTCCATGATTTTATTTATATTTAAACCTCAATTATTAATAAAATTGTTTTATATTATTAATACTGTTGGCCATATCTACTTACTAATTACATGCAATTGTGTTTATATATACAAAACATAGCGGTATACAGTGTGAATGGGAAGGCTAATTTGCATATTAATATTTAAAAATCGAATTTAATAAATATGTGCTTAGTATTATTGATTCTAACTGTTTGGTTTTATTTTAATGAATATAAGCAAAAATCTCTTCAATGAATCTTAAATGAAATCCATTAACAAGATAAAATAACTGTCATTTTATTCTTTACTTCCTCTTATAACTAAATACTTAAATTAGAAAAAAATAACAATGAAAGACGAGAGTGATGAAGAGTAAGTTTCAGTTGTTCCATTTCTTCTGTTTCAAATCTTTTATTATACTCCCTCTGTTTCAAATTTTTTTATCTGTATTCTTATTTAGTTTCATTAGCCTTTCTAATTTAATACAATATTTTATTACATTAAAACTTAAATACTTGCACCTGGAGGGTGCATATATTTGCTAGTATATCTAATATACATATATATACATATAAATTGTTTTTTCTTTTGGCCAAATACTGTACCAATAGATTATTTTTTGTTGGTACGAATATCTTGGTCCTTTCTTTTTTTCAAAAATTTTTTTCTTCCTGGTTGATGTTTGGTAGTATATTTTTACAATCAAACTTTCTGCTGGGTTTTTTCTCTCCGCAAGGATCTACCAACACACTTGATATATATATATATATATATATATATATATATATATATATATATATATATATATATATATATATATATATATATATTATATATATTCTTAAATTCTTTTTCGAACACTTCAAAATTCTTTGTATTATGACTGTTTTAACTTCAAGTATCAAACATTTAACCCTGATGAGGGCAGTTTTTTTTGTATGCTTAAATATTTTATAATTTTCTATTATTATTATTTTATAATTTCTATTATTATTTTATTTTATATTTAAAATAATAATAAATAGAATACATGCGTACATGAACAAACTCCTGGACGAAACACGTGCTGCTAACTCAAATTAAATCAATTTTATCCATTCAACATTTTCTTTCCTTTATTTATTTATCCTTCCAACATCTTATTATAATGGAGATTGTGTGTTTCTGTCTGTAACCGAACCTATATTACTAATCGAGTCACAATTCACATAGTTATTTACATCACATTCTCCATGATTTTATTCATATTCAAACCTCAATAATTAATAAAATTGTTTTACATTATTAATATTGTTGACCATATCTACATACTAATAACATGCAAGTGTGTTTATATATACAAAAAATGGCGGTTTGCAGTGTGAATAGGAAGGTTAATTTGCATATTGATATCAAAAATTTGATTTCAATAAATATGTGCTCAGTATTATTGATTTCTAATTGTTCGGTTTTATCTCAATGAATATGAGCAAAAATCTCGGGGATAAATCTTAAAAGAAGTCCATTAGCAATATTAACAGTAAGTCTATTCTTTACTTCTTAATTTAACTAAATAGTTAAATTATGAAAATTTAGCCATGAAAGACGGGAGTGAAGAAAAAGCGAGTTTTAGTTGTTCCACCTCTGTTTCAAATCTTTTTATCGGCATCTTATTTAGTTTCATTAGCCTTTCTAAGTTAAAATAATATTTTATTACATTAAAACTTAAATACTTGCACCCGGAGGTTGCATATATATTTGCTAGTATATATAAGTGAAATTGGCAGGGTGGCCTTTTGTCAGTATCAGCCAGACAGCAAGGTAGCCTATCCCCTTTTAGCAAGCACTAGACCAGGGAGATTGTTTTTTTGTTTTGTTTCTTTTTTTCCTTTTTTTTTCTGAGGCTGAGTGTCCCACCAACTATTAGCTCCCCACTTTACAATCCAGATCCGATTACCTAATCTGTGCTACTCCTGCGCTAAATTGGTGGGGACTAGTATCGAACCAGGAACCTTGTGATTCCTACGCCAATGCTCTACCTACTGAGCCAAACCGGCCCCTTTATATATATATATATATAAAGTAAAGTTTACGGGGCGACCTAAAGTCAGTATTAGCCAGTCAGCGAGGGAGTCTATCCCCTTTTAGCATCTGAGGTGGAGCGCCACACCTACCATCAGCTTCTTACTTTACCACACAGATCCCTGTGCTACTCATACGCTGAGTTGGCGGGACCAGTATCGAACTAGGAACCTTGTGGTTTCTAGCCGAACGCTCTACCGACTGAGCTAACCCGGCCCCATATATATATATATATATATATATATATATATATATATATATATATATATATATATATATATATATAAAAAAAGTGGAAGTCAAGAAATCTGCATTGGTATTTCCATTATTCGGCAGGTGTGACTTTTATAAATAAAAATGTCCCTATCTCAAGGTGTGTGTGTGTGTGGGGGGGGGGAAATTGCAATAAGTATAGATATTAATCTTCAAACTTGAAAGACGAATCAAAAGAGCTGTGTGGCACACCTTTAAGATGTTTGTTTTGAAGAAGCAAATTAAGAATTAATGAAATGATTAATTTTCATCGGGTGCTAATAGTTGATGGATGACCCAAAGCAGAACGAGATAAACAAACTAAAAATACTTTTCAGTAAACAGGCGCTCTCTCTCTCTCTCTCAGTCAGTCTCTCTCAGTCAGTCAATCTCTCTCAGTCAGTCAGTCAGTCTCTCACACTCTCTCAGTCAGTCAGTCAGTCAATCTCTCTCTCTCTCTCTGTGTCAGTCTCTCTCTCTCTCTCTCTCTCTGTGTCAGTCTCTCTCTCTCTCTCTCTCTCTGTCTCTCTCTCTCTCTCTGTGTCAGTCTCTCTCTCTCTCTCTGTGTCAGTCTCTCTCTCTCTCTCTCTGTGTCAGTCTCTCTCTCTCTCTCTGTGTCAGTCTCTCTCTCTCTCTCTCTCTCTCTCTCTCTCTGTGTCAGTCTCTCTCTCTCTCTGAAACGGGATGGGCTGGATACACTGAAACTCCTGGCATATTAGAAGAATGATCCATATAGTTTTCTTACACATTAGGGAGTTGAGTGGTTTAACAATTTATGATTTGTATTAATTTTAGTTTTTACCCCCTTGATACCTCGGTATTCGGTTCGGTTTTTAATTTACTATTTTTACTTTATAAGAAAACCATTCATTCTCTCGTGTAATGACAGCATTCCTAGTCTATTTCTGATTTCGCATGAGATTGATAAAATTCCAGTTTAATCCATTCAACTCACAATTTTTTAAATGTATTTCTTGTCCAATCGTAAAAATATTTATATGGTTGGAAAGAAAATCTTTCTAAATATGTAATTTGTATGTGCTTTTATCCATTGAATTATTTCTTATGGCAAGTTAAAATGGTATTCTGCTTTGAACAGCCAAAAATGTGAATTAGGACGGGCTGGATACACAAACTCCTGGCATATTAGAAGAATGAGACATATGGTTCTCTTACACACGTACAGTTTGTAACAAATGTATTTATATAAAGACGGTTGTCACTAAATTTGTTAGTCTGTTCACATCAATACTGTCACATCAACCAAAAGGGGATGAAGAAGGCACTGTTAATGAAGTTTAAGGCTGTGTGTGTGTGTGTGTGTGTGTGTGTTTACTGGTTTGGTTTCTGTTTAACTCTTAACATCCTGTTCAGAATTTTCCAAATCCAGAACACCATTCCTATAAGGATTTATCAAAAGATGGCTAAAATGGCCTTTTTATTTAAAGTTACCTGTTATTTTCCTTAAATCAAACACTTCTAAATATGGTTAATATTACATTTAAATAAAGGCTATCATTTGGGGCGGATTAGGAAAATGAATGTTACTTCTGTCCAGGTGGAATGAGGTGGTATAGGATGTTAAGAAAAAGGCACTGTTGATGAAGTGCAAGGCTGTGTGTGTGTGTGTGTGTGTGTGTTTACTGGTTTGGTTTCTGTTTAATAGCATATCAACCTTTGTGGGTTATTTAATGCCAAATCCATCCTTGTAGAAGAACAGTAGTGGTACTTCTTAACCTATAATGGGTTTTGCTAGTAATATAACTCTTATGAAGAAAGACTCAGGAACATAGACTTACCAAGTTTGGTTTATCGACGTACAAGAGGGGATATGATTGAAGTCTACAAATATACCCATGGATTTTATTCAACAAACTTTGACCTACTAAACATTGCTCAAAATACCAATACCAGGGGTCATAAATAAAACTCTTTAAAAAATTTTGTAAAGCAAATGCAAGACAAAATTATTTTAATAACAGAGTGGTGAATACATGGAATAAACTACCATCATCAATAGTGAATGCCTCATCTCTAAACTCCTTTAAGGCAATGTTAGATAATCTGTGGAAAGAGTATAAATATTCTGTGGAATTAAGATGAATGTTTATAAGGAACAGCTGACAGGTCCCAGACCTAATATACTAGCTGAAAAGATATTACTACTACTACTGTTAATAAGATGTCAATTTCATTTTTTTTAAATTTTTTTATTTTTACTCAATTTACAAAAAGAGACTAGCTGACTCTGGCGTAAAAAGTAAGAAATTTGAAACACAACCAACAAAATTTGCTTACGAGGCTGAGAAAATATAATTGGCAGATTGATAAGATATGAGGTAGCGAACACCAAATAAAAAATGAATAGAATTCTTCCCACCCCCTTTTAGTGTATGCGCATTGGGGGGGGATGGGGGGCATGGATAGATATGGTAAATGAGAAGTTTAGAGGTATGAGTCCAAGTTGAGGTCAGAATTATATATTAATAGGGGCCGGTTTAGCTTAGTCAGTGGAGCATTCGGCTAGAAACCACAAGGTTCCTAGTTCGATACCGGCCCTCGCCAACTCAGCATATGAGTAGCACAGGGATCTGTGTGGTAAAGTAAGGAGCTGATGGTAGGTGTGACGCTCCACCTCAGATGCAAAAACAATCTCCTTGGTCTAGCACTAGTGAAAAGGGGATAGACTCCCTCACTGATTGGCTGATACTGACTTTAGGTCACCCCGATGACTTTTTATATATCAATAAAATAAATAAAGTTTAGGATGGGGTTGTGTGTATTAACATACGGGATTACAAGTTTGCTTTGAAACTAACTTATTAAAAAAAACTAAAAACAATGGCTTCTTTCTCTTGGCACAGATCCAAACTTTTCATATCTTCATACAAAATGTAGTATGTGTATATTACAAAGAAATCCTTAAAGAAGGCCTGGAAACCATGCAAGTGGAGTCCATGACTGTGGAGATCTAAATAACCACTAAATAACAATTACAGAGAAATCTTTTAGTGATGAATTTGTTAGTAATGTCCAGTAACAGACAGAGTCAACACCGCATGGTGACTGTCAGTTTCTTGCCCATGCAATCATCAGACTAATATTATAATATATATCTTATTATAATGGAGATTGTGTGTTCGTCTGTCTGTAACCGAAACTAAATCACTACCCAAGTCACAATTCCCTTAGTTATTGACGTCACATTCACCATGAATTTATTTTTTATTTAAATCTCGATTATTGATAAAATTGTTATACCTTATTAATACTGTTGGATTAATCTACATACTAATAACATGCAAGTATATTTATATATTCAACAAAATAGCAGTTTACAGTGTGATCGAGAAGGCTAATTTGCATATTAATATTTAAGAATTTGATTTTAATAAATATATGCTTAGTATTATTGCTTTCTAATTGTTTGGTTTTCTCTTAACGAATCTGAGCAAAAATCTCGGGGATAAATCTTAAAAGAAATCCATAAACAAAACGAAAGAACTGTAATTTTATTAAATAATTAATAATCTAACTAAATGGATAAATTAGGAAAAATGAAAGACGGGAGTGATGGAAAATGATGGAAGAGTTAGATGTAAAGCTGTTCTATTTTTCGATTATACCCCCTCAGTTTATCATTCTCTAAATAGTTTCTAATTTGATACAATATTTTATTACATCAAAACCTAAATACTTGCACCGGAGGGTGCATATATTTGCTAGTATATATAAAGGATAATTTTTCAAAAATACTCAAGAAATTTAAAGGCAAGTTTTTTTTTGGAGGGGGGGGGGGTTACCAACACAAGGTCAATTTCTTAAGCAAAGTTTAACAGATCTTAATTCAAAATTTTTTTTCATTCCTCTAAACTGCTTGCCTAACTAAGGTTAACAAGACAAATCTGCCCTACTATTTACCCATAGCTGGAGGGAGAATAGAATATTGAATGCTCAATATAGGTGATAGAGAATGGCACTTGGTGACTGTCAGTTCCTTGCCTATGCGATCATCAGACCAAGCACCATTGACTGTTTATGATATCCTAACTTAGATATATCAGTCTGCCCTATTATTTACTTATAGCTGAAGGGAGAATAGTTTAATGGATACATTTCTCAAGAGTATTAGTGCTATGTGAAATGCAAACAACCCTGTCCAGGATTTGAACTCTGTTCACTGAGTCCACTTCCTACAATTATAACCATTATCAGAGATGCTGATAGGTATGCATCATGCATCCCTGACACACAAAAATCTAAAAGGACGCAGTAAAATCATATTTGTGCATCCCAAGGTTTTTCATTTTTCTTTCCTCACCAGTAAATACATTTTGACAGTTTCCTAGAAATTAATTACACAGGATAGGTTACAAGGTAGGAGTTAGACGGCTTTAGGTGGGACCCATAAATTTTCCTGGGGACTCATTCAAAGCAAATATGTGTCCCAAGACACACAAAATCGAAAAGCTATCAGCATCACACCACATGTAAAAGTTTTTTTAAAACTCAAATTTAAAGAAATAATTGTTTTGATTATACTTTTCCAGTTTGAC
>CM042162.1:66683519-66726019 GCA_023376005.1 Doryteuthis pealeii | reverse complement strand
CACAAACACACAAATATACACACACACACACACAAATATACACACACACACACACACACAAATATATTTATATACACACACAATATATATATACACACACACAAATATATTATACACACACACACAAAATATATTACACACACACACACAATATATAACACACACACACACACAAATATATATACACACACACACACAAATATATATACACACACACACACACCAACACACACATATATATACACACACACACAAATATATATATCACACACAAATATATATATACACACACAAATATAATATATACACACACACACACACAAAATATATATATCACACACACACACACACAAATATATATATACACACAAATATATATACACACACAACACAAATATATATTACACACACACACACACAAATATAATATATACACACAATATATATATACACACAAATATATATATATACACACACACAAATATATATATATTATATATATATATACAACACACACACAATATATAATACACACACACACACAACACACACACACACACACACACACACAATATATATACACACACACACACAAAATATATATACACACACAACCTTTATTTTTCTTCTTAAGTTGACAGTTTTAAACCCAACCTACTTATCAAAGAAAAAACACTCAATCAACATCACCTTAGAAAGAAGACAAGAAAAGAGAGAGAGATAAAACTGGTTGAGTGGACTCCATCCACCCAAGTTCAAGTGGGGGTGAGGTAGACAGGTGAGAATAGAAAAGAGGAAATGGAGGATTAGTTTGAATAAATGATGTAGTCCAAATACCTGCCAGAAATACCTGGTCATCCCACCCAAAAACTCAAGTGGAGAAAATTAATGTCGACCAACCAATTTACTCTGTGCTTGCGGACGACCGCTCTTTTCACAACACTGCCCTGCCCTCCTACCTATAGTGTGCAACAAACCTTCCCCAGTCGCCTCCATAAAGTAGCAATTTTATTCCGCCCCTCAGTGAAGTGGAAAAGCCTATCTCCTCCTAACTTAAAACCTCTCTGTCAAATTTAAGTTAACTGATACTAAACGCGTTCAAATTACCTATTATAACTTTTCTTTTTCTTCTCTGTTTAAAAAGAACTTGTAAAATTCACAAAAGTAATTGTATATTATTGTTTTTATTGAACACCAACCAGAATTATTCATTGATCGAATATTTGTGGTGGTGTGCATGGTGTAATGGTTACCATAGTTGGAAATGGACACGGCGACAAGAGTTCAAATCTTAATCTGAATACAAACCTGTTAAAAACTCTTGCTTAAAGATTGACCTTGTGTCACATCCTTCTGGTGCGGAGGGGTTGGTAGATACATACATGGAACCCTAACATGTACTACCACTTAGGGTTAGAGTGGACCTAGGTGTAATAATAATGAAGGAATACTCCACACTCCCCAGATTTCCAGAACTTGAGCCTCACCATTAGATGTAGTTCAGAGTCATCCTCAGCACACAAAAAATTTAATTCCAAATCTTATAAAGGAGATTCAGTGTGTGTGTAATCGAAACGATGTCACTGCTTACACCACAATACCCTCAGGAATTGCATGAGTTTATCAATGAGTATTTAATTTATAGTCTTGGTTTGGTTTGTTTTGCGGCATATCAACCTCAGTGGGTCATTTAATGCTGATAAAGTTTTGAAATAAATCAATTCTTAATGGATAATACAATTTTTTCATAAATACATTTTTCTATTTAACCCATAGATGGGACCCTAACAGGCACTACCACTCCGGGTCAGAGTGGACCAGGGAGCAATGGTGATGAAGGGGTGCTCTACATTTCCCAAACCTCCAGAACTGGAACCTCACCATCAGATAGAGTTTAACGTCATTCCCAGGACATGTAGACCCGCAGCCACTGCCTTCTAGCACCAATATGATAAAAAGGAGTTGGGGCTTGCCATAAGGGTGAAGGAATACTCCACACTCCCCAGATTTCCAGAACTTGAGCCTCACCATTAGATACAGTTCAGGGTCATCCTCAGCACACAAAACATTTAATTCCAAATCTTATAAAGGAGATTCGGTGTCTGTGTGTAATCGAAACTATGTCACTGCTTACACCACAATACCCTCAGGAATTGCATAAGTTCATCAATGAGTATTTAATTTATAGTCAAAATCATTAATATATAGAATAAATCTCATTTATTAACGATGTGTCTATGAAAATCTGATTTAGATTTGTCTCAAAACACCCCATGTTATTAGTGCGTTTGATATCCTGCAAAGTGTCATATATATGTCTAAGAAATAATGGTTTAAACAATATATGGTGTGGTTAATTTGCATACTGGTTTTAACAAAACTGGGTTTAATAAATAATTACTTGATGCTATTGATGTAATATTAATATTCTATTCTCCAACTTATTAAAAACAATTCTATGAATGATTTTATACAGAAACCAATAAAAATATAATTAAAATAAATGTAATCCTTATATATGTTTTCTTATTCAATTTTGTTAGTCTTGGGTCATTCCATGTCAATTCACCAGGGCGTTACACCCACCGACACCGAATTACTTGAAATTTGGTACAAATGTTCCCCTTCATGAGTTAGGAAAATGTGCCAAATTATTTTGTCTTAAACCTTACCGTTCCGATTTTAGAGGGGGGGGATATAATTTTTCTATTTTGCCTCAAAATTAAGGCTGTGCAGTATCGCAAAATCTCAGTGTTTTTTTTTAAATTTTAAAAAAATACTTTCATACATTCAATATTTCTGAAATTTGGTATGTAAGGCAAATAAGGAGTGTAGAATCCAAATATCCAACTATTTTAACCCTATATCTGACAGAAAATTTTATTTTGCCCACCCAAATGCATGACTCCAAAATCAACAACTTTTCACCTATGTAGCTTATGGTCAGTCTATCGAAAATGTGTCCTCTTCAATTTTCATAATATTTTTTTCTTAACATCTACTATGTCTGCCTAAGTTCAAAGAATTTTGTGTGGGAGCAAAGTCTACTTTAGAAGATATGAACCTGCCAAGTTCAGAGTTTTTTTCCTATGTACGTGCAGGATTTCAGTGAAAGATTATAATTAAAGACAATCATCCTAATACTCCATGAACTCTCAAATGTTGATATTGTGCTCAGTGACTTCTTAAACTCTTCAACTTTTTCTGGTGTTTTGACATGGAATGACCCTCTTTATAATCTTCTTTACATATATAAAGGGCAGTTGATGTGCATGTAGGCATGTCCGTGGAAACTACAAAACTAAAACAATGACAGTAAATATATATAATATATATATATATATATATATATATATACACACACACATTCACTATCACCAGAGCTTGCTTTTTGTGCAAAAATAACGAAGATTTTATTATTATTTGGAAAAAAAAAAAAAAAAAAATGCCTGATGTCCCGTCAGCTCTTAACATGTGGATTTTTATGGGGCATCCAGTGAGGATCCAACTTGCAATTAGTAATAATGGATCCGCGAGACTAACTTTTTATACCCCCCCCCCAATCCAACGCTGTGTAGCCGCTTCTAGTTCAATATATTTCAGTACATTAAAACTTAGATACCGATGCCTAGAGGGTGCATATTTTTGTTAGTTTGTTTAAAAGAAATATCTTTTATAAATGACAGATGCTGGACATTTGTTTATAAACATCTCTCAAACAAAACAAAAACAACAAGAATCGTCTCTTCTGGTTTACAAGAAGAGAAATAGAATCAAATACACTAACCGTTGAGTGACTCTTACATTCTTTGTCAATTAATGCAAACTTAACTCTTAACATCCTGTTGAAAATTTTCTAAGTCCAGAGCAGTATTCCTATAAGGATCTATCAAAAATGCTAAAAATGGCCTTTTCATTTAAAGTTACCTGTTATTTCCCTTAAAATAAATACTTCTAAATATATTTAATATTACATTTAAACAAAGTCTATCATTTGGGGCAGATTAGGAAAATGAATGTGACTTCTGGCCGGGTGGAATGAGGTAGTATAGGATGTTAAGAGTTTTAACATTAGATTTGCTTTCATTTTTTTTTCTTCAAAAAAAAAAAAAAAAAGGCTGGATTATTTAAATTTTAAACAACAAAAATGTAGTCCTTTTTTGAGGGGAGGGGAGGCAGGGTCAGGTCGACTCAAGTAGCAAATCCATTTATGTAAATTTTCAAGATGTTTTCAGCCAATAGAAATAGGAGAAAGATTAGGGAAAATTTAGCGTATTTGCAACATGAAGCCACCAACAAAAAATTAATCCAATATTACAATTTGAACCTTGACTTCCACGGGTTTAATTTTACAGATTTAATTATTCTCAAAACTTTATTATCAATCCAATGAGAATTTCCTTTTTTAATTTGCAGCTTACATGGGGAGATAGGAAGAAAAAGAGAGAGGGGCATAGCAAGAGGAAGAAAAGAAGGAAGAAAAAAGAGAGAGGGGCATAGCAAGGGGAAGAAAAAGAGAGAGGGGCATAGGGGAAGAAAAGAGAGAGGGGCATAGCAAGGGAAGAAAAAAGAGAAGGGGGCATAGCAAGGGGAAGAAAAAAGAGAGGGGGCATAGCAAGGGAAGAAAAAGAGAGAGGGGCATAGCAAGGGAAGAAAAAAGAGAGAGGGGGCATAGCAAAGAGGAAGAAAAAGAGAGAGGGGCATAGCAAGAGGAAGAAAAAGAGAGAGGGGGCATAGCAAGAGGAGAAAAAGAGAGAGGGGCATAGCAAGAGGGAAGAAAAAGAAGAGAGAGGGCATAGCAAGGGGAAGAAAAGAGAGAAGGGGGAGAAAGGGAAGGGAGAGGGGAGAAAAGGGAAAAAAAGAGAGAGGTGGGAGAAAAGGGAAGAAAAAGAGAGAAGGGGGAGAAAAGGGAAGAAAAAGAGAGAGAGGAGAGGAAGCATTAGCAGTAGGTATTTATCCAATCCGTTCACCGTAGGATGTGACACAAGGTCACAAGTATGGAGCATCCAGCAAGAATTAAACTCACTATTCTGTAATAAAAAAAGGGCTCTTCTCATTAGCCAAAAACTACTTTGCGAGCCCCCCTCCTCCTCTTTTCTTTGTGCATATATATATAAGTAAAGTCTAGGGGGCGGCCTAAAGTTGGTATCAGCTAGTCAGCGAGGGAGTCTATCCCCTTTTCAATAGCGCTAGACCAAGGAGATTGTTTTTAGCATCTGAGGTGGAGCGCCACACCTACCATCAGCTCCTTACTTTACCGCACTGATCGCTGTGCTACTCATACGCTAAGTTGGCGAGGACCAGTATCGAACTAGGAACCTTGTGGTTTCTAGCCGAACGCTCTACCGACTGAGCTAACCTGGCCCATATATATATTTCACACACACACACACACCAAATACCTCTGTATGAGCAGGAGGTGACACAAGGTCAATTTAAGCAGAGTTTAATAGATTTGGATTCAGAGTTTACTATTTACCCATACCTAGAGAGAGAATAGTTGGATTCATACCTTTCCCAAGGGGATTAAGGCTATGTGAAATGCAAACAGCCTTGTCCAGGATTTGAACTTGTCTCATCGTGCCCATTTGCTACAACGGTAACATTACACCACCGTGTGCCTCCATATAAATCATTCAGGTCAGTGTTGTGTTGTATCAACATCAAAATACGAAATCTGTATGCAACCATTCTTGCACAGGAGTGTGGGGGAGGTTGTACTCCCCCCCCCATGCTGTAGATACAAAATTGATTTTTTTTGGGGGGGGGGGGTAAAGTTAAACCGCAACACTGATATTTGTTCTAACGAATACCCGAATGAAAAAAAAAAAAAAAGAAAAAAAAAAAAAAAAAGTCCCACCCAGAGAGAGAGAGAGACACATTCACAAAGAATTTAAGCTGTAACATTAAAATCTCGGCAATCAAGTCAAACAAGCCATAGCAGCCATTTTTGGTGGAACGTTTTCTGTAACCAAGCCAGCAGAGCAACTTGCATATGAAATTTCCAACAACTAAGCATTTTACTTTCTTTCCTACCTTTTTTTCAATAACGTTTGCTTAAAAGCTACCTTTGGCAGCAATTAAGCTCGATACCAAGTCAAATAATTTTTAACAGAATTTATAATTGATAACAAATAAAAAAAAATTAAAAAAATAAGAAATGAGTGATAATTAACACTAACCCAGATTATGCCAGCAGTATCTCAGAATGTCTCATCACGGCTAGCAAGCTATATTCTATCTAATGACAATTCTCGGTATTGTGATGTAAGCAGTGACATAGTTTTGGTTACAGACAAATGGAGACTGAATCTCTATTATTAATAGATAAATAAGCAAAATTTCTCAAGTTGGCAAATTTGCTAAAAGCTTAAAACAAAGTTCTTGGATGATTAGGGAAATACTTTGGGTATGTTTTTTTTTAAGTGAATTCACAATTGGAAGTGATAAAATGTTTTGTGTAATACACAGGTGTGTCAGTGACAAGAAATCTCAGAAAGCCTTTGTAATTTATAGGGAAGATGTACAATACAACTAATATATATGTAATAAGGTTTAAGAAAATAGAATCAAATACACTAACTGTTGAGCGACTCTTACATTCTTTGTCAATTAATGCAAACTTAACATTAGTTTTGCTTTCATTTTTTCTTTCAAAAAAAAAAAAAAGAAAAAAAAAAAAAAGGTTAAATTACTTATTTAAATTTTAATAAAAAATGTACTCTTTTTTTTTTCTTTCTTTTAACACTGATAACCTTAAAATAAGAGGAATTACGGGTTTATGGGGGAGAGCCTCTTATATCTCCCAGTTGTAGGCAAATTGTTCGGACGAAAGAAGACAAATACACAATGGAAATTTAATACATGTATTGACAAATAATACAAGAACTTGTATAGAATCAAATACACTAATCATATCTTCTGGTTACAAGAAGGAAATAGAATCAAATACAATAATTGTTGAGTGACTCTTACAGATTTCTCAAGTTTGACAACTTTGCTTAAAGTTTTTGAATGATTAGGGAAATACTTTGGCCATGTTTTGAAGTGAATTCACAATAGGAAGTGATAAAGTGTTTTGTGTAATACACAGGTGTGTCAGTGACAAGAAATCTCAGAAAGCCTTTGTAATTTCAGGTAATATCAGACGTGTTTTATAATAAGAAATCCTTTGTGAAGCAGTGATTTTGGAAGATGAAAAAGTGTTGGTCTGTGTGTGATAAAAGGAAATACACACCGTTTCACCCAATAAAAAATGTTTATATGTTAATTCATGGGAAAAAAAGAGAGGAAGAAAGAATAGAAGAATGAACAGAGGAGAATAGGAAAGGAGAAGAAAAAAAGGGGAATGTAAAGACAAAAAAATAGGGGTGAAAGAAAAAAAGGGGGGAGTGAAAGAAAAGGGAAAAAAAGACGAAAAAAGACGAAAAGAAAAAAAAGAGGAAAAAAAAAAAAAAAAAAAAAAGACGAAAAAGAAAAGAAAAAACAGAGAAAGAAAAAAAACAGGGAAAGAAAAAACAAACAAAAAAAAAAAAAACAAAAGAAAAATAGGGAAAGAAAAAAGAGGAAAAAAAAAAAAAAAGAAAGATAATAATAAAAATAATTTCAAATCATGAATATAATTTTTCTTGCTGTCCCCAATAATAATTAAAAAAAATAAATAAATAAAATAAATAAAAAAAAAAAATCAGCTGTTCACTTGGCCTAGATACAAAACTTATTACCTCCCCCAATCTCCATATCTGCACCCACTCTTTGCTAACCTTCTAACGACTCCAACCCATAAAAACAGGTTGTAAGCAAAAATTCTAATTTCTGAAGGAATGTTTAAATAGCTCATATTTTTTAAGCATTGGCTGCTGCTGATACTGCTGCTGCTGACAACATTGTCACATGGAAAATCTGGTTTAAGTTGTTGACATAAGATAGCAATAGTACAACTTCTTCTTTGTCATCTTTTATAACACAAGCCAAAGTTATAGAAATAAATAAATGAACGTTTTGTTTTGTTTTACGGCATATCAACCTCAGTGGGTCATTTAATGCTGATAAAGTTTTGAAATAAATCAATTCTTAATGAATACTCAATTTTTTTCATAAATACATTTTTCTATTTAACCCATAGATGGGACCTAACAAGTACTACCATTCCAGGCCAGAGTGGACCAGGGAGCAATGGTGATGAAGGGGTGCTCCACATTCCCCAAACCTCCAAAACTGGAACCTCACCATCAGATAGAGTTTAATGTCATTCCCAGGACATGTAGACCCGCAGCCACCGCCTTCTAGCACCCATATGATAAAAAGGGGTGGGGCTTGCCATAAGGGCAATAGGGTTGGGAAAATCAATAAATAAATGAATAAAAATCCAAAAATATTTCTTATGTTTGGCAGAACTATTATTATCATCGTTTTTGATCCGTACAATTCTTTCAAAAATTATTCTAGTCATCTCACATGAGCGCTGTTGGACTGCCATGGACAGGGGGGTTTCTCTCCCAGCTAAGACCAGTGATTCGCCCCCAAATGAGAAACTGCCTCAGTTTTTATGCCTCCCAACTGCTCTTAGATGGGCAAACCAATTACAACCAACAAGGGGTGACAAGTGGCTTGTCACATGTTACCACTCATAACATGGAGGTTGCGAGTTCAATCTCTAGCCTTCTGCTACAGTTTTTTACCAAACCCCTGAACAAGGAGCAGGATGCGACAAGCCCCCCCCCTTTTTTAAATTGAAAAACAGGTAATCTGAACATTAGCTACATAAATAAGAGCAACCTCCCCTTGTTTCTTTCACTCTGAGGAAGACGTCTGTTTTGTTTTGTAAAAACACTTTTTTTTCTTTCAATAAATTGGATATACCTATAGTTTTCTAATATACAGGTACACTCATAGATTACGACAAGAAGCTTACCGAGTCTAACAAGAAATACCTGAAGAAGGTCGGAGGGCACATCGGCCGAAACATTGTACAGATAACAATGAAGATGAGGACAATAGTCCAAATAATACAAATAATACTAATGAGCCAAAGTTTAAAAAATAAATGAATAAATAAAAATATTTTTAAAAATTCAAAATATCTCTCGTGAATGGCAGAACTGTTAACATTATGGGTTGGTTGGTTGGTTGATGGCATATTAACCCTTTTCAGGTCATTTAATGCTGTAAAGTCATTTTTTATAAACAAAGGACTTGGGTTGATTACAGTACCCGCTGTTACTTAAGTGGTTACCCTATAAAGAACAGTATCATTGCTGCTTAACTTCAATGATCTTGTGGGAACTGGTGCTTTTTGCATGACTTGACTGTAATATCAAGTATTGAACAGGCTCATCGCTGCTCAACTTCGCGACTGTAATATCAAGTATTGAATAAGCTCATCGCTGCTCAATTTCACTGATCTAGTGAGAACTGGTGCTTTTTGCATGACTTGACCGTAATCTAGTATCATGGGAAATGGACTCAACAACCAGAGTTCAAATCCAGAGGTTCTTTGCACTAAACCTTTTTTTGATAATACCCTTGAATCCATCTTTTCTCCACCTAGCTACGGATAAATAGAAGAGCAGACTGGACTCTTCAGCCTTTGTATGACAACACATCTGGGAGAAGGAAAACTGGTGTTGTATCTAGCCTGTGGCACAGAGTTTGGGTTTAGTTTCGTTTAATGGCATATCAACTTTCATAGGTTATTCAATGCCAAAGCCATCCTTTTAAAAAAAACAGTAGTGGTACTATTTTAACCCAATGGTTAAAAAAATTAAAAAAAAAAAAAAAAAAAAAAGCTACACTTTCCTTGTAGAAGAACAGTAGTTGTACTAAATAGTGGTTAAAATAATTTTTTTTTTTTTTTAAATGTGTTAACTCATTGGAACTCCTTTTAGCTGTAAGTGGAGAATATTTGCTTTGAAATTAACAAATTTGTACATTTTTTTTTTTTTTTTCAATATTCTAAGATGTAATCCACTCAGTGTATATGTTGACATGACAAAAATACTATCATAGGTGACCAATCATTAATACTGTAACCCATTGCTTAGTGGCCAATGAGAACAATGAGAGAGAGAAGTAGAAGAGAGAAGAGAGGAACGATGAGAGGAGAGGAGAGAAACGATGAAGGGGAGAGGAGAGGAGAGAAACGATGAAGGGGAGAGGAGAGGAGAGGAGAGAAACGATGAAGGGATGAGGAGAGGAGAGGAGAGAAACGATGAAGGGATGAGGAGAGGAGAGGAGAGAAACGATGAAGGGAAGAGAACGATGAAGGATGAGGAGAGAAACGATGAAGGGATGAGAAAAAAAAAAAAAAAAAAGAGATGAAGAAAGGAGAGAAGAGGAATGAGATAAAGAAATCAGAAAAGAAGAAATATTTGGTTGAATAAACATAAATGGCAACAACTAAAAAATCCAAAGTCAAACTCTAAAGCAATTAAATTCATTATATAATATATATATATATATATATATATATATATATATATATATATATATATATATATATATATATATATATATACACACACACCACACCGAATAAGAACATTAACATTTTGAGACAAGGTGTTTCATAGCCAACGTAGATAATCTTTTGCTTTTAATTCTAATCTTACATTTACACTATAAGAACACTTACATCCTTCTTCCCAAGATGCGTTATCAGCAAAGCTGGAAAAGTTAACCACTCATTGCAAATGCTGGAGAGCAGAAACACTTGTTACCATAAGCAGCATTTCTTTATAAATATAACAACAGGCAGTTGCCAAGAAATTCTACACATATCCTAAATACCTTAACAACCTATGTTGCCACTATCAGGTTTGTCTATTTCTCTCTCATGAGATCTTTTCCCCAGTATACCCACCATTTTGCATCCCTCATTGGCTGGCTACCTACCGGTACTAGTAGATTACAACACGAGAACGGCTCGAGATCCAGTAATCTGTTAATATAGATTCTCATTCTACTCTTTGCTTTATGATACTGTAGTTTTATAGATTGGTTTGTTTTACGGCATATCAACCTCAGTGGGTCATTTAATGCCGATAAAGTTTTGAAATAAATCAATTCTTAATGGATAATACAATTTTTTTTATAAATACATTTTTCTATTTAACCCATAGATGGGACCCTGACAGGTACTACCACTCCAGGTCAGAGTGGACCAGGGAGCAATGGTGATGAAGGGGTGCTCCACATTCCCCAAACCTCCAGAATTGGAGCCTCACCATCAGATAGAGTTTAACGTCATTCCTAGGACATGTAGACCCGCAGCCACCGCCTTCTAGCACCCATATGATAAAAAGGGGTTGGGGCTTGCCATAAGGGCAATAGGGTTGGGAAAATCATATGCTAGGGCTTGACGTGACCAGCCGATTGATCGGAGGGTGCCTTTCTGACCGCTCGTCTAGCCCAAGATAGGGCCAAAGTGGAGTATTGCATGTCATGAACTGCTCATCCACCTGGGCTCTATCCTTAAGCATCACGGGTCGCCACCCACGACCAACAGATGGCCCCATTGGGGGAGTCTTACCCCTCTGCAGAGGTGCATTCTAACGCCCCAGCCGACAGGGTGGGTTTTATAGATTGGAAGTGGATCACAGCTAGAATTATTTCAAGAAAAAAACTAAGCGCCATTGACTTCATGTCTTTGCTACCCTAACTTGGATATACATGCTCTATCAATGATATTGAGCACTTCTTATTTAGTTTGCTATATTTATAAGTAAGAGGAACAAAAAGTGATAAGACAAACAGGAATATTTCTTTTGTTATTATTTTTTGATTGTTCTCAACTAGTTTTGACCTTAGGACCAAATTTCTTGTAAAAGAAATTGATTTTAGAAAATTTTTTAAAAGTTTTCCAAGTGTTTGACAAGCCACAAAAATCCGGGCAGAAAAATGTATTAGAAGTGGCAAGTTCATCTGTTCAATGAAAAACAGTTTTTATATGTTGTGTGTGTGTGTGTGTGTTTGCAAGTGACACAATGTCTATTTGTAAGCGGAGTACAAGTTTGAATTCAGAGTTTTCCTTCTAGATCAGTTACCATACAGACTAAAGAGCTTAATCTGTCCCAAATATTTACCCATAGCTGGAGGGGAGGGGAGTTAGATTCACACCTTTCTCAAAGAACATTAGTGCATTGTGAAATGCTACCAGCCTCATTCAGGATTTTAACTCTGGTCACCGAGTACATTTCCTACAAAGACAGCCATTACGGCATGATCTAGTATAGATCGTCAATCAAGGTCTGCCCAGCTAGTCTAGTATCCAAATTTCAGTTACACAAAAAATTACACACACAATAAAATAAAATAAAACAGGGTAAAAAACTAATGACCGAATTTCACATGGATCATCAGATGAGCCTGTATCAACACGTTTTATTTCATAGTTGAAATATTATGACATTTTTGAGCATAGCGCAATGTATTTTAAAAATCTAAATTTTAATTACATATATTTTTGAACATAGCACAATATATTTTAAAAATCTAAATTTTAATTACATATATTTTTGAACATAGCACAATATATTTTAAAAATCTAAATTTTAATTACATATATTTTGAACATAGCACAATATATTTTAAAAATCTAAATTTTAATTACATATATTTTTGAACATAGCATATATTTAAAAAATCTAAATTTAATTACATATATTTTTGAACATAGCACAATATATTTAAAAATCTAAATTTTAATTACATATATTTTTGAACATAGCACAATATATTTAAAAATCTAAATTTTAATTACATATATTTTGAACATAGCACAATATATTTTAAAAATCTAAATTTTAATTACATATATTTTTGAACATAGCACAATATATTTTAAAAATCTAAATTTTAAATTACATATATTTTTGAACATAGCACAATATATTTTAAAAATCTAAATTTTAATTACATATATTTTGAACATAGCACAATATATTTTAAAAATCTAAATCTTATTACATATATCTTAATTACATATATCTTAATTACATATATCTTAATTACATATATCTAAATCACATATATCTAAATCAAAGATACCAATTCAGAATAAAATTCTGAAGCACTGAATAAAAAAATAATGAAGAGCTTTGTTTCTTGTTTTTTTTTTTTTTTTTTGTTTGTTTTGTTAAGACGAGTATGTACAAGTTGTGTTAACAAATTTTTTTTTTTTTTGGGGGGGGGGGGGGGTATGTACAAGTTGTGTTAATAGAAAGCAAATGAAATACAATTAAGCAAATAAGAAACTGAGGCAAGAAACTAGAAGTATCATATTTTTTTTTAAAAACTTCTTAGAAGACAGTAATGCAATTCTTTTTGCCTTTCAAAAAAAAAAAAGTGACCTTGTCTGTTATACAGCAGCAGACTTGTCAGCAGATGAGAGACTAAAATAAAAATGGATATGAATTCTTAATAAATAAATTTATATTTATATTTATATTTTATATATATATATATATATATATATATACACAAGAAAGATTCTGTATGTCTGTATATTTCTTTGTAAGACCAAGCACACATCCTTTTATAAAGGAAAATCGATAAAGACCAGCAAAGACCTAAGTTCAATAAACAATTTAATCCATACCCAATCAATAATAATTGCCTTTATTTAAAAAAAAAATTTTTTTTTAAATCACATTTTTAGGGGAGCGTGGTCTTACCTTACTTACCTATCAGAGTAATCTTCTACCCAACTCACAAACATTACCAAATGGTATGAGTGATATGTGTGTGTGTGTGTGTGTGTGTGTGAGAAAACCTAAATATATCAGAAATAAATTTATTTTGGTTGTAGAATAATCAAACTAAGTTCAAATTACCATCGAATTGGTAAGACAATGCAACAAATATATGAATGGACTATTCTTGATTTCCATAAATACCAACTGTCTTGGGCAGTGTTTCAGTTGTGCTTAGCCAGTTGCTGTTGTTCAAACCAACAGTATATTGACTGACTTCAACATTGGCTACCTTTGCTTCTTCAAGTCTAATTTTCTAGACTTGAAGAGGCAAAAGTAGCTGAAATAAACTTATTTCTGAAATATTAAGCTTTTCATATATTTATTTATTTATAATATACTCCATATATGTAAAATATGAACATAATGTATATATGCAAAAATCTTCATATGTACATTTGTTCTCAATTTTGGTTGAATTCTATCACAGAAACACTTGATACCATTTACATAAATATATATTAGTTGAAATCTAAGTATTGAACTTTATTAGCTTAGTAAATAACTGTTTTATCTCTCAACAAAATAAATAAATTAAAAAAAAATTTTTTTAAAATAAAAAAAAATTTTAAATTAAAAAAAAATTAAAAAAATAAATAAATAAAAAAAATAAATAAATAAATAAATAAAAATAATTACCTGATTTGGTAATCGTTTACACCTGCAAAAACAAAACAAAAATAATAATTAAATAGGAAAAATACACTAAACTTTTGGTTTATAAATTGAAAATTACTACAAACTATTTGACATTTTTCTGATGAGGAAACATATATATTAAATATCAACAAAAAATTTATTTTAAGATGAGTAGCCTTTTCACATTTTAAAATGGGTAGAAATGCCATTCACTGGAAAATAAAGCATGAAATTTTGAATCGTTTCTACAAATGCTGTTGAAATTTGAGATCATTTTTAACAAAAATTGGTCAAGTTATTAGATTACAAAATAATATCAATTCTTTGTAACACTCTGTATAAAAAAAAAATTTTAAAAAATCTTCATCTTGTTTTATTACTTTTACTTTTTCTTTTCAAACTGCTGTTTTGCTTGAAGAGACAAAGGAAGTGATAACACTATACATCATATGCTTATCGTCTGTTTCAGTGGAATGGATATCAGGAGAGAGAGAGAGAGGGGGAGAGTGGAGGGGAGAGAGAGAAAGAAGGAGAGAGAGTGTGAGGGGGATGGAGAGTGTGAGGGGGAGGGAGAGTTTAACAGGTTTGAATTTAAACTCCGCTTAACTTGCAACCTTGTATCCCATCCTACCTGTAGTGAATAGGTTGGGTAAATTTATACATAGGGGCCCAGTTTAGTTCATCTACTTAGGAACCTCAAGGTTCCAGGTTCAATACCAGCCCTCACCAAACCAGCGCATGAGTAGTATAGCTTGCAGCCTTGTGTCCCATCTTATCTGCGGCTGGGTAAATTCCTCCAACTTTTTAATATGTTTCTTGGTTTATAAAGAAACAAACACATTCCTGCGCATTACACAAAATCTGCAGTAGTCATTCTAGTCAGTAGATACCAAAGGATTACTAGTTATTCACATACCATCTTTGTATTCACTTTTCTGAGATTTTGAAAAAGAAATGAAGGGGAGAGGGGGGGTCACAGAATCTAACCATCTTGGTAGCGCCTAATTACTCGGGTCTTTTGCATACCACCTCGTTTTCTATGAGGCTTATAACAAAGCTGCTAAGGACAAGCACTCAAAATAAATCTAGTCAAGTCAAAATATTATCAAGAATGTAAGGCAGCATTTATACTCCCACTTGAAGATGTTCTCTTTCGCATATCAGAATTGATAGAATAGATGGGAAAGGGATAAGATTAACAAAAACAAGAATGAAAGGAAGAAGGTAGATTGTAAAAAAAGGAAAAGGAAAAGAGGGAAAGAAATATAGTGAAAAAGAAAAAAGAAAGTAAGTTATTTTTTGAAAATAAAAGTAAAAAGAAAGCTCTTAAAAAAAAGGAAATATCTTACAGAAAAATAAAAAATAAATATCTTTAAAAAAAATAAACGAAAAAGGAAAAATGTTTTATAATAAAAAGCAGAAGGAAAAATATTTTAAAAGAAAAAGAAAAGAAAAAAAAAAAGAAAAAAAAAAAGTGAGAAAAAAAGAAAAAAAAAAGTAAAGTAAACAGGAATAGAAAGTAAGGAGAGAAGGAAAGTAAATAGCAAAGAAAGAAGGAATGGAACAAGGTAGCTTGAAAATGAAAAGGGATGGGAGGGTAAAAAAAAAAAAAAAAAGAAAAAGAAAAAAAAAAAAAAAAAAAGAAATGAACCTGGCAGAAAAAACAAAATGGAGGTCGAAAGAAAAAAAAATCTGTTGGGAGTAACCTGAGCCCAAGTTAGAAATTGCTAAGTGGCCAACTGATAACTGGAATTTAGAGAATTCCTGTGAACTAAATGAAGGAAATAACTTTGGAAATATTCGATGAGAATATTCCTTAGAGTCTATCTGAGGAATGAAGATATTCGGTAATAGTCTTTATTTGATAATATTCATTTTCATATGGAATTATCTGAATTTTTACAAGTTTTCACACTATCTACTAATAAGCTCATTGGTACAGATAAATGGAAATCAATTACTACAAAAATATCTGTAATATTAAACTAAGAACAGATACTACACTTTGATCTTAGCCAAAAGGCCGAGCAGCGATAATCTATCTGTAATATAAAAAGTTAATAAATTACATAATCGATTGAGATTTACCTGTGTGGATATATCTGACTAATAATTTATACACAGGTGCCAATTTACCTGTCGGTAGAGCATCCACTTAGGAACCACAAGGTTCCATGTTAAATACCAGCCCTCAACTCAGCGCATGAGTAGCACAGCTTGGAGCTGATGGTAGGTGTGGCATTCCACCTATAGCCAATGAAATTGGTTCTCATGCTTTTCTCACAATTGGAATGGCTAGGGTTTGAACTCTGACCAGCCTTCTGTCAATCAAGTCCACCGAATGTTTACAATATCTAGTATGTTATGGAGAGAAGTCATTACATAACACTATCTCTCAGAATGCACCCCAAAACTGAAAATAGATTCTGGGTAAGGTGTATCAACAAGAACTATTTTAAAAGAGACACATTTCATCTATATACTAATACACTTGTTCCTTAATCATACAACTTATCTTGCAACACCTTCAGGTTAAAAATGAGACCATCCAAATCATCCAAGAGGAAATGCAAAAATCTAAATTCTTATTATCTGGTGTTACTTATCCGCCAAATTCTTATTAGTATCGTCACCTCAGCTAAATGGACCATTCCGTTTTATTATGAAGAAAAAAGAACAAGGAGGCGCTATGCAGAAGAAAATATTAAAAAAGAAAGAGTAGAGGAAAGATAGAGGGGGTGAGCACGCAGAAGCTATAACGCTAATGTTTTAATTGAACATAATGAAAAGAAGAAAAAAAAAGTGAGCAAGAGAGTTAAATCAAGATTACATATTGAACTATTTGCAATAGCTCTTAAGTAAACATATCAAACATTGTAATAATTAAATTATCATACTGTGGTATATCCACAAGTCCTGCTAGTAAAGAGAGTTAAATCATACTTTTTACATATGAACTATTTGCAATAGCTCTTAAGTAAACATATCAAACATTGTAATAATTAAATTATCATACTGTGGTATATCCACAAGTCCTGCTAGTAAGTTTATAAAGCAATACATTTTTTGAAAAAGTTTTGTTCATTTTTGGACATACCTTGTATATTTACAAAATAGAAGTTCATAAACAAAACAACAGTAGCAGCAGCAGAAAGATTAAATTAAAGTTGAACTTACTTTTCATACGTTTGTGATTATTGTTTAAATATTAATAATATCCCGTGACATGAATGGAGAAGAAAAAATTATATATTACTAACAAAGAAGGAAAAGGATTTTGAATTACAAATAATGAATGAAAAAAGATATATTATTAGAAACCATTCACTGTTTAGTTTTTCTGAGTGAGAGGAAAAATAAAAACCACTAAGTGTGTCAGGATACGTGTTGTGAATATAAGAATTAGAAAGCTTAAATAAGTTGTGGTCATTGATGTGTAACAAGAAAAAACACAAAAACAAGTCTGTCTTTCAAAAAAATACATTGAGAAGTGACACACTGTGTGTATATATATATATATATAATATATATATATATATATATATATATATATATATATATATATTTCTTAAGATGTGTTATTGAACAACACACAGTATTCTTTTTTCATTTTTTGTATGGATATTTTTTCCAGTCTTCTGGCTATCCTTTTTGAATCTGGATCGAGTTGATTCATGATATTTTTCATACTAATTTCCTGAGCGCTTTCGACTGTTGCTCCAGTCGTATTCATGGGGTAATGTAATTTGGTTTTTAGTTAATTTTTAGATCTGTTATCAGATTCAAAAAGGATAGCCAGAAGACTGGAAAAAATATCCATACAAAAAATGAAAAAAGAATACTCCGTGTTGTTCAATAACACATGTCTTAAGAATAATTTGCTGCCAAAATACACAAAATTTCAAATATATATATATGGGTGTAAAATTAGGAAATTTCAAACATTGACACTACAACTAATAAATTTCCATCCACTGTAACATCCTGTGTTTGTTCTAAATTTCTCTACACACACACACTTTTCTTATAGAATAAACCACAAAAATAATAAGATAAAATAAAAAATTTCTAAATGAACAAACACTACAACCCCCGAGAACCACCAACAAAATGGTTGGGCAAAAAATATGGAACAATTTCTTTACAACCTGGATCCCAATCCTGAAAAACAACTAGAAGACTTGAATGTCTACGCCTGAAGATTATAAAGAAGAAATATTTTGTGGTCTTTAACAATACCTGCCTAAATAATAACTTACTGCCAAAATGCACTATATATATATATATAATATATATATATCAAAAAGTTACTACCACATTTTCATTGTAGTAGCATAAGTAGTTAATCCAAAAGGGGCTCAATATATTTCCTAAAATATAGACCATTTATAGTTGTAGAAAAAAAAGTCTACCATGGTTTCGGTGTTATATATATATATATATATGTCGTTTATCGCAACAGAAAAAATTTATACACACACACACACACGCACATACCTAAAAAATGCACAATGTTTCCTTTCGATACACACACTTACAGCATCCCATACTCACGCCATAAAATAGAATATTTGATGTCATATTTCAAAACCGTCTCCTTTTTCAAATGTCAAAAATTTTTAAACAGACTGAATGACAAGGATTACCACTCGCTTTTCTCATTATTCTGTGATAAATAATTTCTTATCTTATGCCCTGAAGATGATCTAATTAATAGATCGAAACACTGCAGCGTCGACCAATAAACTCACCACTTAACCCATTTAAACCTGTGTTTTTTCATTTTTCTTAATAGACTACATACCGTCGGATTCACTTCCTTTCTTCACACACACACACATATATATATATATTACATACACACACACACACATTTTGTATAAAGTACTTGTCCTAAGTATCCTTAATGGCCTCTAAATCTTAAGCAATATAAAAAAAGTAGATTGTTCAAATACTTATGAGCAGTACTTTCAAGTAAAGTAATGTTCATAATGGATATAGAAAAAAAAAGCAACTCATAATAAAGTAATGAAATAATCATTACATTGATTAATTTTCATAATTTTATTTGAATTTTATTTATTGCCAAAAGACGGCAGGAGCCATTAACAATTTTGAGTAGAGTGAAGGGATCAAAATTAACTGAAGAAAAAAATATAATAAAAAAATTTTTTTAAATGAAATTTATGAAAAATTTTTTTAATATATTATATATCTTTAATATTATATGATTTTGATATAATAAATAAAAAATTTTTTTTAAATATTTTTAAGAAAAAAAAAAGAGGGGTGTACTTTTTTTTAATTCAAATATTTGATTCTGGCTGGCAGGTCTGTTTTGCCATTTTTTTTTTTTGGCACTGCTGGAGAAGAAAGGATGAACACATAAGTGACGTTCTCCTGTGGAAACGTGCATGTGGGCATGCCAGTGTGGACTGTCCAGCAAGGACCTATATCGATCAACTCTTTAACCTTGGTTAGGCAACCAGTCTAGAAGGAAAACTTTGAATTCAAACCTGTTGACCTTGTTTCACATCCTGCTCGTGTGAAGAGGTTGGTAAATTCATATATAATATATATATATATATATATATATATATATATTATATATATATATATATATATGAAGATAGGAGGGTTGGAGTAAAATCCGACAGTATGAGGTAAGGTAAAAGGAAAGTGGACAAAAACTAATGACTCAAACAAGTAGAAGTAGGAGAGAAATATTTTGTTCTTCTTTACGCAAAGAACTTCAGTCTAAATTTATTCAAAACAAAGTACATACATTTGTATTTATAGAAGAGAAAGTGAATTTGAGGTGAAATTGAGGGGAAGGGAAGTTAGAGAGGATTTGGTTGAACAGAGAATAACTATCATATAAAGTGAAGGGAGAAAGATCAGAGGATAGTAGTTTGTACAGGAAGCTCTGTGCCAATTCTGGATGCTGTACAGAGGCCCACCCCAGGATGAGACAGTTGGCAAGAAATTATCATGGATATCTGTGCTGCCAACACGACCTGATTTGGTTTGGTTTGGTTTTGTTTTACGGCATATCAACCTCAGTGGGTCATTTAATGCCGATAAAGTTTTGAAATAAATCAATTTTTAATGGATAATACAATTTGTTTATCAACCCGGGTCAGAGTGGACCAGGGAGCAATGGTAATGAAGGGGTGCTCCATATTCCCCAGAACTTTCAAAATTTTTTTAAAACAATTTAAAAAAAAAAAAAAAAATATTTTTCCTGTATAACGCATGTATGGGACTGACAGGTACTACAACTCCGAGTCAGAGTGGACCTGGGAGTAATGGTAATGAAGGGATACTCCTCTCTCCAGAGCTTCAAAATTGGAACTTCATCTTCAGATGCAGTTTAATGTCATACTTGACAGATAGTGACTATCAATTTACTCAATGTATACTCTGTACATATATAAATATAAATAGCATTTCTTTAATACAGGTAGATCATCAGTGGTAGTGGGGAGAGAGAGGAGGAGGAGAGGGGAGAGAGGAGAGAGAGAGAGAGAGAGAGAGAGAGAGAGAGAGAGAGAGGAGAGAGAGAGAGAGAGAGAGAGAGATGGAGAGAGAGAGAGAGAGAGAGAGAGAGAGAGAGAGAGAGAGAGAGAGAGAGAGAGAGAGAGAGAGAGAGAGAGAGAGAGAGAGAGAGAGAGAGAGAGAGAGAGAGAGAGAGAGAGGAGAGAGAGAGGGAGAGAGAGAGAGAGAGAGAGAGAGAGAGAGGAGAGAGAGGAGAGAGAGAGAGGAGGAGAGAGAGAGAGAGAGAGGAGAGAGAGAGAGGAGAGAGAGAGATATGGAGAGAGGATAGAGAGAGATATGAGAGGGAGAGAGAGAGATATGGAGAGAGGAGAGAGAGAGAGGAGAGAGGAGAGAGAGAGAGAGAGAGAGAGAGAGAGAGAGATATGGAGAGAGGAGAGAGAGAGAGATATGGAGAGAGGAGAGAGAGAGAGATATGGAGAGGAGAGAGAGAGGAGAGAGAGAGATATGGAGAGAGAGAGAGATATGGAGAGAGAGAGAGATATGGGGGAGGTGGGGAGAGAGAGGTGGGGGAGGTGGGGAGAGAGAGGTGGGGGAGAGAGAGGTGGGGGAGAGAGATGGGGGGAGATATGGGGGGGAGATATGGGGGGGAGATGGGAGAGAGAGATTGGGGAGAGAGAGAGATTGGGGGAGAGAGAGATTGGGGGAGAGAGAGAGATTGGGGGAGAGAGAGAGAGATTGGGGGAGAGAGAGAGAGGAGAGAGAGAGATTGGGGAGAGAGAGAGATTGGGGGAGAGAGAGATTGGGGGGGGAGAGAGAGAGAGATTGGGGGGGAGATTTGGGGGAGAGAGATTGGGGGGGGGAGATTGGGGGAGAGATTGGGGGGGGAGAGATTGGGGGGAGAGATTGGGGGAGATGGGGAGAGATGGGGGGAGATGGGGGGGAGAGATGGGGGGGAGAGATGGGGGGAGATGGGGGGAGATGGGGGAGGGAGGGAGAGAGAGGGGATTCTTACCCCTCTGCAGGGATACAGTTAACGTTCTAAACACCACCGACAGAACCTCAAGAACTAAAGCCTTACCACCAGTGCATTCTAGGTGTGTGTGTGTGTGTGGGGGGGCCCTATCCTTTCTGCAGGAGATGCAGTTGGTGCATTTCTCAACCAGCGGATATTTTACCATTCATACCTACAAGATAGGATTTAACGTGGTATCTTATGTTAATTGCAATAAAATCTGCTTCCTCTTGCGTAATTTTTTTTTTTTTTTTTTTTTAACTCCCCAAACCGAATGGTGTTTAGATACAAATTGTTTATTCAGATACTTATGATAAGTACTATATAATTAGATATTAAATACATACACACACTTGAGTGTGTTAGGGTAGTGTGCTTAGCGTAATGGTTATGATATCAAGAAATGGAATCCGCAACCCAAGTTCAAATACTGGATGAGGCTGATTGCATTTTCCATCACATTAATGACTTTTAGAAAGTTTTGGTTGGGTTTGTTGGATTTTATGGCATGTCAACCCTTGTTGGGTTATTTTATGTTGAAGATGTTTTGTTCTTTTCATGTTTGATGGGTATTTAAAAAAACATTTTTTAAACTCGTTTTTTTTTCTATTTAACCCATGGATGGGATGCTAAAAAGTAATACCACTTCGGATCAGAGTGGATCTAGGAGGAATGGCGAGGAAAGGGTTCTCCACACTCCCCAGAGCTCATATATATAAGTAAAGTCGTCGGGGCGGCCTAAAGTCGGTATCAGCCAATCAGCGAAGGAGTCTATCCCCTTTTCACTTGCGCTAGACCAAGGAGATTATTTTACCGTCTGCTCCTTACTTTACCACACGGATCCCTGTGCTACTCATACACTGAGTTGGCGAGGACCGGTATCGAACTAGGAACCTTGGGGTTTCTAGCCGAACGCTCTACCGACTGAGCTAAACTGGCCATTATATATATATATATATATATATATATATATATATATATATATATATATATATATATATATATATATTATATATAAATTGTGTTAATTAAAAGACTCAAGCTAGCAGACAAAAAGGATGAGTGACCACTGGACTGAACATTCCTTTTAAAAAAATAAAAAAAATTTTTAGATATATATATATATATATATATATATAATATATATATATATATATAGTTCACACACACAAGGTCACATGATGAACCTGAGATGAACAAATTGGTTTAATTAAATCAGATCTTGAAGAGAGGCTTAAAGTGACAATCACAAAATCTACAAGTGCTCAGAGTCATATCTAAGGGCAAAGCTGAATTCTTTCCTCTCTTAAATCTACCTGAGTATATAGAGGTCAAGTGCTAATCCTATTCTAGATCAAATAAACCATCTGTGTATATCACCAACACCAGGGGATAAAAGGTTTAAGTACACTAGAATAGAGAGAGTGAACTCTGTGACTTCAGGTTATATATATATATATATAATATATATATATATATATATATATACACACACACACACAAATAGGTTTTTGGTACAGGAGAATTTGTATAGCACTAAAAGTGGAGGAATCATATGTAATTAGGGAGATAATATTTTATTATGGAATAAAATATAAAATAAAGGGGGATACACGAAGGCCTTTCTGACTGGTACTTTTCAAGTGTATACACCGGCGACGAATAAAATTATATATATATATATATATATATATATATATATATATATATATATATATATATATATATATATATATAAATAAACAGATGTTCAAATTAATATTCCCTCAAATATTTTTCTTCTTATCAGCCCTGTTGGCAGGGCTTAAAATATGCTGCCTATATGTAAAAAAAAAAAAAAAAAAAAAAAGTCGTCGGGGGTGGCCTGATGTCGGTATCAGCAAGACAGCAAAGGAGTCTATCCCCTTTTCACTAGCGCTAGACCAAAGAGATTGTTTTTGCATCTGAGGTGGAGTGACACACCTACCATCAGCTCCTTTCTTTACCGTATGCAATTCCTGAGAATCAGATTTGATGAGACCATGGAGAAAAAAAATAAATAAAATAAAAATAAAAACTACACACAAAATGTAAATATGAACGTGCAATGAATGCAATTTAATATTTAGGCATAAAATAATCCCAAACAGGTTGACATGCCATTAAAATCAATCAATCTTTTGATAATTGCTTGTTTGTCTATTTTCATTTCTTTCTCGGTCGGTACTGTTCGGCTGGGAACTTCAAGGTTCCTGGTTCAATACAAGCCCTCGCTAACTCAGCATATGAATAGCACTGGGAGCTGATGGTAGTGTGGCGCTCTGCTTCAGACACTAAAAACAATCTCCTTGATCTAGTGCTAGTGAAAAGGGGATAGACTCTCTCGCTGATACCGGCTTTAGGCCAACCCGACGACTTTACTTACTTTAACTCTTAACATCTTGTTGAGAATTTTTTAAGTCCAGAACCCAATTCCTATTAGGATTTATACAAAAAAAAAAAAATGGCTAAAAAATGGCCTTTTCATTTAAAGTTACCTGTTATTTCCCCTAAATCAAAGACTTATAAATATGTTTAATATTACATTTAAACAAAGGCTATCATTTGGGGTATGTTAGGAAAATAAAGGACTTCTGGCCGGGCTGAATGAGGCGGTATAGGATGTTAAGAGTTAATCCTCCAAAATTGATGTGTGGCATTTAAGTGTTAATAAGTGGCTAATTATCTTTTTCTGTGCATTCCTAAGAAGCTTAGAGGGACCAACGGTTGGAATATTGTACCATTACAACAACAAAGAGACACTTAATGTAAACAGGATTAATTCTCACTATTGAACCTTAATGATACTTGACTTCTTTTCTCTCGTGAATCAAAGGAGTTTCTATGGGATATATACAAGGGATTATCAGAAGATAAGTGTATTGAGAACTAAAATTGAATGGATGATGAAAAGGTTGAAACATCTGAACAGTTTTGACTCCTAATGTTATCTGTGTCTCTATTTAAAGAGTTTTTGATGAATGTTGATTCAGTTGACTATCATTTATTCAAATGATTGTATATATCTTATTATAATGGAGATAGTGTGTTTTTCTGTCTGTAACCGAAACTATATTACTATACAAGTCACAATTCCCTTTGTTATTTACATCACATTTACCATGATTTTATTTTTATTTATACCTCAATTATTAATAAAATTGTTTTACATTACTTATACTGTTGACCATGTCTACATACTAATAACATGCAATTGTATTTATATATACAACAAAATAGCGGTTTACGATATGAATGGGAAGGCTAATTTGCATATTGATCTTAAAAATTTGATTTTATTAAATATGTGCTTAGTATTATTGATTTCTAATTGTTTGGTTTTATCTTATTGAATATGAGCAAAAATCTCTTCAATAAATCTTTAGGAAAATTTACCAATGAAAGAAGGGAGTAACGGAAAATGATGGAAGAGTTAGTTTCAAAGTTGTTCTATTTTTCAATCATACCCCCTCTGTTCAAAATCTTTTTATCTACATTCTTATTCAGTTTCATTAGCCTTTCTAATTTAATATGATATTTTATTATATTAAAACTTAAATACTCGCACCCGGAGGGTGCATATATTTGCTAGTGGGAGTAAATATGCAAATAAATCCGACATTATTAAGAAATTTGAAAAAATAAGATGAATTTATTTATCGACGCTTAAACGTTTCAGTTTCTTTAAACCGTCATCAGGATGTATTATGGGGTGAAGAAATTGATGAATGTTTTATAGATGACAGGAGATAAAAAAATTTTTTATAAATTTTTTTTTTTTGTTGTGTAACTGTATTTTTGAAAAACGAGTCGCGATCCGCACACGCGAAGATGTCATGATGCGTGACGTAACCCGAAGAAATGCATTCAACAAAAGACAAGAAAAAGTATTAATGGACTGATTTTATGAGAACAAAGAGAACATATCGTTTCTAGCTAAAATAGTTTTAAATAACTACAAAATACCAGGCTTTATTTAATTATTTAGTTATCATTCCCACTGTTTTTGACTTAATTGCAAATTACACCAAATTAGAACCAATTAAAATGGAATTTTTTCAAACATAACTCAATCCTAAAAGTAAGGAATAATTTAGTATAACTTTCATGTTATTAAACTAAACAGTAAAAAAGCCTTTAGGAGACAAACATTGATTCCATCTCTGAATTTTTGAGATTAGGTTGATAATTAGTTTTATTTGGATTATTCAGACTATTGTCCTCATCTTTATTGTTATCTGCACAATGTTTCAGCCGATGAAAATATAGAATATATCTGTTTAGAATAAACGTCCTAATAGGAAAAGAGTGAATACCTGCAGAAGAGGGGAAGGGGCAAAGCCCCCTGTCCAGGAGACAAAAGACGCAACTGATAAGTGTGGCCTCTGTGAAGCCCGAGGGTGAAGAAGCTCTCCCGTAACAGGTAAAGCCCTCTTTAGGTCAAGTAGGGCTACATTAACCCTTTGGTGACGCCACCCCGACAATTGGAAAATACGGTAGGTAGCATCATTCTTTTGATCATTGGACCGCACTCATAGAAGACAGATTTCAGTTGTATGTTCATGAGTCAACAAATTGATTTTTACTTAGTGAATGAACTGATTCAATTGGTATATTAACAAACATTCTCAATCACCGTCCTATTTAAGGCAAATGGGGTGGGGTGGGGGATTTTTATTCAATATACTTGAAGAGAGTCATAGAATGGATCAATCACAATGTTGCTAACATCAGCAACACAAAAGAAGTTGACTTGTGGTCTTGTGGTCAAGCCACAGCAATACCAAGTATTCTGTGCTGTTAGACTAGGTAACTTGACGGATAGTTTAACCAAGACAGTCTTCGAAAACAATAAAGGAAAAAACTGAAGACAATGGAATGAATTAGAACGATAAATATATGTATTGACGAACACAAACGAACAAGTTTACAAAAGAAAAAGTTCAAATTTCTTAACAGACCATAAATAAGAGGGAAGGGAAAAAAATGTTCAGCTATGAAGAGATCAGAGATGCATCTTTACTCAGAGTTGGGTCTTTTCTGTGTGTCTGTTGCTGAAGATATTTTCAATTGATCCAAAGACACGGCAAAGGGACACAGTGTTTATGTGACTTGTGCGCGTGTACAGCCATGTGTCCGACCCAATTACACGGGTCGCCGAAACCAGTCAGTTACCAACAAGAACAGAAAAAGGGTTTACAATGTGTGTATGTATGTATGTATATATATGGCATGAACATGTGTTAATGTATGGATGTGAATGGTAGTGGCAAAACACCAAGCATCAATGAACCTGTTCAATACTTAGGCAATCAACAAGATTGATTGATTGATTTTAATGGCATGTCATCCTGTCTAAAGTTATTTTATGCCTAGAGGTTAGGGAATCGCATTCATATTTACATCTTTTGGGCTTTTTTTTTTTTGCACATAGTCCAATCAAATACGAATTATTTCAAGACAGATTTGACATATTTTGAGAGGATCTTACCCTCTGCAGGTACTACAATCTAAGGCCTGTGTACTAGACTATGCCAAACCTAATGAATAATAACAGCTCAATTGTCTTATATATATATATATATATGGTCAAAAATATATACAATAGTGTTATTCATTTTATATATAGTGTGTGTGTGTGTGTGTGAAATATTTTTTTTTAAAAAACAAAAAAAAACATGTCATCCTTCAAAACACCTTTTTTTTTTCATTTTTATATATTCACACACACACTATATAAAATCAATAAAACTATTGTATATATTTTTAACCATTTCATTATATATATATATATATATATATATATTATATATATATATATATATATATATATATATATATATATATACACACACACACACACACACAGAGAAGATTCTCATCAAAGATATATACAATATTCTTATTGATTTTGTGTGTGTATGATCCTTCTCAAAGATATATACAATAGTGTTATTGATTATATATGTATGTATATGTATGAGTGTATGTATGATCCTTGTTAAAGATATATACAATAGAGTTATTGATATTTACTAAGCTGAGTTTAGTATGGGACAAGGCCACATGTGGAAAATCAAAGTCATCACATAGTAGTAGTAGTAATAGTCTTTTCTCAGATTATGTATGTGGAAAAATGGGGGTAGGTGAATGTTTCTTCCTTTTCTAAAGAAAAGTCCTTTTTATCTCCTTTCTTCAGGATTATACACATGACAAAGGCTGAAAAATGGATCCATTGAAATGTCATAATATAAAAATACAATAAGGTTCATTTGTCCCAATCAAAGTTTGGCCTCTTAACAACACTTCACTTAGTTATAGATAAATTTTTTTAGTCACATTATTAATTACCTACAATATAAAGAGACTCTTAAAAAGGCCCTAAATCTTATCATAATGAAGATTGTGTGTGTTTTCTGTCTGTAACCGAAACTATATTACTACTCAAGTTACAATTCCCTTTATTATTTACGTAACATTCTGAATGGTTTTATTTTCATTCAAACCTCAATTATTAATAAAATCGTTTTACATTATTAATACTTTCTTGGGGTCTGGAATCTTCTAAGGTCTGGACTTTCTTGGGGATTTCTCTTTATCAGAAGCCCTGTGTCATTGGTAATTTTTAAATAACACAAGACTTCAATTTACTTTGATCATATTTTATTCTCGAAATCCCCCACCAGACTATCTGCGCAGATCGAGTCAGAGCGTGTATAACACGACTCACCACCGTCGTGGTTTCTCGCCGACTGACTAAAATCTATTTCTAATCTAAACCGGAAGAGGGTCTTCTCCACCGATTCTCACCGGAAGGAAGGATCAGGACAGGTCAAGCCTTGTCATTCAAATCCTTCAAGGCCATGGGCTGCAGCTTATAACGACCATTTAGATTTCTACACTATTGCCATAAATATTAGGTATCTAATAATTTTGTAACAATTATTCCACATTCCTCAGATATCCAGAACCGGATCTTCACCACCGGATGCATTTTACGGTCATAGCCAGGACATAAATCTCCAAAAAGGATTATAAGTAAATCTGCTTACCCCCCCCCGCCCCCATCAATAATTAAGGATTCAGAAAGATTATCTTTTTTTCATCATTATAATTAACAGCTTTACTTTTGTCTGTTCGTTTATTTCTCCACCCATCAGCAATTTCTTAACTAAGACTATTCCGCCTTCTCACTTGTGCAAAGGAATTGGGCAGTAGCTTAACCAAACGACGACGAAAGAATATAAAACAATAAAATAAAACTCAAAGCAGTAAGTATACAAGACAAATCTGGTGTGTTATTAAACAAATACACACAGAAAGAAGAGGAAAATTTAAAGAGTTGAATATTCTCCAATAGCCTTAGGGTAAAGCCCTAGCACCTATATGATTGACCCAACCCTATTGCCCTTATAGTAAGCCCCAACCCTTTTTATCATGCGAGTGCTAGAAGGCGGTGACTGAGGGTCTACATGTCCTGGGAATGACGTTAAACTCTATCTGATGGTGAGGTTCCAGTTTTGGAGGTTTGGGGAATGTGGAGCATGCCTTCATCACCATTGCTCTCTGGTCCACTCTGACCCGGAGTGGTAGTACCTGTTAGGGTCCCATCTATGGGTTAAATAGAAAAATGTATTTATGAAAAAAAAAAAAAAAAAAAAAAAAAAAATTGTGTATCCATTGATAATGAATTTATTTCAAAACTTTATCAGCATTAAATAACCCACTGAGGTTGATACGCCGTAAAACAAAACCAACCAAACAAATGCATCAATTACAAAGAATGTAAGCATATGAAAATTAATTTAAGAGAAAAGATATAAAAAAGATGCCACGACCGATTCAGGCAGGAAAAATTAGGATAGACCTGGAATTTCATAATATAATTTTATAAAATTTTCAAAATACAAATAATTTGCATAGGGTTGAGGGGGGAGATGCCTAAATAAATACAGGGAGGTGAAATGAAGTCAGAATAAATACAAGGAGGAAAATAAAGATGTCAAAATTCAGGGAGAGGGGATAAAGTTCTAAATATATACAGGAAAGAGGCCTAAATAAATACAAGGATGGAGGTGAAAAAAAGTTCTCAAAATAAATACAGGGATTTTCTTGTTTAAAAAGTAAAGAGAATTCATACAAGAGGACATTTACAAAGAATGTACGTGCACTGAAAATCAATTTAGGAGCACAGATTTTTTTAAAAAAGATGGCATGGCTTATACAGGCAGGAAAATATAGGATAGACATTGGAAAAAAAAAAAAAAAAAAAAAAAGGACAGATGTCAGAAATGACATTGTAGGGAGAGAACAACAAAAAACAAAATCATCATCATCCTCAAACCAATCATCATCTTCATCACCATCCTCCTCCTCAAACCAACATCATCCTCAAACCAATCATCATCATCCTCATCATCATACCAACATCATCATCCTCCTCAACCAATCATCATCATCATCCTCCTCAAACCAATCATCATCATCATCCTCCTCAAACCAATCATCATCATCATCATCCTCAAACCAATCATCATCATCATCATCATCACCATCATTCTCCTCAAACCAACCATCATCATCATCATTCTCCTCAAACCAACCATCATCATCATCACCATCATTCTCCTCAAACCAACCATCATCAACATCACCATCATTCTCCTCAAACCAACCATCATCAACATCACCATCATCCTCCTCAAACCAATCATCATCCTCCTCAAACCAATCATCATCATCATCCTCAAACCAATCATCATCATCATCCTCAAACCAATCATCATCATCATCCTCAAACCAATCATCATCATCCTCAGATACAAGTTGGGGAGAAAAAAATAGATGTCAAAATAAATACAGGAATGTAACAGAAGCAGTAATTCTGATGTGTCTGATCGACAACTAATAAATATCAAGATAAGCTTTTTTTTTTTTTGGGGGGGGGACATTAAGACTGTCTTAAAGAAGATTAACCCTTTGAAACCATAAGGTCAGTTTGACTGTTGATCAAATGAGGCTTTGAAGAAGTTTTAAAGATCAAGCTTCATCTAAAAGAATTCAGACAAATACTAACAAAAGGCTTATCAACCACTCTCAGCCTTTCCTTTAATTGAAAGATTGGATAGCTTCAAATAAAGATGTCTGTAGCCACAGAGCAAAGTTTGAATGCCTTGTTTTTTTTTTCCCTTTTTTTTGGGGGGGGGGGATTCCCAGATACGGGGTAATCTGTGAGTTAATAGTCTTAAAGGTTCAATGTATGAATATAAAAATAAAAAAATGAAATTAAAAAAATAAAAATTTAATAAAAAAGATTTAAAAATGAAATTTTTTAAATTTAATAAAAAAGATAAAATAAAACAAATAAGATAAAAAATAAATAGAAAAAAATAAAAATAGAATTAAAATTAATGAATGAATAAATAGAATTAAAAAAAAATGAATGAATAAATAGAATAAAAAAATAAACGAATATAATAAAAATAAATAAACAAAATAAAATTAAAAAAATAAAATAAATAAACAAAATGGCAGAAATGTTTCCAGGGATTTTGTAGGAGTCAGCAAGAAAGGAAAAAAAAAATTGTCTAAGTTGGGTTTAAAATCAACATTCCAAATAAGAAAAAGATGTGTGATTTAATTACTTTCTTGACAGGAGGTTCATTTTATTTCAACATAAATGAATGTTTCTTAATCATGTAATCTGTCAATTTATCATGAGACAAATTAGTCAACATGTTTTAGAGTAATTATAGGACTATATTAAATACAGCATGAAAGAAAAAAAAAAAAAAGATAGTCTGTTGCCTACATCAGGCAAAGAAGTTCTTCTAAGTGGCAACCCAGACATGCAACAACAGACGATTAGTGTAAAGAACATTCTCTTCATAGTAAAAACTACACTGAATATACAAAATGGCTTCAACTATCAGAGATTCAAGAGTTGAGGACAAGAGTGTAAAAGGGAAGGAAGGCTACTACAGTGTAGATTACAGGCTTGTCAAAAAGGATTTAAGGGATCTGCAATTCATACACCAGTGGTTTCTAAACTATGCACCTTGACACACTTTCTTTCTCGTGTATATATATATATATATATATATATATATATATATATACATATACATATACATACACACACACACACATTCCCCATCCCCCTGGGGTTGAGCACTTTGTGCGGGGATTTTGCTGATGACCGCCAAGTAAAGCGTAAACGCAACGCTTTCCTATATAAGGGATGGAGCACTATATGGCATCCTTTACATACATAGGGATGTGTGTATTAAAAACAGTTAAAATCCCCTTCGCATTCTGTAGGTGACTATAGCCTAGCAGTTAAGGTGTATGACTGATGCTGAATCGATTGGATTTCAATCCCAGCTGTAGGTAGCTTATAAATGTCTAGCCACACTGAAGAGACTTGATAAGTCGAAACACGTGTCTGTGGATGATTATATATATATATATATATATATATATATATATATATATGAGAGACACTTGCGTTGGCTTGGTCACGTCAGGAGGATGGACAAAGGCCGCATCTCCTAAGACCTAGTGTATGGCGAATTAGCAGAGGCAACCGACCAGTAGGGAGACCACACCTGCGCTTTAAAGATGTCTGCAAGAGAAACATAAAGATATGCCACATCAACACCGACACATGGGAGGCTTGTGCAAAAGACCGTGCAACCTGGCGACTCCTCGTCAAACAAGGAAGAAAAGGATTGAAAAAGAGAGTAAAGAAAGGAAAAAAGGAAGGAGAGAGAGAACAGCAACTCCAGCAAGCATCACTGTTTGTTTGCAGTCACTGCACCAGAGATTGCCATTCAAAAATTGGTCTGTTTAGCCACTCACACAGATAGAAAAATAGAAAAATAAAAAATGGACACTACACCATAGGATGCCAACAACAACAATATAAGTTTGAGAATCCCATAGGCAAGAAACTGCCAGAAACCAAGCTTGACATGTCAGACCATATGACCTTTAGCAAGCTCGATTCATAAGCACGTTTTTTTTATTTACACCGTCAAAATCCGGTTGTTTATTAACAGACGATAAAGGAGGAGAGAGAGAGAGAGAGAGATTATGTACAAAGTATGCCAAAATATTTTTGTTGCTTTAAAAAAAAGAAAAAGAAAAAAAAATATTAGAGAAAAAAAATAGATAAATAAAAAAAACAAACAAATAAAATGAAACTTGGAATTACTGTCATACATCAGGACAATCCAAAAGTATTCCTCGGAATTTTTGAGATGAGGCTTGATAATTAGTATTATTTGGATTATTCGGACTATTGTCCAGATAACAATGAAGATGAGGACAATAGTCCGAATAATCCAAATAATACTAACCTAAAAGCAGTTCTACTCTTCAGATATCTGTAGCAAGATTTCATTTGGCAAGGACTACTAATGGAAGGGGGAGGAAGAAGGAAACAAATAAGAGATGATAAAGGTTTTAAAAAATAGTGATGAGCCAAAACAGGATGAACGATGGTTTGAACGTAGTGTGACCCCGAATGGAGAATTGAGTGTCAACAAGGAAGTTTCGGGTGTTGACCGGAAGTCTCATGGGGACGTGGAACAACGAAGAAAGGTATCGGTCTTTTTTTGCTTTCAGACGCCTAGGGGAACAGACAGGCCTTTGGTGCCTAGTATGGGGTCACAGTAATCAAGTAGTGTTCTCTCTGCCTTTCCTCCTCTCCGATACAGCCCACGGGACGAACCTACCCTGGAAATAAAGGCTAGCAGTTGTGACTACATATTTCTCGCATTGTAATTTTTATCAACACCATTTTAGCACTGAATTTGGAGGCACGTGGATGAGACCCGCTATACAATATACACCGCCGCGTTACAGATATCATTTTTAGTGCCTGGAAAAAAGGGGACAATGTTACATATCACCACCAGAGCCATGCCTTCATCATAAGTGAACATAACTAAGAACTGTATTGATACCAACCATTTCATTCAATTGTGACGGGATATACAAGGCCAAGACAACCCACACCTTAAAAGGTAAGACTAACATAAAAGCCATAATCTGTGAAGAAATTATGAAATCAGGCATAGCTGATCATATAGGTATACACAATAGGAGATTACAAAATCAGAATAATAGAAAACAACATTGGGAAATAAAACCCCAGAAAGAATCAGTACATATGCTGTGCTCTAATAAACTTTCTCAGTAACCAAAGATTTGAAATAAATATAACAATGGAACCTTTAATTAAGAAAGAAAAAGTGTTAGGTTCCTGGCTCCAATATTGTACCAGTTGATTGTCCTATGGGAAAATAACCTAGCGGACTATAAAAAAATAAAAAATGCACTTAGTACCTTGGGGTCATCATTATTAAGTTGTGTCAACAAAAAAAAAAAAAAAATCCAACCGAGCTTCACTCTGAATTGTTCTAGCATTACAAGAATTTAGCTGATAAATGCAGACATAGTAAAATTTGCAATTTCTGAACCAATCTTTAAAATATCTATATGGTTGGAAAGAAAATAATCTTTCTAAATATGTAACTTATGTATTTCAAATTACAATAACCTCAAATAAAAAAAAATAAAAATCAACTGGGAATGCTAATTGTCCATTTAAAATAAATGTTTGTAAAAACCAGGAAATGCTTTTGATTGACCCTAATACTCTATACTACACTAAAAGCAATTTAACTTACCCAGGACACAGCTTTGGTTTGGTTTACTTTGCTATTTCTATGCCATATTCTAATGCCATATTCTAATGCCATAAAATCCAACCAATCAACAAACCAAACGAAATATCTAATTTATTTCTATATTTGCAAGTAGGAAATGACATCATGGTTCCTATCTTCTAAAGACCAACTGAAAGAATGCGTGCACATACCATGCTCTAATAATCTTCTGTGAAAACAGAGCATGAAAATGAATACATTAGATTCTATTACAGTTGTGAGAGGAAATACAAGCTCATAACAAGATGTATCCTTAAAGATTGAAAATCATAAAAAAAAGGATGTAAAAGAGCGAGAAGTTTGTGAAATCAGACAGGAGGGATACACAAAAGATACCCCACTAAGTCAAAATAATAGAACATGTGGAAATAAGGTAGGTGTGGCGCTCCACCTCAGATGCTAAAATAATCTCCTTGGTCTAGCGCTAATGAATAATAGAACATGTGGAAATAAGGTAGTGTGGCGCTCCACCTCAGATGCTAAAATAATCTCCTTGTCTAGCGCTAATGAATAATAGAACATCGCTCCACCTCAGATGCTAAATAATCTAGCGCTAATGAATAATAAACATGTGGAAATAAGGTAGCGCTCCACCTCAGATGCTAAAATAATCTCCTTGTCTAGCGCTAATGAATAATAGAACATGCGGAAATAAGATCCTCAATTAATTAGCTAATTAGAATATTTTGCTCCTCCTTATAATGATAGGGCCGGTTTAGCTCAATTGGTAGAGCGTTTGGCTAGGAATCACAAGGTTCTTGGTTCAATACCAGCCCTCGCCAACTCAGCGTATGAGTATAGATACTAATAATTCCCATGCAATTCCGTGTGTTTGAGTAGTCATGGTTCCAGGTTTGATACTGGTCCTCGTTAACTCGATGCATGGCTTGGATCTGTGCGTAGAGTAAGGAGTTGATGGTAGGTGTGGCGCTCCACCTCAGATGCTAAAATAATCTCCTTGGTCTAGCGTTAATGAATAATAGAACATGCGAAATAAGATCCTCAAATAAATAAAATTTTAAAATATCAGTGTACACGCTACAGTATTAGAAAAAAAAAAAAAAAAAAAAAAATTGCCCAAGAACCGAATAACTTATTTCTTTTAATAATACAACCAGAGAATTATTCTGGAACAATAGAAGCCAAAGTAAAAAGACATGAGCCTTTTTATATTCATTCAATGTCAGCGTGTTTTCTATCAGCTTAAGGGTAAGACAATTTATAAAAGAATTTCTTAAAAAGGTGAATTGAAAATGATGGTACTACCACTCCGGGTCAGAGTGGACCAGGGAGCAATGGTGATGAATGGGGTGCTCCACATTCCCCAAACCTCCAAACTGGAACCTCACCATCAGATAGAGTTTAACGTCATTCCCAGACATGTAGACCCGCAGCCACCGCCTTCTAGCACCCATATGATAAAAAGGATTGGGGCTTGCCATAAGGGCAATAGGGTTGGGAAACCGACAGGGTGGTAAAAGTTGGTATTAAGAGTATAATTAAAAGTAAGGGCCCCAATACTTTATGTTCTAATAACGTTCAGAGTAAGCAAAGCATAAAAATAAACATTGTTTATTTCTCGTGATACAAGTTTTATGTGTTAATTACTGATCTGAGAAAATTGTATGAAAACAAAAGTTAATTTTCAACTCTGTTAATCTTTTCATCATTCTAACATCTATCCAATTAATTACGAAATATAAGGCTAATTAAGTGATGTACATCTCATAGTTACAAATTGGATTAGATATTACATGTTATAATAATAATAAACTAAAATTCTAAGTAATTAGATAAACAGCAGTAGCAAATATCTGATTAAAATACACAAAATAAAACACAATGATATAATACACAATGAATTGCACTAATACTTTAGAAAACCTGCTCCATTCTGTAAGCCACCATGTTTTCCAAAAACAGTTTTCAAAGAAAAAATTTGGAGGAATTTTTGTGGGATGTCTTTATAGAAGGGGAAAAAAATAGAGGGGGGAAAATAGATATTTGAGTCAACAGTCTTCAATCAGCAGCTGAAATTCATCCGTCGTCGTCATCAAAATAATCTTTACTGACTGCCGTCCCACGTCCCACGTAGGCCGAATGCTTCCCATGCCCTACTTGCTTTGGTTACTTATGGGCACATTACCCAAACATCCGGGCACATCAGTCGAACCTCGCGTCCGTCCAGTGCCTAAATCGCATTTGTTTTTGCATGTGGGCGGATGCGGGTTCGATCCCGACAGGCAAGACAATGTCTTGCTCTTTTTCCTTTCTTGTTCTCCGTCATAGTCTTATTAGAATTGAGATTTTTTTAAATCAGGTAAAAAAGTCACTTATCAATTTTGGAGCTACACATTGGTCCCATTTGATTAACCTTTCGCAGAGCGTGGGGTTTGCAAACCTGCATTTACAGAAGGATTTTCAGAAATTGAACTTCTGGAGTCCGCAATAAATGGCGTAAAACTGGAGTTGCTAGATTTGCTCTAACATTCCCAAAGTGTAGAAAGGGCAATTAAAGTTAACTACAGAAGTTTTCCAATTAGTGTATGGGCTTGAAGCAAGACACAGACATACTTGCCAAATTTTTCTGTCATAAAACAAAGCCTCTGCTTCCAAGGGCTCTTACACAGAGGAATTTGATTAGTATATGTTAAATAATAATCACCACTGAAAGTTGATTGAATCTTTCCAATAGATTTTTCAGGATGTTCTAAAAAATGATCCCCCAATTTGTGCCCAATACATCCATACTGGTTTGGTTTTCTTGTTTCATTCATAACATAAATTATCTGATTTTTCAATCTTTTAAAATGTTATCACTGTTTCAGCTTAATTAATGAGATAAAAAGCAGCATATCAGGTGTTGTTGATGATGATGGTGGGGATGACACATTTTCAATTTGAATTCTATTTAATATTCAATTTGTTTCATTTTAATAAAATAGCATTTTTCATTTAGATATTGAAAATGGTAAATTTTCTAACCAATTTTTAGGCTAAATTTTGCAAAAACGAGGATTTTTAGTTAATTTTAGTAGACGATCTTTGATGCTATTTCCTCAGACAATGGTGCAAGTAAAATATCTCATTTTTGGTATCAGTATTCAGTATATTAACACAACTTTTGCATAGATGGACAATTTGATATTTTTAAAAAGTGAAAAATCGACCTACCCTAATGGACATGTCAGTAAAGAGATGACTCCACATGCCTCTGGACTTCAGAACATAGAGCCTCACCACAGGTCACATTTATTTCAATGTCCAACCTAGCATTCTTAGAGACAGTATTGCCAAGATAGGTGTGTGTGTGTGTGTGTGTGTGTGTGTGTGTGTGTAGGGGTGGGTGGGGGTTCATTTTCAATTTGAATTCTATTTATAATATCTAATTCATTTCATTTTAATAAAATAACATTTTCGGATTTAAATATTGAAAATGGTCTAACCAATTTTTCAGCCAAATGTTATAAAAACAAGAATTTTTTTGTTAATTTTAGCAGACGATCTTTGATGCTATTTTCCCCGAACAATGGTGCAAGTAAAAGATCTAATTTTTGGTATCAATATTCAGTATACTAACACACAACTTTCAAGCCCCTGGACAATTTGATATTTTTAAAAAAGTGAAAAACCGACCAACCTTATTCTACAGCCCCAGCTGACAGGACTCGGGTAACCTGGGAATTTCAAATTGAACCCTTTATTTAATCCACAAAAAGGTAGAAGTTTCTCATATGTGTCAGCCCCCAACCATTGTGAACTATATAATTCTTTATTCTATCAAACTGTTTTTTTACCCAATGACCTCTAGGTTAATAAGTACAGGTTGAAGTACAGTAAGGGTAACCCAAAGCCAAACTTTTTTTTTTAATGACTTTATTTTTCTGATGCAAGTATCATTGGGAAACGAGAAAAGTCTTGGTAAACAGGCCAACGCCTGGTCCGCTTACCAATGAAGTTTGATAGGGTGGTTGTTTATTTTACAGCATATCAACCCTTTTCAGGTTATTTAATGCCGATTCAAATCATTCTGATAAACAATTTGTCGGTTGGTTGAATTTTACGGCATGTCAACCTTTGTTGGGTTATTTCATGCTGAAAACAATTTTTGTTTTATTCATTCTTGTTGAGTATTCAAATTTTTTTTAGACACATTCTTTTTTTTTTTTATTTAAACATTTTTAAAATCTATTTAACCTATAGATTGAACCTTAACAGATACTACCACTCTGGTTTAGACTAGACCTGGAAGTAATGGCAATGAAGGAGTACTCTACACTCCCCAGAGCTCCACACTACCATCCCGTCCTTCGGGTGTTTGAATTAATAGCGTCAATCCCAGGGGGCTATCCCCCCAGGCAATACCTGCCCCCCTTGATTTAAAGGGGCAGGGTTGGGTTTATTGCACAGTGCTTGAGGCCCCCCCCCCCAGGGGGAATGCCGACGGGATTGATGCAATTTTTGTTCTTTCTCACCCATGAGCTTCGGCTTGTGGGTGGGCCCACGTTAAAACAAGGCCTTGTGCCCAGCCCATACAAGTGGTGTATGAGGCAAATACCCACTCCCCAGAGCTCCAGAATTGGAAACTCACCACTAGATGCAATTTAACTTTGATAAACAAAGGACTCAGGTTACTTACAGTACCTGGTGTTGCTTAAGTGGTCACCCAATTAAGTATTGTACAGGGTCATCATAGTTTAACTGTGTTGATCTAGTTGGTTGGTTTGGCCTCTTAGTTTTAATGGCATATCAACCTTTGTGGGCTATTTAATACCAAAATCCTTATAGAAGAACAGTAAAAGTAAGTAAAGTCATCAGGGTAGCCTAAAGTTGGTATTACCCAGACAGCAAGGGAGTCTATCTCCTTTTCACTAGCGCTAGACCAAGAAGATTGTTTTGGTGTCCGAGGCGGGGCGCGACACCAACCATAAACTCTTTCTACCACACAGATCCCTGTGCTACTCATATACTGAGTAAGTAAAGTCATCAGGGTAGCCTAAAGTTGGTATTATCCAGACAGCAAGGGAGTCTATCCCCTTTTCACTAGCGAAGATTGTTTTGGCATCTGAGGCGGGGCACGACACCAACCATAAACTCTTTCTACCACACAGATCCCTGTGCTACTCATATACTGAGTTGGCGAGGGCCAGTATCGAATCCGGAACCCTGTGGTTCCTAGTCGGACGCTCTACCGACTGAGCTAAACTGAACCCACCATGGCTAGGTTGTTCCCCAGTGATACCTGCATTGGAAAAATAAGTTTGGCTTTGAATTATTGTTACCGCGCTTTTAACCTGGACCAGACAGGGCACTCTGCCAGATAATGTGTTGAGTCCTAACATCCTGTCTTTCATGACATTTCAATAGGTAAGGTAAATTAACAATACCAATCTCCTGTTGGACTATTAGGCAATAGAATTACTTCTGACTTGATTGGACTATTTTCCGCATTATACTAAAGGTAAATAAGCAGCCTCAACTGTGACTTTACTTTCTAACTCACAGTTTTTCCAACCAATCTTGTACTATTATTTTACTCATTTGTATACAACGACTGCCACACTCTTCTACAACCAAAGTTTTGTAGTATCTGCCCCTGATCCGTGGTTCTCTTAAACAGAATCGGTTAGTCTTCTGATTTGAAATTGACAAGGAGAATAAAGAAAGAAAGGTAGGTTGGAAAATTTATTTTTTTTTAAAGCTGGGAGGGTGGGATAGTAAACGGAGCCAAAAAAAAAAAAATAATATTAAAAAAATAAAAAAAGATACTAAATAGTAAAATACTAAAAAAATTTTTTTGTAGTATCTGCCCCGATCCGGGGTTCTCTTAAACAGAATCGGTTAGTCTTCTGATTTGAAATCAAGGAGAATAAAGATAGAAAGGTAGGTTGGAATTTTTTTTTAAAAGCTGGGAGGGTGGGGGTATTAACGGAGCAAAAATAAAACAAAATAAATTTTTTTTTTAAATAAAAAAAAAAATAAAAAAAAAAAGATACTAAATAGTAAAATACTAAAAAAATTTTTTTGTTAGTATCTGCCCCGATCCGGGGTTTTCTTAAACAGAATCGGTTAGTCTTCTGATTGAAATCAAGGAGAATAAAGATAGAAAGGTAGGTTGGAATTTTTTTTTTTAAAGCTGGGAGGGTGGGGGTATTAAACGGAGCAAAAATAAAACCAAATAAATTTTTTTTAAATAAAAAAATTTTTTTTTTTTAAAATACTAAATAGTAAAATACTAAATTTTTTTTTTTTTTAAATAAAAATAAAAAATAAAAAAAATACTATTCTGTTTATGTTATACAGTTAAAAACTACCAGGGAGCTATACAGAGGGAGGGGGTGCAAAAGTAGGTATACAGTAAGGAAAATAAAACTTTACCTGCAATTAATAGAAGTTATAAAGTAAGGATTATACCAGTTTTAAAATATTGGTGCGAGGATTCATTTAATAGAATTCATTTTATTCATTAGAATCATTATTATTATTTTTACTTTCATAATTTGTATTATAAAACTTCTATTAGTTGTAGGTAAAGTTCTGTTTATATTACTGTATACCTAATTTTGCACACACACCCTGTATATGTGGTGTGTTATAAAAATACAGTAAGAGTACTGTTTTTTATTTTTTATAACACAAATATGGGAAGCATATGCAAAAGCCTTATAATAACAATATATACATATATATAAAGATTCAGTAAGATGTAGACTGAATTAAAACTTTTTAAAGCTTGTATCTAAATGTTCATACAAGTATTGCAGGTCACATATTTATTCCACTTCCACGCATACTTAAATTCAATTTATAATATCAAACAGTTTGCATATGCCTTTTCACAGATATAGTACATATATTGAGTTCCTCAATGTCATGACTGACCTACAATATTTGAAAAAAAAAAAAAAAAAAAGTTGGTAAAATAATTTTTTTTCTATCATCTCCAGACAATTCCTAAATAAATAACAAAAGACTTAGAGATTTAGCTTTATAGTCTATTTCAGGGAGCTTAGACAAAGTGTCTAACTCTCCCGACTCATCAGAGTTAGACACTTTGTCTAAGCTCCCTGAAATAGACTATAATGCTAAATCTCTAAGTCTTTTGTTATTTCTTTACTTATATATTTGCTCTATGACTAACATTAAGAGCACACATTGAGCTCTCAAACTGCAAAAGTTTTTAAAAAATAAAACTCGTGTCGTAAGGAAGATTTCTTCTCTGGACTTTTGGATTATATATATATTATAATATATATATATATATATATATATATATATTAAATATATATATATATACACTGAAATCATATTTGAAGAGGCTAACAAGACCAAAATTAATTTATCTGATGAACTAAGGTTTTCATCTATTAATTCATACTATACTCCATATATGTGCATATACAGATACTTATGAGAAGTTTTGTGTATATACATATATGTATATTTGAATTCTCCAATTTGGTTGAGTAATATATATATATGAGGAAAAAATGAGTAAAGAAAGAAATGTAGATGGATAAAAATGAATTTTATCGATATCACTTACACATGTGTTTTGGTCTGTTTATCAAAATGTATACGGATTTACGTTATTATTATTATTAAAATAATCAGATGGAGTTGAAATGATGATAATAATAAAAATAGGAAATATTATCATTCATTTCAACTTTATCTGATTATTTTAATAATAATAAACGTAATCCGTATACATTTGATAAACAGACCGAAACACAGGTGTAAGTGATATTGTTAAAAGGATATCGAATAAATTCATTTTTATCCATCTACATTCTTTTCTCATTGTTTCCTCATATTGTGGATTCATTTTCCCATCTCATCTCTCTC
>CM042162.1:66628396-66678396 GCA_023376005.1 Doryteuthis pealeii | reverse complement strand
AATGATGTGGTATAGGACATTAAGAGTTAAGAGCCAGTGTATTAATGTATTTACCCAACCCCTCCTCCATGAGCAGGGTGTGACACATGGTCAATTTTTAAGCAGAGTTTAACAGGTCTGAATTCAGAGTTTTTTCTTATTCTAGACCGGCTGCCATATACCAAGGTTAAAAAGTCCAGTTTATCATACTGAACAAAACTTAGAAATTTTCAAGTATACCCACGACCTACTAATATATATTAATAGGCTGTGGTATACCAAACTAAGGTAATTTTTTTTTCTCCTCCTAAGTAGACACATGTCACAGCATGTGTTTTCATAGGCATTAAGGCTAAAATTAAATGTAACAATATACCACAATTTTATGTGTTTTCTTTAAAAAGAAATTCTCTCACCAAATGACCCCCACCCCCACCCTTGAAAAAATACAAACAAGATTGTATCAAGTGTCCAAATTTTCTTGCAAGATTTTTCTAGAGACAAATTTTATCTAGTAAAATATCTAGATAATTAAAACAAGACAATTTTTTTTAGCTAGATTCATAATACAAGAGCAGAGCTACCCAGCATTGCCCAGGATTTAAAAAGTTAGAAATAAATCCTCTTATCTATATTTATATATGAATTAATAAAAAATATTTTTCTATTATCTTTTATTCTTTATATATATTTTTGGGTTATTTCCTATAACTCCAACATAAACAAAGGGGAACCACTCTTGACTGATAAATTATTTATTCATTTATTGAAATGAAATCCATACTACATCACTGACGACACCTACTAGCGCCCCAAATGTAGGAGCTTATATTAAAGTAAATCAATGAACATTTAAAATAGGCAACTGAAAGCCAGAAATGGAAGCCTAAGTTCACTTGCATCACACAAGTGACAGTTTAAAATGTGGGATGCATTTCTGCCACACCCTGTATAATCAACTGACAAATCCAGTAAAACAGCAATGAATAACTTAACAAGTATAATATATATATATATATATATATATATATATATTAAAGGAATGACTTACAGGTAAAAATATTGGTCTCAATATTTGGTTGGTATAAGTGTTACTCGGATAAGTCATATATAATATAAAGTGCTCAATACGTAAGTAGAGCGGATTTATTATTATAGTGTGTATAGAAATAACCTACTCGAGTTTCACCATAAAGAACTTCAGGGTTAAATCCACTGAATTAATCAAGATATTGATTAATTACATCTAACTACTGTATATATTTTTACCAACCCCTACGCATGAGCAGGATGTGACACAAGGTCAATTTCTTAAGCAGAATTTAACAGGTTTGAATTCAGAGTTTTCCTTCTCCTAGACAGGTTACCTAGCATAGTTAAAGAGCCCAATCTGCCCTAATATTTGCCAATAGCTGAAGGAAGAATAGTTGGATTCATATCTTACCCAAGGGTATTGGCATGATGTAAAATGTGAACCACCTCATCCAGCATTTGAACTCAGGTTGACACATCCATTTCCTACGACTAACCATTACACCACATGCTTCCATGAATGTATACGAATTAAATGTTGGGTTTAGCTTCAGTGCTAAAACCACTCAGTTTTGGTTTGGTTTGTTTTATGGCATATCAACCTCAGTGCGTCATTTAATGCCGATAAAGTTTTGAAATAAAGTAATTCTTAATGGATACTCAATTTTTTTATGAATACAATTTTCCATTTAACCCATAGATGGGACCCTAACAGGTACTACTACTCCAGATCAGAGTGGACCAGGGAGCAATGGTGATGAAGGGGTGCTCTACATTCCCAAAACCTCCAGAACTGGAACCTCAACATCAGAGTTTAATGTCATTCCCAGGACATGAAGACCCCAGCCACCGCCTTCTAGCACCCATATGATAAGGGTTGGGGGTTGCCATAAGGGAAATAGGGTTGGGGCAATCATATAGGCGCTAGGGCTTGACGTGACCAGCCGATTAATCTGAGGGGCCTCTCCAACCGCCTGTCAGGCCCAAGAAAGCGCCAAAAATGGAGTATTGCAAGTCATGGACTACTCAACCACCTGGGTTCTATCCTTAAGCATCAGGGTTACACACGGCAAACAGGTGGCCCCATTTGGGGAGTCTTACCCCTCTGCAGAGGTGCATTCTAACGCCCCAGCCAACAGGCCGGAGGAGGCCTCAGAATGCAGGCGAATATACACAACAACCGTTACACCATATATTTCCAACAAGTACTTATAAATATATAAACAGATAACATACCATACTTAATGTAATAAATATGTAATTTATTTATTTATAACATTGATACCCTTTTATTTCCTTTTAACCTAATAAAAGATAAAAGTAAATAAATTATCAGAAATAATATATAAAATTGATTTATAATAAACAAGGTCATAAAATTGGAAAAGTCTGGGATCATAACATGTGTTGTCAAGTTTTTTTTTTTGTCAGCAAAATTGTAAAGTGAAAGAAACATAATTTACTGTAAAATATGCCAATCATAAAAGAAAAAAAAAATCTATATAGCTGTTGTGTGTGTGAGATATATATATATATATATATATATATATATATATATATATATATAATACAGATACAAGTAATAACCTACTCAAGTTTCACCATAAGGATCTTCAGAATTAATATCTTGATTAATCCAGTGGATTTGATTAATTGCAGTCGATTACACGTGTAAATTTGCTCTACTAACGTATTGAGCACTTTTTATGTTATATTTCTGTCTTACTTACTCTTACTTATATAATATATATATATAGTATATTAAGAAAATTGAAAAAACACAGCAGATTCACTTCCATCTCTTCACACACACACATAGTATGTGTGTGATTATATATATATATACTAGCAGCCTGGGTAGAGGGGAATTTTTTAAGTTAGTCCTGCATATCCATTATTACTGAATCACGAGTTGAATTCTCATAGGATGCCCCATTTAAATCCCTATGTAAAAAAAATAGACCTTGCATTGATCCAGCTACTCTGAAAAGAAATATTAATGTCTACTATCTAAAATATTAAATAAAAAAAAAAAATCCATGCCGTTATCATCTAAATCTTATTTTTTTTAATTATCTTCACGAATATGAATCAAATCTAAAACAGGACACTTGATAAAACAATGAGAATATTAGATAGGTAGATGGGCACTTTGTGGTGTCATTTTTAGTAAGCTAGTCTAGCAGTCTATTGTTAATGAGTTCAATTCTCACAGGGCGCTTTGTACTTGGTTTTGTGCCAAACTAAACTAAGCTTAACAATTAACAGTATTAATTACCTTGCTGTACTAGTTATAGTCAATTATACTATTAACACAGGTATGAAAGTATCAGGTGAGAGGATTGTTAAGATTTAATTAATCCTTAACTTACCTATGATTAACCACTAAAAACCAGGGCTCCTCAGTGACCCATATAGACCACTAGGGGGTGAATAAAATATCAATGTCTAGTTGATTGGTTGGATTTTATGGCATGTCAACCCTTATTGGACTATCTTATACCAAATACATTATTACATTCATTCTTGATGGGTATTGAAATTTATTTTTGGTAATTTATGAGGAAGTGCGTCCCGGTCTCCTGCCTCAAAAATTGCTATCCGGTGACTATTAAAATAACGACCCAACTCAATCTATTCAAAACTATCCATCTTCATATCTATCTATCTCAATTTGTTCATATTTATCTATATTACTTTAAATACTAAGATTTTTTTATTCATGTTTGTTTAATGTTTTGATTTTAGTTTAAATAAACAACAATTACGACAAAAAAAGAAGCGACCCCCTCCCCAAATACATTTACTTGTCGAAAATATCTATCTCCATTTGTTCATATCTATCTATATTATTTTGTTTGTTCTATCTATCTATCTCAATCCATTCAAAACTATATATCCATCTTCATATCTAAACAAGAATTATTACAACAAATTATGATAAATAAACAAGAATTACAACAAGCTGGGGTTGTTATTTTGATAGTCACCGGGTAGCAATTTTTTAGGCAGGAGATCCGGACGCACTTCCTCATAAATTACCTTATTTTTTAACTTAATTCTTTTTGTAAAACACACTTTGCCTATTTAACCCATAGATAAGACTGTAACAGGTCAGTGTGGACCTGGGAGTAATGGCAATGAAAGAGCACTTCATACTCAGATAAAAAGATGGCAGAGTCTTTGCTGGTGAATCAAAATACAATTATAGACCGATGTTCTCATTTTACTTGTTATTGGTTGATCTAAGTATAAGATGTATGCTAAATCACCACTCTTATTTATGAACTTTCCCAACATCAGCAACAGGCACTTCGGGTAAAAATTGGCCAATAAGAAACATATACAGAACGCATCAAAGATCATTGGTAAGTGTACTGAATTCACTGCGATTACAAGGAGAAATACTAATACTACACTCTTTTATACCTAAGATTTCAAGGAACACAACAAGATTAGGATTAGAAGGATTAACCAACTTAATCCAAACTTAATACCAACTTGGATTTACCAACAAAAGAACTAAACACCTAAAATGGCGACCAGAATTTTAACAATTATAGACTGATATACTTGGATTGAGGTGTTCATCCTGATTGTTGTTATTGTAACAATGCACATGGTGTTGGCATCAGCACTTGATTCAAGTGAACTTTGCTGACATCAGGTCAAGTGGAACCAATAATTGATTAATGAGCCACTTGGCAATCTGACAAGACAAAGAGGACGAAACCCACGTAAAAAGAACACACATTTTGATCCGGTACACAGTAGTTCAAGCTAGCCAGGGTTTCTGCTGAGACAATTGGCAATCTGACAAGACAAAGAGGACGAAACCCACATAAAAAGAACACACATTTTGATCCGGTACACAGTAGTTCAAGCTAGCCAGGGTTTCTGCTGAGACAATTGGCAATCTGACAAGACAAAGAGGACGAAACCCACATAAAAAGAACACACATTTTGATCCGGTACACAGTAGTTCAAGCTAGCCAGGGTTTCTGCTGAGACAATTCACCACCCCCTCTCTCTCAACCCTAAAGTTGTATTAACTCAGAACTGTTGCTAACAATAAAACAATATTCACTATTTGTTGTCCAAGATCTTCACTTCCCAAGCATGTTATTTGTTATTAAGATGAAATAGTCCATTTCATCTGATTGTGTCCAACTTTCGGCTAGAAGCCACAAGGTTCCTAGTTGGATACCGGCCCTCGCCAACTCAGCGTATGAGTAGCACAGGGATCTGTGCGGTAAAGTAAGGAGCTGATGGTAGGTGTGGCGCTCCACCTCAGACGCTAAATAAACTCCTTGTCTAGCGCTAGTGAAAAGGGGATAGACTCCCTCGCTGATAAAACGATCGACTTTTACTTTTTTTTTTTTTTTTTTTTTTTTTACAGGCAATGAATTAGAAGCTGCATCTAAATGCCAGATTAGGACCATATGACCTTAAGGCACCCCTTCAGCGATCTCGACTCGTGGGGACACTTTTCTCATTTACACCATAAAAATCCGGTTGTTTGTTAGGGGTTAGTTTTATAATTAAAAAAAAAATTTTAAATTAAAAAAAACTAAATATAGTCTGTAAACAATTAACCTAAGATGCATGGATACAATTTTACTGTGTCCTTTTAGATTTTTAGGCATCAGGGATGCAGGACGCGTACCTATCAGCTTTTGTGTAGGTGTGTATATAAGTAAAAAAGCGTGGTCTAATGGTTAGAATCGTAGGAAATGGACGAAGCTGTTGGCATTTCACATGGCACTAATACTCTTGGGAAAGGTATGAACCCAATTCTCCCTCCAGCTATGGGTAAATAGCAGGGCAAACTGGATTCTTTAATCATGGCTAGGTAACCAGTCTAGGAGTAGGAAAACTCTGAATTCAAACCTGTTAAACTCTGCTTAAGAAATTGACCTTGTGTCGCATTCTGCTTGTGCGGAGGGGTTTGGTAAATATATATAAGTAAATAAAGTTGGCGGAGTGGTCTATTATTGGTATCAGCCAGACAGTGAGGGAGTCTATCCCCTTTTCACAAGCACTGGACCAGGGAGATTGTTTTTGCTGAGGTGGAGAAACACATGTACTGTTAGCTCCCTATTTTACAATACAGATCAGATTACCCAATCTGTGCTACTCGTGACAAGGTGGCAAGACTGATATTGAACTAGGAACCTTGCGATTTCAAGACAGGTGCTCTACCGACAGCCCCTAAAGGAAAGTCAGATTTGTCTATGTGCTTATCACCTTGTTAAATATAGTGGAAAAAAAATTTTGATGAGTAAAATTCTAGTTCACTCACCGGTTTTAAATTGAATTATATTGAATGACATAACTTAGCGTTCCAGACGATTGGTTTATACACCTGGTTCATGGTGAAATTTTATTTAAAATCCAATATTTAATGTCCATAATATTTACCGATAGAAAATTGTTTTATGGCATATCAACCTCAGTGGGTCATTTAATGCCAATAAAGTTTTGAAATAAATCAATTCTTAATGGATAATACAATTTTTTTTTATAAATACATTTTTCTATTTAAACATAGATGGGACCCTAACAGGTACTACCACTCCGGGTCAGAGTGGACCAGGAAGCAATGGTGATGAAGGGGTGCTCCACATTCCCCAAACCTCCAGAACTGGAACCTCACCATCAGATAGAGTTTAACGTCATTCCCAGGACATGTAGACCCTCAGCCACCGCCTTCTAGCACCCATATGATAAAAAGTGTTGGGGCTTGCTATAAGAGCAATAGGGTTGGGGCAATCATCTAATTAATTATTATTCTGATAACTACATTAGATTTCCAAATGCCATAGTTGAATTATTTATTAAAATCTAAAATGATTATTATCATTATCTAGATAAATGTTATCTTTAACTCTTAACATCCTGTTGAGAATTTAAGTCCAGAGTCCCATTCCTATATGGATTTATGAAAAAAAAAAAAAATGCCTTTTCATTTAAAGTTACTGTTATTTCCCTCAAATCAAAAACTTCTAAATATGTTTAATATTACATTTAAACAAAGTCCAGAGTCCCATTCCTATAAGGATTTATCAATAAATGGCTAAAAACAAAGTTACCTGAGTCCCATTCCTATATGGATTTATAAAAAAAATTTAAAAAAAAAAAAATGCCTTTTCATTTAAAGTTACCTGTTATTTCCCTTAAATCAAAGACTTCTAAATGTTTAATATTACATTTAAACAAAGGCTATCGTTTGGGGTGGATTAGGCAAATGAATGTGACTTCTGGCCGGGGGGGAATGAAGCGGTATAGGATGTTAATAGTTAAGTAATAGGTACCAGGTACTTTTTACAATATCACACAATTGTTCCTTAACTCTCTGCCTACCAAATTCCCTCCACAGCTATACCAAATTCTCTTGGTATTTTTTACCTGTATAATGGAATAAGTTCACCATCTATTCACCTTTGAACGCATTCTATTCAAATAAGGTCCTATTATTATTGTAATCGGAGTCCTTCTGCTCAATTATAATAATTATGATGCAAGAGCTGCTGTAAGTGGCTTCAAGTAGGCAAAGAGTTAAGACATGCATGTCTGAGACCTAAACATTGACCCCCTACCCCCAGCTGGTGTGAAAAGAAAAAAAAAGTCACTGTTTGAATTTCATGATACTAAGTGCATGCTTAATTAAATTGTTGTGACAAAATATAATGAACACCAGTTATATATTAGGGTGAGGTTTTAGTTTGTTTTTGGTTTTTTTTGCAGGGTGGGGTGATTTCTACAACTATTCAAAATAAATATGTCTTGTACCAGATGTGTAACAGATGACAAATCACTTAAAATAGTTTAAAGTTTAAAGTATTGCATTTGATAAAAATTCTTTTAAAAAGTTTTCCTAAGTCCACAAATACTGTTACATTTAATATAAATAGGGAAAATGGGTTTTATATGCTATCAAATATGACATATTTGCCATGTAAAGTAAGTAAAGTCATCAGGGTGGACTAATGACGGTATCAGCCTGACAGCGAGGGAGTCTATCCCCTTTTCACTAGCGCTAGACCAAGGAGATTATTTTTAGCGTCTGACGTGGAGCGCCACACCTACCGTCAGCTCCTTACTTTACCGCACAGGTCCCTGTGCTACTCATACGCTGAGTTGGCGAGGGCGGGTATCGAACTAGGAACCTTGTGGTTTCTAGCCGAACGCTCTACCGGCTGAGCTAACCAACTAAAATTCTAATACAATTCAGCTTTTAAAAGTTTTTTTTAATGTTTATTGGTTGGTTGGATTTATGGCATGTCAACTCTCGGGTTATTTCATGCCAGAGATGTTTTGTTTTATTCATTCTTGTTGGGTATTCAGATTTTTTTTTTTTTTTAACTCTTTATCTATTTAATCCATAGATGGGACCCTAACAGGTACCACCACTTGGATTTAGAGTGAACCTGGGAGTAATGGCAATGAAGGAGTACTCCACATTCCCCAAAACTCCAGAATTGGAACCTCACAGTAAATCAAGTTTAATGTTATACCCAGGAACACCAAGACTGTCAGACACTGCCTTCTAGCACATATATGATGAAAATGGTTGTGGGTTTGCCATAAGCTATATACAGTTGGGACAATCATATAGGTGCTAGGGCTTGATATGCCCAGCGATTGATCAGTTGGGGGTGGGGGCTCTTCACCCCTCAACATCCCAGTTGATGACAAGTTAAGGCTCAAACGCAATGTTGGCAAAAACTAATGTCTTTTTTTCAATTGATACATTCCACAAAAAAACTTATACTGTACAGAAGAAATTATTTGAAATGGACATTTGAAAAAAAAAAAGAAAAAAAGCGTTCTTTGAAAAGTAGGATTGACAAGTCATTAGAGATTTTTTTTAAAATTATCTATGACAGCGGTCCCCAACCTTTTTTGCGCACGGACCGGTTTCATCTAAGACAATATTTTCACGGACCAGCCTTCATATGCTCAATAATCGTTAATGACATAATCTAATAAAATCATCCGCATTGGTCTTATGTCAAATGCAAACATCAAAAATACAATAAAAACTTTCGTTCATAAATTAATAAAACAACATCTCTGTAAAAAAATATTTATGGCCCGGTCTATGACATTAAAATACATTAGTATTATTTGGACTATTGTCCTTTATTGTTATCTGTACTCTGTCAATGTGCCTCCGGCCTTCTTTAGTATTTCTTGTTGGACACTGGAACCTTCTCAGAGAAGGTTCCCGAGTCTGACAAAAATACCTGAAGAAGGCCGGAGGGTACATCGACCGAAACATTGTACAGATAACAATGAAGATGAGGACAATAGTCCGAATAATACATATAATACTAATTATCAAGCCTCATCTAAAAAATTCAGAGAAAAAGAAATACATTATTGCTTAAGTATGACCTCAGCTTGGATCTACAGAGCTAACTAGCTACGTTAATTTTAATTCATTCATTTCATTTTTTAACTGTTTTTTTCTTTCTTCTTTCAATATTTTGAGACACAGAGTTACAATTAATTTTAGATCCAGCTGAAGTCAAGAATGAAAACATGTCCTGGGTATGACTTTAAAATGCATCTAGTGGTGAGGTCCTATTCTGGAACTTTGGGGAGTGTGGAGTAACCCTTCATTGTCATTGCACCCAGATCCAATCTGACCTGGAGTAGGAGTACCTGTTAGGGTATCTATCAGTTAAATAGAAAAAAATGAGCACAATAAAATGTTTACATTTTTTTTTAATACCTTTCAAGAATGAATAAAACAAAACGTCTTCAGCATAAAATAACCCAACAAGAGTTGACATGCCGTAAAATCCAACCAATCAACCAAAGAATGAAAATTACACATTACGAAATATTTTTGTTACTTTGATAGATATTCTTGAATGTTGCTTACTCGAGCTGAGCCTGATAAACAAGACCCCCACCCATCCACCCATCCACCCACGCTGCCATAGTAACGACTGGCCTAAGGCACCTTTACTATTAAGAAAGAGAGAGAAAGAAAGAATTAAAAATAATACTTAAATTTTTAAAGTGCTAACAATGACAAAGACACTTGACAACTGTAACAATGACTGCTAAACCTGTTTTTTAAAGAAATGGTTTAAAAATAAAATAAAAAATCCTCATTTTCAAGAACATTTACTCATCTTCCCACGGATAGACACACAGAACAATACATTTTTTTTCTCTTCTTTTTTTAAAATCATGAGAACTCGCGCACATTCGTATCTAGATTGCCGGAGACATCAGGATGCGAACACCACCCACCTTGCCTCTATTAACACAATGGGGAGGTGCTGCAAGAGAGAGACCGATCTGATCTCCAGGAAATAGGCCTATACATCTACAGAAATTTAAATCAGCTCAGCTTCAGTGACCTTTTGATTAATACAAGGTCATTTTAACTTAGGGATTTGTTTTTCTTTCTTTTTTTATGGGGCATCCGGCAAGGATCGAACTCGCTTTTCAGTAGTAAGGCATCGGCAAAACTTGCAAATTGGTCGGAAAATTAAAACGGAAACTTTTTTGGTGGTCCCCATGACAGTTTAACTACAGTGTATGAATGAACTTTTTGCGAATTGGGTTACAGTTTAGGGGTTTGTGGATTAAGGTTGTTTTTTAATTACGTATTGCTTAAAAAACAACAAATATTAATATATTTAATTAACCATTGAAATTAATTATTGAACCCAACGGTAGACACATTAGTCTCAGTTGATTGTGTTAGTATTGCAATGTATAATTTCAATTAAACTTGGTTTTAAAAAAATATTTTTCAACATTAAATGTAGAGTAATTTTTTTTTTTTTTTTAAGCAATACCTAATTAAAAACAACCTTAATACCCTAAACCGTAACCCAATTCGCAAAAAGTTCATTCATACACTGTAGTTAAACTATCATGGGGCACCACCAAAAAAGTTTCCGTTTTAATTTTCGGACCAATTTGCAAGTTTAACCAAGGCATCTGCGAGACAAGGTGAAATACCAGAATAACACCCCATTTTTTGTTGTTTAAGATATTTTCAACATTTTTAATAAAAAACATAAAGGCTAGATTCATTGTCTGAGATGCCCCAAACGTGGAATATCGATGACACTCAGCTATTTTTGGTACTTCTCCCACCCTCTTTCCCAGGGAGGTTTGCTTCCTGTGGTGTCCTCACATTAAACCAACATTGTGTCACATTCTAGCACTTGTGGGGGGTTGGATGAATACCAGCAGAAATGTGCCAGATATGTTGAATCAAAACAAAGAAAAAAAGAAGAAAAAAAATTGCGACTTTAAATGTTTTTTTTTTTATTACCAAATTAACCAAATAATTAAAATAACTCAAAATTTAAATTTAAAAAAAATTCCATTTTAATATTTTTAAGTCTTAAATTTAAAACTTTTTTGGGAATTATTCTATATCAGAAAGTTCAAAATAATTCATCATAGTCAGATCTGGCAAAGAGGTGATGCCGCTGGCAGTATTAGGATTCCTGTGGATTCTTCAAAGATTACAGGAATATTTTTCAGTATCATCTCAATTTATATCAATGTGTTGTCTCAGGTTTCAAAAAGGAAAGCTTTGTTATTTAGCATAATGTCTCAAATAATTTATTATTTTTATAAAAATAAGTATACTATTTTTCACACTTTTTGTTCAAATATTTAATTCCCATCTTTATCGAAATATAGGGTCTTTTACCAGCAGAAAAAAAAAATCATTTTCCTGTCTTTTTAATGTTAGGATATTTTGTTTTTTATAGTCATCCAGTGAGGATCGAACTCGCTTTTCAGTAGTAATGGATCTGTGAGACTAACTTAAATACCAAAATAGCACACCTTTTTTGGTTGTTTAATATATTTAACATTTTTAATAAAATTTTTTAAATGTTATCAACATCTAGAAAAGGTTTTATTTCAATCAGGACGAAAATATGTATAGAGTAATTTTTAAATTTTATCTAATATTGTGAATTTTCCAATAAAACAAATTTTTAAACCTTACTTTTAAAATCAAAATATCACTCAGAGAAAATAAAATAAATTAGGACTAGCCTTCAAAAAAACAACAAAACAATTAGTTAACAATTCAAGCGCATTTAAAAAATTTTTTTTAAAACTTTTCCCTTTTAATTGCTAGCAATAATTAAGCAATTTTGTTATATGATAAAGTTGATGAAAAAAAATAAAACATTTACACCGAGTCCTTTTTATTTATTATCCGATTAAATTGAATACTGCAAAGAAAACGTTAAATTTTCCCTCCAAAAAACAATACTGACTCGACTTGTACGTTTAAACAAAATAAATAAATAAAACCACAAAAACAAACGAAATAAAAGAATGTTTTCATTAGATCTAATTAAAGTTTTAATTATATCAAGAATCATTCTTTATATGAGTTTGTTTTTGTTTGTATCTTATTTATTAAATAAAATTATCAATATTATTTTAAAGGAAACTTTTTAAAAATAAGCAGACGTGTCCGTTATTTTTTTTTTAAATGTCAGTCGTTAGAGCATCAAGTCATAAATCATCCAACTTTTGAGAATCTTTTTTTGCTGTCACCCCACAATCCATATTGTTACAATATATCTAATGATATTTTTTCGGCCTTTTATTTATTTTAATTCAACGATAGAAAGAGTTTCAGACGTTAGTCCTGTTGATTTGAGAACGAGAATTCATTCATTTTTTTTCATGCAATTTTTCTTATTACCAAAGGAAGTAAAAAAAAGATAAAATAATAATTATAATTTAAGATCCAAGCTTTGAAAATAACCTAAAAATAAATTTCAAATCTATAAAAATAAGTAATTTAATGACATAAAAGGAATTCATAATCCAAATGTCAATTGAATAAATGCAAGTAACATCGAGCAGACAAAAAAGAAGACATTTATTTACCCTCGTGGGAAGGCGGATAAAATTATTATAAAAACAACTGGACCCTTAAGGAATATATCAAATATTTAAAACTTTAATAATCTTACTGAAGAAAAAACAAACAAGATAAGTTTATTTTAAATTCGTATTATAACTTAATTGTTTTAACCATTTATACAACCGTTTTAAAAAAAAAAACTTTTACATCTGTATTAGTTAGTAACACAATACTATAAACCTTTAAAGTTGGTAAATGTATTTTATTTACCTACAAACAAAACATGAATGAAAACGACCGGCGCTTTTTAAATTAAGCATCTTATTTTAATTAATTCTTAATGAATAAGAAATCTTTTTTTTTTTCTTATCCTTAATCAATTAATTGATTAAAATAAGGTGCTGAATTTAAAAAGCGCCGATCGTCTTTCATGTTGGTAAATAAAATATATTTACCAACTAAAAGGTTTATATTTGTTTTACTAATACAGTCAAATAACAACAAATCTCAAGAATGAGTTAATAATATATACCTGGCCCATTATCAAAATAAATGCAATTTTACAAAATTCTTATTCGATATTAAGAACTTTTAATATCTATTTATTTATTAATTTTTTTTTACAACCATTCAAAATATGGGAAAGTGGTGTAGTCAACTTATACTTTATTTTTAGAGGCATAAAGAAATAAAATATATCTCTTTTTGTGGGAGTTTCAAGTTGTATCAGCCAAAAAGTTATCTTTATATGTCAAAGTTCAAAACTGTCCGAAAGAAGAAAAAAAAGTTATTCGGTACTCTACTCATCATACTGAGGAGCATATCCAATTTCTGTAGAACTGATGGGTACTATAAATTTGAGAGAAATAGTCATTATCTTCCCAGTTTCAAAATATAAGAATCATTTTATTTTTTTCACTAATAGTTACAGAAATAAATTAATGTTTTTTTTTTTATCTTTTTATAACTGTCAAATAAAAAAATTAAAAAAAAAAAAAAAAGAAAACACTAGAAAAAGTGATGAGAGAACGTCTCTATAGTCTATAGTGAAAAAAAAAATGAGTTATGAAAATTGATATTTTTTAGTAAAAGCCTTTAAAATAAAGAATATATATTCTTAAACTAACAAAAACAAATTTATTTCACAAATGGATTTTTTTATTGCAATAAAAAAAAAAAATTTAAAAATAGTTGGAATGTGTTCGTTTTAAAAAAAGTAATAAAAATCTATTAGAAACCTAGAACTTTTTAGGAAAGTAAGAAAAGTTTAAAAACGTGCATACAAATATTTCACAAGGTTAGTTTGCCGTGGTGAAAGCTAAAGTACCTTCTTTTCTTATAGACGTGTAAAGTTACCAAGTGCCCAAACTACCTATTTTTATTTTATTTCTATTCTAAGTTAACCCCCCCCCCCTCCTTCGGCTCCCCACAAAAAAATGCTTCATCGTAAATAACCAAAAAGTTTTAAAACAGGATTAATAAAAAAAATAACAATTAAAATATTTTTATTTAAACCTCTAACTGAAATATAAATATTACACAAACAGATCTTTTTTTTCTCTCTTTTTAATTAAAGATAAATAATAACAAAAATAGTCCCAACTTAAAAATGATGCATTTAAATCCCGCCAAAATATAACCACCAAAACTTTTCCAACATGACACCCACCCCCTTTTTCTTTTGTTCTCTTAAAAAAAAAAAATAAACAAAACGTGAATTTCAGTCGATAAAATATGTTGCTTTAATAGATAATCCATAAAGGATGGCAAATTAATAGAGAAAAACATGAAAATAAAAGCCAGTAAGTGGGGAAACAGTAACGGCCAACAAGCACTTTAGTAAGTTATTTAGTTATTTATGGCCCACAAAGCAACTTACCCAGATGTGGGGGAAAGAAAGAAAAAAGTACGTCAAATTTTTTTTTCAGTCAACTGAAAGTTTTATCACACATATCCTAAATGTCATATCAGATTACTGTGAAACAAGCACAACATATTTAAATAAATTACGTATATTTAAAAAGTGATTTTTTTATTTTATGTCTGTTATTTATTCATTATCTACTTTCATTTATCTAAAACTTTTCCTGTGTGAAGTAGTAATACTACCATTGATTTTTGCGGGTGCCAAAAAAAAAAAAAAACCGTCAAAATATTTATACACACACACATAATATAATGTGTGTATAAATATTTTGAGTTTTGGGTTTTTTTTTTTTTTTCATATATATATATATATATATGATTATCAGATGAAACTGGTCTCTTTTCATTTGTTCACTTAAAAAACAAAATAAACAAAACGTTGAAATAAATTCATAATAACTAAACGACGGTTTGTTGAGTTTTCTTCACTTATATAGAAGTGTAAATAAGTTTTTAAACAAACAATCTTGTATAGTTTTTTTTAAGCCACTTAACGCTTTATAAATATCTCTTTTCCAAAAACTTAATATCTTAATTTTTTTTAAATAAAGAAATATCTATACAATAAGATGCACTGATAGTAATCAAAATTCAAATTCAAGTCTCATCGCACACGCACTTGTTTAAAAAATTCTTTTAATTGAAAAAAAAAAAAGTTTATTACTTTACTTACTGTTTTGTTTTTTAGTCAAACTGGTAATTTATCAGAGAAAATAAAAAGTTTGATGAAAAGAAACTAAATAACTTCGGAATATTCAAATGTAACCGGACCTTTTCAGTCAAAACTTACCTGTTCTCACACAGGCAGCAACTCAACTATTTGCGTGTCAGTCCGCACCCCTCAAACGTTTTTTTTTTACGGGCTGCCGTTGGGCGGAGGGGTTACGATTTTTTTTAGTTTTTTAGTTTTTATGTTAACGTGACCTGGACACCAATTCACAGTACCATATACCAAATAAGTAAAACAAAAGTATATATAAACAAAGGAAGTACTTACTCAAATAGTAACAAGCCAAAATATTATATATCTAAAAGTAAACTTACAATGAAGTTGTGAGACAGGCGGTTATACAAAGCCTCTAATAAATGCAATCCGAGTTAGCGTAAAAAGGGCAGTCAGTTGGCCTCGATACATCAGTGACACGGAAGTACTTACCCATGTACATTTCATAATGAGGCTAGTGTTTCTATGGTTACTGTGTATATAAACTGAGAGATATAGAAAGCACTTGCTCAGATGCTAAATTTTAAAGTTTTGTAAAGTTGATCCAAAAACAAATATATAGATATTTTATTTATAATTAGAAATTCTATGTTCGTTTTACGGTATTTAGTTACGGATACTCGATATATGTAATTCATCTGGCCGGATAATCTCTACCCTCCAAGTGATGGTTGGTTTTGTTTGTTAGTTGTGGATGAGATGTAAGTACAAAAATTAATATATAACGAAGTCGGTTTAATGTCAGTTAATTTTTCGGTTTTTTTTTGTTCAAATTTCTTCATGTCATTTCTTTTTTTCTTTTTTTTAGGGGGAAGAAGAAGAAGTAACATTGGCTGAACTTGCACAAAGGTGTCAAAATTAGAGTGACCCAGAAAAAACAGAACCCAAATTATTTATTTATATTCCCATTAAACTAAACTTAAACCCCAACCCCAACCCTAACCCTAATTCCTAAGCCTAACCTGAAACCCTAACCCTAAACCCCCTAGTTAAAATTAACAGTTTTATTACAAAATTTGTGGGTTCTGTTTTTTCTGGGTCACCGGTATACAGGGTGACCGAGAAAAAACAGAACCCAAATTATTTATTCATTTTCCCATTAAACTAACCCTAAACCCCAACCCTAATCCTAACCCTAAACCCTAACCCTAGACCTTAAAATTAACAGTTTTATTACAAAATTTGTGGGTTCTGTTTTTTCTGGGTCACCCTAATTTTACACCTCTGTGCAAGTTCAGGCGAAACATTGTTATCAATTTTATACTTGTATTCATTTTTTATCTTTCAAATTTAATTCCTTTTTTCATCATAACTCACTCAGATTACTATTTCTACACTCTACAGCAAGAAATACTACCTATTGTAAGTAAAGTTGGTAGAGTGGTCTATTGTCGGTATCAACTAAACAGCGAAGGGGTCTATCTCCTTTTTACTAGTGCTAGAACAGGGAGGTAGAGCACCATACCTACCATATTTTTGTAGATATATTTTTGTACTGTATATAATTGGAAAGTATAATTCTTAAACTGATTTCTGCATAAAATAACCCAACAAGGGTTTATATGCCATAAAACCAATCAACCATATGCCGTGTGGATGTGCCCATTGAGTAATGGTTATCATCATAGGAAATGGGCATGGCGGCATGAGTTTGAATCCTGGATGAGGCTGGTTGCATTTCACATAGGGCCAATAACCTTAGGAAAGGTACAAATCCAGAGATTCTCCTGTTAAACCTGCTTAGAAATTGACCTTGTGTCACATCCTGCTCATGCAGAGGGGTTTGCTAAATACATAGTAGGCTATATTGAGTAGACTCCTGGATGTGGTAATAGCATTTCACTTAGCGCTAATACCCTTGGGAAAGGTATGAATTCTACTCTCCCTCCAGCTATGGATAAATAGTAGGGCAGACAGAGCTCTTTAACCTTGGTTAAGCAACCAGTCTAGGAGAAGGAAAACTCTGAATTCAAACCTGTTAAACTCCGCTTAAGAAATTGACCTTGTGTCACATCCTGCTCGTGCGGAGGGGTTGGTAAATATATATATATACTGAGTATAACTGGGCTCTTTAACCTTAGTATGGCAACCGGTCTAGAAGGAAAACTCTGAATTTAAACCTGTTAAACTCCGCTTAAGAAATTGACCTTGTGTCGCATCCTGCTCATGTGGAGGGGCTGGGTAAATACATACTTGACTATACTGAGTAGACTGAGCTCTTTAACCTTGGTATGGAACCCAGTCTAGGAGAAGGAAGCTTGAGAATTTAAACCTGTTTCAGTCTGCTTAAGAAATTGACCTTGTGTCACATCCTGCTCATGTGGAGGGGCTGGGTAAATACATACTTGACTATACTGAGTAGACTGAGCTCTTTAACCTTGGTATGGAACCCAGTCTAGGAGAAGGAAGCGTGAGAATTTAAACCTGTTAAACTCTGCTTAAGAAATTGACCTTGTGTCACATCCTGCTCATGTAGGGGGCTGGGTAAATACATACTTGACTATACTGAGTAGACTGAGCTCTTTAACCTTGGTATGGAACCCAGTCTAGGAGAAGGAAGCCTGAGAATTTAGACCTGTTAAACTCCGCTTAAGAAATTGACCTTGTGTCACATCCTGCTCATGTGAAGGGACTGGGTAAATACATACTTGACTATACTGAGCTCTTTAACCTTGGTATGGAACCCAGTCTAGGAGAATGAAGCCTGAGAATTTAAACCTGTTAAACTCCGCTTAAGAAATTGACCTTGTGTCACATCCTGCTCATGTGGAGGGGCTGGATAAAAACATACATACATACATATATGCCAATTTATTTTGATTTTAGTTAATTTCTTTTTTAAAAAATCTGCTTTTAATTTCTATTGATTCATTAAAATTTAGAAATGTAAACCTTTCATTTTCTTTTTCCTTTCTTTTTTTTTTTTTTCTTACTGAAAAATGTTAATTGATTTTTAAAATATGCTTATCTTTTTATTCAGTTTTTATCTCAAGTTTATTGATAATTTATCTGCCTAACAACCTTTTTAAGCGTACGTTGTCAGCATCAGTCTCTTGCCTCTCTCTTCTCAAATGATTTTATCTTATCATATATACCTATTAGAAAAACTTGTTTATTTCCTTGTAAAGTCTTTATAAAAGTAATTATATTCTAATTTGTTCATGTTTATCCACCTCAGTCTGTTCATTCATATCTATCTACCCAACTTGAGTCAGTTCATTCACATCAACCCAACTCAAGTCTGTTAATATCTATCTATTCCAGTACCAAGTTAGTTTAACCTACTATATTCATTTATCTATCAATTTCAGTCTGCTTATATATATATGTATATATATATGTGTGTGTGTGTGTGTGTGTGTATATATATGCGCACATGTGTGTGTGTTTGTATATCCCAGTTTGTTCATAATATCTATCTATCAATATGTATCTCAGTCTCTCTTCATACCTATCTGTATACCTATTTATCTATACATACCAACATATATATATATATATATATACACATATAAATATATAAAGATAAACCTAATGATATTCCTACTAAAAGTTTCGCTTAGTGCTCTTCAGGGCTAAGATCTTACTGCAAGGGTTTACCGACAAATTTGGTATATTATATATATGGTTGGCAACCTTCCGTCTATTTTAGATGATAGCGTAGTGTCCATTTTCTTTTTTTTTTTTTACCTACAGCTACGTGAGTGGCTGAACAGACCGATCCTTGAATGGCAGTCTCTGGTGCAGTGGCTGCAAACAAAAGGTGATGCTTTCTGTAGGTGTTGGAGATGCTGCTGTTTCTTCTTTCTTTTAGCTCTCTTTTCTTTTTCTGTGTATTTTGGCAGCATTTTTTCTTTTATACAAGTTTTGTTGAATTGAACAGACAATTCCTGTCTGACAAGTCTTTCATTGATCCGTTCCAATCTCCGGGCCATCCTTCTGGTGTCAGGGTGGAACTGGTATAACAGTCCACCGAAGGTTTCAACACTAGCGCTTTCGGCAATACACTTTGCCATCCTCAGGTGGTAAACGATGGAATAGTTTTTATGTCTCGTTTTTAACAATGGAATAGTTTTCATGTCTCGTTTTTAATGAATTAAAATTAAAAATCACCACTGCTTTGTTCAAACTACTACCATTCCAGAAACCTCCCACTACCAATTGATATTACCTCCCACTAATTCCTTGCTACTACTTGTTCTCGTTAAAAAACGAGACATGAAAACTATTCCATCGTTTACCACCTGAGGATGGCAAAGTGTATTGCCGAAAGCGGTAGTGTTGAAACCTTCGGTGGACTGTTATACCAGTTCCACCCTGACACCAGAAGGATGGCCCGAAGATTGGAACGGATCAATGAAAGACTTGTCAGACAGGAATTGTCTGTTCAATTCAACAAAACTTATATATATATATATATATATATATATATATATAACAGGTTTGAATTCAGAATTTTCCTTTTCCTAGACTAGGTTAAAGAGTTCAACTGCCTTACTATTACTCATAGCTGGAGGGAGAGTAGTTGGAGGCATACCTTTCCAAGGGTATTAGCGCTTTATGAAATGCAAACAACCTCATCCAGAATTTGAACTCAGGTTAATGAGTCCATTTCCTACAACTCTAACCATTACACCACTCATCTCTAACCATTACACCACTCATCTCTAACCATTACACTCATCTCTAACCATTACACCACTCATCTCTAACCATTACACTACTCATCTCTAACCATTACACCACTCATCTCTCATTACACTACTCATCTCTAACCATTACACCACTCATCTCTAACCATTACACTACTCATCTCTAACCATTACACTACTCATCTCTAACCATTACACCACTCATCACCATTACACTCTCATCTCTAACCATTACACCACACATCTCTAACCATTACACCACTCATCTCTAACCATTACACTACTCATCTCTAACCATTACACCACTCATCTCTAACCATCACTACCATTACACCACTCATCTCTAACCATTACACCACTCATCTCTAACCATTACACTACTCATCTCTAACCATTACACCACTCATCTCTAACCATTACACTACTCATCTCTAACCATTCACTCATCTCTAACCACTCATCTCTAACCATTCATCTCTAACCATTACACCACTCATCTCTAACATTACACTACTCATCTCTAACCATTACACTACTCATCTCTAACCTACACCACTCATCTCTAACCATTACACACTCATCTCTAACCCTCAACCATTACACTACTCATCTCTAACCATTACACCACTCATCTCTAACCATTTTACTCACTCATCTCTAACCATTCTAACTCACCACCACTCATCTCTAACCATTACACCACTCACTCACTCTAACCATTACACTACTCATCTCTAACCATTACACCACTCATCTCTAACCATTACACCACTCATCTCTAACCATTACACACTTCATCTCTAACCATTACCACTCATCTCTAACCATTACACCACTCATCTCTAAGCCATTTACTCATCTCTAACCATTACACCACTCATCTCTAACCATTACACCACTCAACCAACACAGTCTAACCATTACACTACTCATCTCTAACCATTACACCATGCAGAAAAGCTTAAACAGAGTTGTATGAGCTTTTAGTAGAGAAAGTGTTGAGTTCTTCATATATATGTATATATTTACCAACACCTCCAAACAAGCAGATTGTGACACAAGGTCAATTACTTAAGCAGGGTTTAACAGTTTTTAGTTCAGAGTTTTCCTTCTACTAGACCGGTTACCTAGCCATGCTTAAAGAGCCCAGTCTGCCCTGCTGTTTACCCATAGCTGGAGGGAGAATTGGATTCATACCTTTCGCAAGGGTATTAGCATAATGTGAAATGCAAACAGCTTTGTCCAGGAATTGAACTCGGGCCGACAAGTCCATTTCCTATTGAAGAATAGTTAAAAGTTCCAATTACCGTCAAACTGGGAAGACAAGGCAGCAAACGGTTGTAACTCAATACAAACCCAAAAGCCACAAAGTCCACTGCAAAATGACAAAGTATATATAAGACTCCACAATGTTATTCAAATCAAGCAGTCAAGCAGCCAATCAGAACTCAAGGAATGGAGAATCACCCAAATCACCCAGATTCATGGATGGATCATTCTTGAGTCCTATTTATACCAACTGTCTTGGACACTGCTGGAGTTGTACTTAGCTGCTGTTATTAAAACCAACAGTAGGCTAACTGACCTCAATACCTATGACTCTAACCATTAGACCACGAGTTCTTCATATATAGCTTCAACTTTATTTACTTATATATATTATATATATATATATTTACCAAACCCCTCCGCACAAGCAGATTGTGACACAAGGTCAATTACCTGAGCGAGATTTAACAGGTTTGAATTCAGAGTTTTCCTTCTCCTAGACTGGTTACCTAGCCATGGTTAAAGAGCCCAGTCTGCCCTGCTGTTTACCCATAGCTGGAGGGAGAATTGGATTCATACCTTTCCCAAGGGTATTAGCATAATGTGAAATGCAAACAGTTTTGTCCAGGAATTGAACTCAGGCCGACAAGTCCATTTCCTATGACTCTAACCATTAGACCATGAGTTCTTCATATATAGCTTCTAGAGAAGAGAAGTGTAAAGACTTACATGTTAAGCTTGTTCTCATGTTCATGCAACAAAAGGTTACTGGGGGGGGGTGAAAAGCCTCCCCATCCCCCTGTTCATGGACAGGAACATAACCTTGCTACTTTTTGGCAGAAGGTAAAAGAGGCCTTTGACTTTGTCAAATCTTCTTTTATAATGCTGTTGGCCATGCAACCTAGTGGCTATTGGCAGGCACGAGACATAATTCCTTTTCATGTCCCTTAGAGTTAGATAGGAGAACCGTGGCAAGTAAGGGATGGTAGAATTTCATATGGAGCCAATACCTTTCGGAAAGGTATGAATCAAAATATTCTCCCTCCAGCTATGGGTACATAGTAGGGCATACTTAGCTGTTTTAACCTTGGTATGGCAACCAGTCTAGGAGAAGGAAAACTTTGAATTCAAACTTGTTGAACTCTACTTAGAAACTTCTGTCACATTCTGCTCGTGTGGAGTTATAATGGGAACAGAAATTCATTGAGAGAACAGAAATTCAATGGGTCGGACAGTCGGATCTTTCCACTGGAAAAGACATTCTCCCAACTGCCAAAGTCCCCTGACCAAGTCTTTCTGCCTACAACAATTTTACAGCAGTCCTCCACCAAAGCTCACTCGCCCCTGTTCGTTGCATGTCTGTGTTCTCGTTAGCAAGATCAAAACACAACTGTCTCGGTGTGGGAAAGCAGGCCTTAAATAATGATTAACTGCCCTGAACAAGATCCCACATCTGGGCCAATCGCTCCCAGCGCTGCCATCGTAATGTAGAAATTTGCATACACACCAACTGACTTCAAGCCACAACTCACGATCAGAAGGATGCGAGTTCAATCTCCATAGTCGACTGCTACACTCCCCCTCTGATCTCCTCATTTTGCACACCAGACACGTTCGTGCTCGTTTTGAGCTCCCACGTAAATAATTTCTCTCGCTACAGGAGGTTTTGTTAAATATGTATAATCCTAGACTTGACCTCTTACCCAACGTAGGTGGGGTAATTCAACTGGTAGATAATTAGAAATGCTGTAATGATTACCAACACTCATGTATAAATTATATCCCACTGTCAATTTACCTTTTCGTGTAATAATAATAAAATTAATGAACAGCTGTTCTAAGAAGAACCGTGTACTTGAAATAAAAATAAATAAATGCTTATTATTATTATTATTATTATTACTAGCAAATATATGCACCCTCCGGGTGCAAGTATTTAAGTTTTAATATAATAAAATATCATATTAAATTAGAAAGGCTAATGAAACTGACTAAGAATGCAGATAAAAAGATCTGCAACAGAGGGGGTATAATCGAAAAATAGAACAACTTTGAAACTAACTATTCCATCATTTTCCATTACTCCCCTGTTTCATTGGTAAATTTTCCTAATTTAACTATTTAGTTAAAATAGGAAGTAAAGGATAATATTACAGTTATTTCTTCTTGTAAATAAATTTCTTTTAAGATTTATCTACGAGATTTTTGTTTATATTTCTTAAGATAAAACCAAACAATTAGAAATCAATAATACCAAGCACATATTTATTAAAATCAAATTTTAAATATCAATATGCAAATTAGCCTTCTCGTTCAAACTGTAAATCGCTATTTTGTTGTATATATAAATACAATTGCATGTTATTAGTACGTAGATATGATCAACAGTATTAATAATGTAAAACAATTTTTATTAATAACTGAAGGTTTAAAAGAATGAAATCATGGAGAATTTGACGTAAATAATTAAAGGAATTGTGACTTGAGTAGTAATATAGTTTCGGCTTCAGACAAAAATGCAGTCTATCTCCATTATATATAGATTAATATTAATTTAATTCCAGTGAAATGCCTGTGAATCTCATTTTCAACCCTGTGCAATTTTTGTTAAATATGTATAATCCAAGACTTGACCTCTTACCCAACGTAGGTGGGGTAATTCAACTGGTAGATAATTAGAAATGCTGTAATGATTACCAACACTCATGTATAAATTATATCCCACTGTCAATTTACCTTTTCGTGTAATAATAATGAAATTAATGAACAGCTGTTCTAAGAAGAACCGTGTACTTGAAATAGAAATAAATAAATGCTTATTATTATTATCATTATTAATATCAATTTAATTCCAGTGAAATGCCTGTGAATCTCATTTTCAACCCTGGGCAATCACATTTCCTTTCATATCAATTTGTATTTTCTATTGTTATCTACTTGTGAATACTACGTCAGTCATGAAAATCAATGAAGTGTCTCAGCATCATGACTATTTTGTTTCTTAGAGAAAGATTCATGCGGAAAAATTGTTATAACTCAAAATATTTGTAACAACCAATAATAAGTATTATTTGGATCATTCAGACTATTGTCCTCACCTTTATTGTTATCTGCACAACGTTTCAGCCGATGTGCCCTCTAGCCTTCTTCAGGTATTTCTTGTCAGACTTGGGAGCCTTCTTTTTGAATTCGGAAACCTTCTTGTCATAATCAGGAGCCATCACGGAATTTTGAACCCAACCCTTTATTCAATCCACGGGGGTATTCTGTTCTCATTCCGCTAACCATAGCTAGACTGAATAAAGGGTTGGATTCAAAATTCCGTGATGGCTTCCAATTATGACAAGAAGGTTCCCGAATTCGAAAAGAAGGTTTCTGGGCAGTAGAGTAGAGAGCGAGGTGGTGTACTGGTTAGAGTAGTATATGGACTCGTTGACCCAAGTTCAAATCCTGGACGAAGCCACAGGGGTATTCTGTTCTCATTCTGCTAACCATAGTTGTGGTAGAGGCGTTAAGCTGTGTTAATTATTATTCTATGTTACTGCTGCCCTTGACACACACACACACACACACACGCACGCACGCACGCACGCATATATATATATATATATATATATATATATATATATTCTTCACGGAACAAATGGACATGCTACTACTAACACACTCGTCTACCCGGATTTAAATAGCATGTCAAACCCTCAAAAACACTTCAATTTTTATAGTTCTTCTATAATGCTCCCTTTCAAAAAATCTATAAACAATTTCTTCAAATAAGAAATTTTCTCCTGACGATGACCTAAGGTCGAAACTAGTTGAGAATAAACAACATACAAGAAATATTCCTGATTGTCTTATTACTTTTTGTTCATACTATATATATATATATATATATATATATATATAATCAGAATTTATATCCAAATGTAGGCATAAAAACAAATTCTTACTTAGCCAACTGAAAGTTAATGACTTCAAAGACTAATAAAAGAGAAATAAATCAGCGAATAAATAAAATACATATGCAAAATAAATAAATAGATAAATAAATGATAATAATAATAGAGACCGGGGCGAGTATTGATTGACAAGAAGTAGAGAAACTGTCATCTCGTGGATTGAACCTGCTGACTTTTATATATATATATATATATGAGAAGTAAACAAACAAACAATGTGTTTTGATATAACTTATTTAGCCGACAATTTTTGGGAGAATATGTGCTTCATTGAAGTTGTACCTAATTTTGAAAATTAATTTATTAATAATTAATGAATTAGGCGGGCATACCTATTCAATGTGAGGCTAAACAAATCAATTTTTTCCCGATTTGTTTGGACTCACATTTGAATAGGTATGCCCGCCTAATTCATTAATTATTAATTAATTAATTTTCAAAATTAGGTACGACTTCAATTAAGCACATATTCTCCCCAAAATATATATATATATATATATATATATATATAATTTCTTGAAAAACATAATTATTAGTATTAGATAGGAATGCTTGAAACTATGTGCAAATTATTTGTATTAGATTGAAATACTTAATGTCATATAACTGTGCAAAAAAGGATTATAGACACTTAAGTGCATTTTTTTCAAATGCAATGGAACAGTGAAAATACACATTTATAATTGAATCAAATTTTGTTTCTAAATATTATTGGAAATTCCATAGTTAATTATCTCCCCCTGCCACTAGGGGGCGAATCGCCAACATATGATGTTGGCGCCAATACCAAAAACTTCACTTATCACGGAGCACCCACAGAGGGTAGTCGCGTAAATAGCGGTCCCTACACTTCATTCATCACTTAGCCCAAAAACAGGGCTTACTTCTAAGGACCGTTGACCTGAACGGAGGCATTTTTTCACAGCACACTTTCGAAGGCATTGTGTCCACATACTACAAGGCGGTCACAATAGCACACTATAGAAGGCTGAAGACCAAATAGTCTACTTGAAAAAGGCCCCCATTCACTGTCATTTAAAGAACTGTTACCCCGGGCGAGAAGCTTCTAAAATAGCATCCCCCATCACTTATCACAGAATCGGTTACCAGGAAGAAGAGAAACGTCCGAAGAAGCATACTATCAACATTTCCTACCAACGAACAGAATACCCCTGTTATCACCACTACTCTTAGAACATTACTTGAACTCAGATAAGTCTTGAAGCAAATACCAATAAAATTTGCAACAAGTTCTTGTATTATTTGTCAATTCATGTATTAAATTTCCACTGTGTGTTTGTCTTCTTTGTCCAACAATTTGCCTACAACTACGGAGAAATAAGAGCTCCTTCGAAGCCCGTAAATACTCTTAATATCCCATAAGGAGTTGATTGGTTGGTTGGTTGTTTTGTTTTACGGCATATCAACCTCGGTGGGTCATTTAATACCGATAAAGTTTTGAAATAAATCAATTCTTAATGGATAATACAATTTTTTTATAAATACATTTTTCTATTTAACCCATAGATGGGACCCTAACAGGTACTACCACTCCGGGTCAGAGTGGACCAGGGAGCAATGGCGATGAAGGGGTGCTCCACATTCCCCAAACCTCCAAAACTAGAACCTCACCATCAGATAGAGTTTAACGTCATTCCCAGGACATGCAGACCCGCAGATACCACCTTCTAGCATCCATATGATAAAAAGGGGTTGGGGCTTGCCATAAGGGCAATAGGGTTGGGAAAATCATATAGGTGCTAGGGCTTTACCCTAAGGCTATTGAGCTTGACGTGACCGCCGATTGATCGGAGGGGGCCTCTCCGACCGCCCGTCTAGCCCAAGATAGGGCCAAAGTGGAGTATTGCATGTCATGAACTGCTCATCCACCTGGGCTCTATCCTTAAGCATCACGGGTCGCCACCCACGGCCAACAGGTGGTCCCATTGGGGGAGTCTTACCCCTCTGCAGAGGTGCAGTCGGTGCATTCTAACGCCCCAGCCGACAGGGCGGATAAGGAGTTGATGTACCATTAAACAAATAAACCAAACCAGATGCACTAGATGCACACTTAAAAAGTTTAACTGAAATTATAGCAGTGACAGAATTTAAGAAAGTGCGTTCTTAGTTGGTCATGTGATTCTGCTAAATGTCATGTCCTTCTTTAGTCAATCCATGTGGCTGAATATGAAAGACATGTAATTTGATCTCATCAGAGATGAATTGTCTTTGGTCAAAATCATGTTGCTGAATATATTGAATGACAATTTAGGACAGAATAAGCAGAAACTTTAACCAAATCCATCACCTGTTTATTTTAAACTTCTTTTTTTTTTTTTTATCTTTGTTCATTTAGAAACACATATGAAAATTATATTACATTGTTAGGTCACACTGATAGCTTGTATATATTGGACCTGATCTAAAAAAAATTTACACAAGGGCTAGAACATAAGCAATTATTAAAAAATATTCCGTGGTATTCAACCAAACCTGCTTTATATATATTATATATATATATATATATATATATATATGGTGGACTTCCTATCGAGAACGATAGATGAGGGTCAGCAGTGAGTGTTTGATTCCTCCCATGTTGTGCATGCTGTCAACAAGACATTTTATGTTTCCTCGAGTGTGACAGCAGCCCAACCCTGCTGCGAGCCATAAAGCACACTGACAAACGAATTGATCCAGGCAGGAGTTAAATGTTTTTTCTTTTAAGTTAGGCGGAGCCGATCTCTATGCTTCAGTCTATTTTGTGCAAAGCTCTTTTTAGCGAAACTTTATGCCATTCCTTCAGATTCGATGCTAGATCTTCCCAAGCACTCAGGTCAATATCGAGGCATTTCAAATTGTCCTTCAATTTGTCCTTGTAGCGTAAGAGAGGACATCCAATAGAACGCTTAGCATTTTACCGTATAAAATGGAAGCCTGTTCTCATTCATTCGGACAACCTGACCAGCCACTAAGTTGAATCTTGGCTTAGGGTTTTGATGCCAGCAATATCGCATCTTTTATTTAAAAAGATATATATATATATATATATATATATATAAATATATATATATATATCAGCTGATAGAGCATCAGCTTATGAACCACAAGGTTCTGGGTTTAATATCTGTCCTCATCAACTCAGTGCTTGAGTAGCATGGCTTGGATCTGTGGGGAGCTGATGATAGGTGTTATGCTCTACCCCAGATGCAAAAACAATCTCCCTGGTCTAGCGCTAGTGAAAAGTGGATAGACTTCCCTGTTGTCCGGTTGATACTGACAATAGAGTTTTAAAAATGTTTTTAAAAAATGGGTTTTAAAAGAAATATTGAATACCCAACAAGAATGAATCAAACAAAATGTCTTTGGCATAAAATAACCCAACAAGGGTTGACATGCCGTAAGATCCAACCAATCAACCAACAGCCTCAGAATCCACAATTTTAGGCCTACCTGATCACCAAGGTTTGTGCAACCCAAGCAAAATTTCTTGAACCATCTGTAGAATAATCATACTAAGTTCCAATTACCGTCAAATTGGTAAGACAAGGCAACAAGTAGCTGTAACTCAATACAGATCTAACCTTGCTGCAATCCTATTGCAGAATGCCAGAGCATTTATGAAGCCTCATAAAATCATAGAAACCAAGCAGCCAATCAGGACTCAAGGAATGGAATCACCCAAATAACATGAATGTTCTCTCTTGACTATTCTTGAATCCCATAAGTTCCAGCTGTCTTGGCACTAGTTCAGTTGTGCTCAGCCAGTTGCTGTTGTCCAAACCAACAGTATACTGACTGACTGACTTCAGTACCATCTGGTTACTGTAATTACTGTGATTAAGTGCCCCTTCACCTTTTGCACAAAGATACATTTCAAGATTTTAAACGCACCAATAACATGGCTGTTTTAAGGCAAATATAACTCAGATTTTCCTAGAGATGTTGTTAATAAAATAAAGATTTATTCTATTCTATGTATTAATAAATTTGTAATTTATGAGGAAGTGCATCCCATCTCCTGCCTCAGAAATTGCTACCCGGTGACTATTAAAATAACGTTCCCAGCTATGTGTCATCTCAGATTTTCTTTATTTCATGTTGTTTAATGTCTTGTTTTTAGTTTAGATAAATAAGAAATACGACAAAAAGAAGCGACACCCCACAAATACATTTACTTGTAGAAAATATCTATCTATCTCCATTTGTTCATATCTATCTATTATTTTTGTTTATCTATCTATCCCAGTCTATTCCAAACTATATATCCATCTTCATATCTAAACAAGAATTACGACAAATTATGATAAATAAACAAGAATTACGACAAATTTCTATAAATAAACAAGAATTACGACAAATTTCTATAAATGAACAAGAATTACATCAAATTACGATAAATGAATAAGAATTACACCAAAAAAGAAGCCCCCCCCCCTCTAAAATAATTTAACGCCCTAAGTTGGTTGTTTTCTTTCAAGTAACACCGACATAGCTGGGACGTTATTTTAATAGTCACCGGGTAGCAATTTCTGAGGCAGGAGACCGGGACGCACTTCCTCATAAATTACCATAAATTTGACTCTAAATTAGATACTCATAAACTTTTGAGGATTTATGATGTAAGCAGTGACATAGTTTCGGTTACAGACAGACATCGAATCTCCATTATTAATAATAAGATATTTCATTTATATCAATATTAATTTTGTTTAGTTTCTTTAATTAAAAAATTGGCCAGGTTCAAATTCATAAAGAATAAGTTTCCAACTTAGATGAAATTCCACTTTTTAAAAATTTTAAATTACACATTGAATGAAGCTATGCACAGCATGTCAGCACACCAACTACCACAATACTACTTATCACAGCAGGTACCTACCATGGCTTGAATTGCTTTGGCCATGTATTTAGGCATTGCAATCAAGCGCATACCAAACTATTGCAAAACTTTTCACTCACGCTCATAAGAAATGGGGGAAAGTAAACAATTCATTTTAACTTTTTTAAATGGGGAAAAATAAATGGTTTAATTTTAACTTTCTTAAAATGACATTTTACCAACTGTGTGGTACTGGGTAGTCAATACCCACAGAACCATCATGCATAAATNGAGAGATAGTTGAGTTTGTGAAAATGTGTAGAAAAAGTTTTTGACTGTTTCACACGAATAAACGAGAAAAGAAGTGATAGTCCTTGTTTATCAATCTGTTCAAAATTTGAAATCTGAAGAAGGGCGCTGAAAAACGTGGACGGGTTTTGAAATATGAGGTCAAAAATTTCTTTACAGTGTGAGTATGAGAGTGTGTGAGTGTGTGTGTGTGTGTGTGTGTGCGAGCGTGAATGTATGTTCATTTACTAACAACTCGGGTTGACAAGTCCATTTCCTATGACTTTAACCATTACATCATACACCTCCATATATACACACACACATACACACACACACATACACACACACATATATATAGTATCCAATTATCGCTTTAACCTTTCCATCGCAGTGGTATCAGTAAATAATCCAAAAGTGCTCAATATATTAAAAACTCCTATTTAAAATGAATAACTATTTAAGAAAAATTTTTCAATTTATTTAGTTAAATTTAGTAACAATAGTTTTACAATATTTTAGTGATCGGCCCAACCTATGTCTACAATTGCAGATTGATTCAAATCTATTATCTAAAAGGTTTTTTTTATCTGGGAATTTAATTATAGTTAACTTTTCTTGTAGACAAACGTAGCATGGATCATTTAGAGATCTGCACACATTTGATTTTCGGAGGATATCCCATTCAATAATTGGTGACATATTTTTATCTTTTAAATCCCGAATATATCTAGATAGAGTTGTTGCATTTCTGAGCTTAATATTAGTAAATGAATATTATATATATATATATATATATATATATATATATATATAGATGAGAGGTATCCACTTGGTAGTAAGGGATGATTCTATATGTGATTTAAATCCAAATATATCTAGATAGAGTTGTATTTCTGAGCTTAATATTAGTAAATGAATATTATATATATATATATATATATATATATATATATAGATGAGAGGTATCCAAAACTTTGTAGTAGGGGATGATTCTATATGTGATTTCTAAGATACACTGTATTATTATTGTATGATCCAGTATGTATAAATACAGTGAATCTTTAAATCACTAAAGAGAGCTCAATGTATAATAAACTTTTTAGATTATATACAGAGCAATATTTATCTTAGAAAGGAAAAACTCAACACCGTAATTCCATAATAAATTTATTTCGACCAAAATTGGGGCCTATATATATATATATATATAGGCCCCAATTTTGGTCGAAATAAATTTATTATGAAATTATGGTGTTGAGTTTTTCCTTCCTTCTAAGATATATATATATATATATATATATATATATATATATATATATAATCTTCTTTGTTTACTGTCATAAGATCTTGGCAGGAAATCCTCACATTTTGACTAAAGAAAGGAAACTAGTTTTTTTGTTATGCTGCAAAAGAAGACAAAGAAAAGAAGAAAAAGAAAATAAGATTACTACATAGACCAAACTTCTACCAGTTCTTAAAAATTAGTCCACTGACCTAATTTTCATGAGAAATTTCAAAAGATGACACAACATCTGAGACGACACTTTTCACTAAGTTCCTGGTGACTGTGTTTGTTGTTGATAGTCTAACAGCAACCTTATAAGGTTTAATTATAAGCCAATCAGAGACTTCCTAAAGATAAACACTTGTTTCTCTTGAGTGACCAGATTCCTTACAAACAATTTATGTAGGTGTATGTATACTTGAAGAAATTATTATAACTTTTTCTTCTAATGTATATACGAGCCAAAAGATTATGAACAGCAACAAGTGTCAAGAATATCAAGAATAACAGCTACTGTCTCATATCAACTGCATACGTCAGGGTTAGAGGTATATCAGCGGTTGAGCTGGTTGGTTGGTTGGTTGGTTGGTTGGTTGGATTTTTATGGCATGTCAACTCTTGTTGGGTTATTCTATGCAAGAGATATTTGAGGTCGTCTATTCGAGCTGAAATATTTTGTCCTGAAATATCTCCTCTTTTTTTTATTGTAATGTATATATGAACCAAAAGATTATGAACAGCAACAAGTGTCAAGAATATCAAGAATAACAGCTACTGTCTCATATCAACTGCATACATCAGGGTTAGAGGTATATCAACGGTTAAGCTGGTTGGTTGGTTGGTTGGTTGGATTTTTATGGCATGTCAACTCTTGTTGGGTTATACTATGCAAGAGACATTTTGTTTTATTCATTCTAGATGGTGTTGTAAAAAGAGAACCAGTGTTTTAGACTTTAGCAGCTTTATTTTACTTTACTCTGACTACGATCTAACTGACGTAGTCAGAGGGTTGCTTTTATACAATTAATTAATTTTTAAATTATAAAACTAACCCTAACCCCTAACCCTAACTCCTAACAAACAACTGGATTTTGATGGTGTAAATGAAAAAAATGTCCTCCTGAAACGAGATCGCAAAAGGGGTGCCTAAAGATCATATGGTCCAAATATTCAAGGGGAGCTAATTGCGTTGGATTTATTAGTACATTCTGCCCTATGTATTTCTTTACTCATAATAGGAAATCTTTTAAATATCTTGGTTCTTTATGAGTTCTTTGTGAACGTCTAGATAGTTTACGGTCTGGCAACGGGTTATTCGAATTAGGAGATATCTCGTTATGAGGTCGCCTATTCGAGCTGAAATATTTTGTCCTGAAATATCTCCTCCTTTTTTATTGTAATGTATATATGAACCAAAAGATTATGAACAGCAACAAGTGTCACGAATATCAAGAATAACAGCTACTGTCTCATATCAACTGCATACGTCAGGGTTAGAGGTATATCAACGGTTTAAGCTGGTTCGTTGGTTGGATTTTATGGTATGTTTGGGTTATTCTATGCAAAAGACATTTTGTTTTATTCATTCTAGATGATATTCAGTTTTATCTAGGTGTATGTATACTTGAAGAAATAATTATAACTTTTTCTTCTAATGTATATATGAGCCAAAAGATTATGACTAACAATATGTGGATTCGAAATCCAATGGGATATTCCCTCACAGGTTCGGATCCTGTTCGCAGCGCCATATTGAAGTCAGTAAGTCTACTGTTGGTTTGAATAACAGCAGCTAAGTACAACTTAAGCAGTGTCCAAGACAGTTGGTATATATAGAAATCAAGAATGACCCATTCATGAATTTGGGTGATTTGGGTCATTCCATTCCCTGAGTTCTGATTGGATGCTTGACTGCTTGATTTGAATGACATTGTGGAGTCCTATATATATCCTGTCATTCTGCAGTAGACTTTGTGACTATTCGGGTTTGTATTTAAGTTACAATCGTTTGTTGCCTTGTCTTTCCAGTTCGATGGTAATTGGAACTTTAATTATTCTTCAAATATCAAGAATGATAACTACTGCCTCATATCAACTGCACACATTAGGGTATAAGAATAGGATGTGTGGTTCTTATAATATGTTAGAAGACTCAGAGTAGCCTTCCAACGTAGGTTTATATATGTACATAAAATAATCCAAATAAAGAGTTACATATAATAACAAATATAGACTTTATTGTCTGAGCGTGTGGACATGACATTATACATAACATGGTACAATACGATACAAAACAGATACGACTAAAGTCCTAAAGAAGTAAAAAAGAGTTCATAAAGAAATAAGTGAGTCATTTACTGATAGTTGGGGGACAAAGCCCCCCACACACACACACACACACTTACTGGAAAGACACCAAGCATCTAGCTTCTGTTTTGTGGATGCTAGACCAAGAGAAAGAGAGTGAGAAAATCCAGGGCTGCTGTTTAAATACCCAGTCACCTATTGGGGAAAACCTGGCGACAAGGGAAGATAACCCTTTTGGACCCAAATCCATCCCATCAGGGGTTAAAGGTATAACAGCAGTTAAACTGGCATTGAGTACTTCCTTACAAAAGATTCATGTAGGTGTATGTATACTATCAGAAATCTGATAGTGAATTATCTCCCCCTGCCGCTAGAGGGAAAATCACCAACAGGAGGTTGGCACGAGAATCAAACCAAACGTCACTTATCACAGAGCAGTCACTGTAGTCTTGTAGCAAATGCCAATAAAATTGGCTATTTCATTGCTAAAATAATTCAATCTTTAAAAAGTATAATAATCTTGATTTAACTCTGTCTCACTCTTTTTTTCTTTCTTTCTTTCCTGCTTTTCGTCTTTTCATTATATTCAATTGAAACGGATTAGCATTATTGCTTCCACTCACTAACCCCCTCTCTCTATCTTTCTCTTATTCTCTTTCTTTCTTTCTTATTATATTTTTCTGTGTAGCATGTCTTCTTTCTTCCCTTTCTTTCTTTATAATAAAAACAGAATTTTTAGCTGAGACACTCATAAGAAATAAGAATTCAACAGATAAGCACCACCAGATGATCAGGATTTACATTTTTGCATTTCATCTTGGAAGATTTGGACAGTCTCATCTTTAACCAGAGGGTGTTGCAAGATGATAACGGCCGTACAATTAAAGAACAAGAGTATTAATATAATAGATGGTATTTATATCAAATGAAGGGTGTGTTGTCTAATGGTTAGAGTCGTAGGAAATGGACTTGTTGACCCGAGTTCAATTCCTGGACAAAGCTGTTTGCATTTCACATGGCGCTAATACCCTTCAAAAAGGTATGAATCCAATTTTCCTTCCAGCTATGAGCAAATAGCAGGGCAGTCTGGCTCTTTAACCATGGCTAAGTAACCAGTCTAGGAGAAGGAAAATTCTGAATTCAAACCTGTTAAACTCCACTTAAGAAATTGACCTTGTGTCGCATCCTGCTCATGCAGAGGGGTTGGTAAATATATCTATATCTATCTATACATCTATATGTACATATATATATATATATATATATACATATACATACATATATATCTATTAGATACAACTAGATCTATATACATCTATATACATATCTATATATACATACATCCATATATATCTATATAACACACACATCCATATATATATATCTATATACACACATATACATATATCTATATACACATCCATGCATAGACAACATAGAAATATTTACAAGTAACCAGTCTAGGAGAAGGAAAACTCTGAATTAAAACCTGTTAAACTCCGCTTAAGAAATTGACATTATGTCGCATCCTGCTCGTGCGGAGGGGTTGGTAAATATATATATCTCCCAGATACCATCTGAAATTACATAAATAACACAAAGTGTTGACATGCCGTAAAATCCAACCAACCAACCAACCTCTGAAAGGGAGTGGTTATACCTGTTAGAAAACAGATAGGGGTCAAGTGTGGAAGCGCGTGGTGTAATGGTTAAAGTTATGGGAAATGGACTCGTCGATCCAAGTTCAAATCCTCTATGTGGTAACTGCATTTCACTTAGCGCTAATACCTTTGGGAAAGGTATGCATCCTACACTCCCTCCAGCTATGAATGAATAGTAGGGCAGACTGGGCTCTTTAACCTTGGTTAGGCAACCGGTCTAGGAGAAGGAAAACTCTGAATTCAAACCTGTTAAACTCCGCTTAAGAAATTGACCTTGTGTCACATCCTGCTCGTGTGGAGGGGTTGGTAAATATATACATGAAATGTAGGGAGGAATAAATAGATGAAACCATTTTCCATGAAAAACTCCAGAGATCATTAGCAGGAGTTATTCCAACGGTCTAATGAGGATCTGGGGAATTTTCTTTGGTCTTTGAGTCAGAAACAGATGAAAACGAGGAAACGGTACCTGGCTTTGGCTCAGTTTTACGGTCAGTAGGGTGAGGGGGTCGAAGAATGGTTAGAAGAAATTGGAAACACATGTCGAGCTGAAAATTCTTGAAGAAGAAATGTTTCCGTCAATAAAATGGATAATTTATTTTCTCTCATTCACATGCAGCGGTGATTCCTGGAAATTGTTGGCGCTTCTTTTCTGATCGGGAAATTAAGTTGTATTTACTTAATGTTTCGCTAACATTTCATATTATTAATAACAATGGTCTAGTTTCAGATTCTAAATACATCTATTAATAATGGAGATTGTCTGTATTTCTGTTTGTAACAAAAACTACATCATAGCTCTACGTCACAGCCTACGTCACAATATTCTTATGCTATATACACCCAAAATTTGAGTAAGCAATTTTAAAAATTGTTTTTTACTCTCATCCTTTTTTTTTTTTTTACAGTAACAAGAAGTTAACTAAAAAGTTTACAAATAAATAAATACCTATGATTCTGTGGAAAATATTCAAAATAATTGTTTGATTATTACATGCACGCAACATTTTATTTGAAAGGGACGGGGCTCAGTTTTCATTTCAAATTGTTTTTTTGTTTTTTTTACTTCTTTAATAAATATGAGGATTTGTCTTATTTATGATACAAACCCTCTGACATTGAATTTTAAACTCCCACCCTCTCTGGCAATGTCTTTCAAAAATTAATTTTTATGACACCCGGAGGGTGTTTTCTGTTGCTAGCAATAATAATAATGAGATTGATTGCATACAGTGCTCAGGTGCACAACTAATGAAAGTCTCATGTATAGTACACAAAATAATGTACTAATGTCAGGAACATGAATAGTGTACAGTAATAACTTACATGCATGTGTGTGCGTGAGGTAGCAGGTATAGTGTTATTAAAAAAAATTATCTGGTTTCATATCTAAAATACATAATAATAATGAAATTTATCGTGTACAACGCTCAGGTGCACCACAACTCATCAAAGTCTTGTGTATAGTACATAGAATAATGTACTAATGCCAGGAACATAAATAGCATACAGTAATAATATTCATGTATGTGTGCTCGTGTGTTCATATGTGTGTGGATGGGGGTTACAGGAAGCATGGAGGCTTTGAAAGATGCAGTGTTTTGGCAGCCCACAACAGACACTGGCAGCTTATTCCATACCTCGGCAACTCTGATTGTGAAAAATTTTTCCGAAAGTCATGTGAGCTATACTGTTTTCTGACTTTGTAGGCATGCCCATGTGTGTTAGAAACATGGAGATTAAAAAGTGTTATGTATTAGAAATACATTAACGAGAAGATTGCGAGTGGTTGTAATAATAGTTTATTATTACAATAAATACAAATAACAAAAATGGCTCCCGGCCGGCAAGGTAAAAAGTTTCTGAGCGTAAAAGAAGGATTGGTAAAGATTACTTATCTTCTGAAAGAGTTGTAGCACATGTGTTTACATCTGAGAATACGAAACAATGTTCGTGGTTGGAGATCACCTCACATCACGCTGAGCTAATCTCCTGTTGTTCTTTTATACGTATTCATTTGCATACGTGAGGGATTATCCGGTTACTTCCCTTTACAACAAAAAGGTGTTCAACGTTGCTGCTGGTAAGATGATTAATGACCTTATGAGCTATATATTAATACACTAGTACTTAACATGGTTCCCACTATTTTCACATTATTGATAACAAGGATCTGGTTTCAGATCTATATATATTATATATATTATATTAATATATACTAGTACAAAATAAAAAACACCTTCCGGGTGATGTAAAAATAGATTTTTGAAACATATTGCCTGAGGGGTGGGAGAAAAAAATTCAATGTCAGCGAGTTTTTTACCCTAATTAGGTAAAATCATCAAATTCATTAAAGGATTAAAAAATAAACAATTTGAAATGTAAACTTTAAATATGTATTAAAATAAAACAAACTATATATAGATATATAATACCAGTCATGTATTTATTAAAACTTGTTTTAAAAAACAATGAGGACTGTCTAATGTGGCATATTCAAATTTTGAGTGTATTTATTCTATGTTATGACGATTTTGGGTAATGTGACATAAGCAGTGACGTAATTTTTGTTACAGACAAAAACCGGAAGCGAATCTCCATTATTAATAGATATATATATTAATGTGCTAGTACCTACCATGGTTCCAGCTAGTTTACATCGAGATTCAGTGTCTGTCTGTCTGTAACCAAAACTGCATCACTGCTTACTTCACAATACCCTCAGGAATTGCATTATTTTATCATTGCGTATTTAATTTATCATCAAAATCCTTGATACTTAGAATAAATCTTATTTATTAACAATGTCTCTATGAAAATCTGAGTTAGATTCGCCTTCAAAACAGACCCAACAATTAATGCATTTAAAATCCTGAAATGCGTCTTATATATCACTTAGAAATAAAGGTTTACATAATATATGATATGGTTAATTTGCATACTGGTTTTAACAAAACTGGTTTGATAAATAATTACTTGGTGTTATTGATCTCTAATATTATTTTTTATTAAAATCAATCATGAATGATTTTAGAAACCAATTAAGATATAGTATTATCTGCGTTATTCGGACTATTGTCCCCATCTTCATTGTTATTTGTACAACGTTTCGGCCGATATGCCCTCCGGCCTTCTTCAGGTATTTCTTGTCGGACTCGGGAACCTTCTCGGACTCGAGTCCGACAAGAAATACCTGAAGAATGCCGGAGGGCATATCGGCCAAAACGTTGTACAAATAACAATGAATATGGGGACAATAGTCCGAATAACGCAGATAATACTAATCTTCAAGCCTCATCTCAAACATTCAGAGAAATTAAGATATAGTTTTAAAAAGTGTAATCTTTTTATATGTGTTCTTATTTAATTTTGTTTGTCTTTCTAATTTAATATATTTCATTACTTTAAAACTTAAATGCTTACACCTGGAGAGCACATATTCTTGCTAGTTATTAATAATAATAATGATATGGTTTCAAATTGGTATCAATCATGTTAATAATTTGACATTTCCTCACTAAATCTGAGGGAAATAAAAAAAATAATGTACAATACTCAAAATATTATATTTCTGTCATATCTTATTATAATGGAGATTGTGGGTTTGTCTGTCTGTAACCGAAACTATATTACTATACAAATCACAATTCCCTTTGTTATTTACATCACATTCTCCATGATTTTATTTTTTATTTAAAACCCAATTATTAATAAAATTGTTTTACATCATTAATACTGTCGACATATCTACATACTAATAATATGCAATTGTATTTATATATACAACAAAATAGCGGTTTACAGTGTGAATGGGAAGGCTAATTTGCATTTTGATATTAAAAATTTGATTTTAATAAATATGTGCTTAGTATTATTGTTTCTAATTGTTTGGTTTTATCTTATTGAATATGAGCAAAAATCTCAGGAATAAATCTTAAAAGAAATCCATTAACAAGAAGAAATAACTGTAATATTATTCTTTACTTTCTATCTTAACTAAATAGTTAAATTAGGAAAATTTAAAAAAAGACAGACGGAAGTAATGTAAAATAATGGAAGAGTTAGTTTCAAAGTTGTTCTATTTTTAAATCATACCCCCTCTGTTCCAAATCTTTTTATCTGCATTCTGTAGTAGTTTCATTAGCCTTTCTAATTTAATACGATATTCTATTACATTAAAACTTAAATACTTGCACCCTACGGAGGGTGCATATATTTGCTAGTATGAATAAAATACCTACCACAGTTCCCACTAGTTTCACATTATTAATAACAAGGATCTGATTTCAAATTGGTATCAATCATGTTGATAATTTGACATTTCATCACTAAATCTGTATGTGAGAGAAATGAAAAAAATAATATACAACACAAAATATTATATTTCTGTTATATATGCATAAAGTGTCACTGATGATTGAGTTGGAACACTGATCAGCAGAGAATGAAAATGGCTGACCTCCGTTTGATATAAAAATATAATGTATAAATGTATAAAATATAAAATGTATAAAATATATATTTTGATGTATAAAATATAAATTATATTTTGATGTATAAAATATAAAATATATATGTAAAATGTATAAATATAAAATAATGTAAAATATAATGTATAAATGTATAAAAAAAAATATAAAATGTATAAATATAATGTATAGATGTATGAATATAAAAATATAAAATGTATAAAATATATATTTTGGTGTATAAAAATATAAAATATATACTTTGATGTATAAAATATAAAATATAATGTATAAAATATAAAATATAATGTATAAAATGTATAAAATATAATGTATAAATGTATAAAATAAAAATATAAAATGTATAAAATATAAAATATAATGTATAGATGTATAAAATATAAATATAAAATGTATAAAAATATATATTTTGATGTATAAAATATAAAATATAAAATGTATAAAATATATATGATGTATTAAATATAAAAATATAATTATAAAATATATAATGTATAAAATAAAATATAAAATGTATAAAATATAAAATATAATGTATAGATGTATGAAATATAAAATATAATGTATAGATGTATAAAATATAAAATATAAAATGTATAAAATATAAAATGTATATAAAAGTATAAATGTAAAAAATAATATACAACACAAAATATTATATTTCTGTTATATCTATTAATAATGGAGATTAGGTCTCTATTTATCTGTAACCAAAACTATGTCACTGCTTACATCACTTATCTCTGTTAATAATGGAGATTAGGTTCTATTTATCTGTAACCAAAACTATGTCACTGCTTACATCATTTATCTATTAATAATGGAGATTAGGTCTCTATCTATCTGTAACCAAACCTATGTCACTGCTTACATCACTTATCTCTATTAATAATGGAGATTAGGTCTCTATTTGTCTGTAACCAAAACTATGTCTCTGCTTAGATCACTTATTTCTATTAATAATGGAGATTAGGTATATATTTGTCTGTAACCAAAACTATGTTACTGCTTTAATCACATTACCCAAAATCATCATAACATTGAATAAATAGATTCAAAATTTGAGCATGCAGCCTTAGATAGTTCTCATTGTTTTTTAAAACAAGTACATAAATAAATAATAAAAATAAATATGCCCGGTAATATATATTTATATATAGTTTTTTTTTTATGTTAATATATATTTAAAGTTATCAGAACTAAGTTCCCACTTCATACTAGTATGCATAAAGTTTCCAGAATTGTCGCTCTTAATGCTCATTTTTTCCTGAAAAACACTGGCCATGTTGTCATTTAAATCAAGGCTAACTGTATAGATTCAACAGCTGAACCAGAAGCTGTACATTGATAGGTGGCTTAGACCATATGACCTTAAGGCACCCCTTCCATGATCTCGACTCGTGGGGACACTTTTTTCATTTACACCTTAAAAATCCGGTTGTTTGTTAAGGGTTGCGGTTAGGGGTTGGGGTTAGGGTTAGGGGTTAGTTTTATAATTTAAAAAAAAAACTCTAAAAATCGTCTGTAAACAATTAATCGGATTTTGACGGTGTAAATGGAAAAAATGTCCCCATGAATCGAAGTCAAAAGGGATGCCTTATGGTCATATGGTCCGGCGGCTTTATAGGGTGTGGTCTTGTTCTCTCTCGTTCATGGCATGAGCGTGGGGGCTCCTATGCAAATTATGCCCACAAGAATGATAGTATAAAAGGAGCTCATTGTATCATTTGAGCAGTGGCAATTTCTGTGTGAATGAAGACTGCTGTAATATTGTTGCAGTTGGGAAAGGGATTACCATGCTTGGTTACAAAGAATCAAGTCCAAAAACATTTACAGTAATAATCTTTCATTATCTTTATTTCTGTACCTTAATGTATCTAATTTCGTTTTGTGATTAAATACATATCATATAGTTAAGTTTTATAATTTACATTATGTACATGTGATGTTACAAAAAGTTTGAACAAAAAAAAAACACTTTGTTGAAAAGATAAAACAATTGTCTTTCCTTGGATTGTGGGCGTGGCTTCCCACAACACATGTCCATTGGTTACATGATAATTCATCCCCTTAAAACTTTCTTTTTGGTCCTTGTTTGTTGAACAGATAATACCTATCTGCTTTCGGTCCTTAAACAAAAAGGACAGTTCCGTTTGTAGTATATTTAGTATACATAGTATATTTTGTATACATAGTATATTTTGAATATACTATTTATAGTATATATAAATATTGTATGAATAGTATATTTTGAATATACTATTTATAGTATATATAAATATTGTATGAATAGTATATTTTGAATACTATTTATAGTATATATAAATATTGTATGAATAGTATATTTTGTACATACTATTTATAGTATATATCTAGAATATTTTGTAGACATAGTATATTTTGTTTACATAGTATATATTTTGTATATTTAGTAGACATAGTATATTTTGTTTACATCTTATTATAATGGAGATTGTGTGTTTGTCTGTCTGTAACTGAAACTATATCCCTACTCAAGTCACAATTCCCTTTGTTATTTACATCACATTCTCCATGATTTTATTTATATTTAAACTTCAATTATTAATAAAATTGTTTTACATTACTCACACTGTTGACCATACCTACATGATATTTTCCATGTACCCCACTTGTACGGGTCAGGCACAAAGGCTCTATTTATGTGGGACCACCCACAAGCTGAGATCATGGGGTGGCAGGTGAAAAATTGCGTCAATCCCGTCGGCATTCCCCCTCAAGGGGGGCGCCTCAGGCACTGGGCAATAAACCCAGCCCTGCCCCTTTAAATCAAGGGGCAGGTGTTGCCTGGGGGATGGCCCCCTGGGATCGACACTATTAACTCGTAAAGATCCAGGGCCGAAGCCACTGGACCCTGGCGTTGGCCAGATCTACATACTAATAACATGCAATTGTATTTATATATACAACAAAATAGCGGTTTACCGTGTGAATGGGAAGGTTAATTTGCATATTGATCTTAAAAAATTGATTTTAATAAATATATGCTTAGTATTATTGATTTCTAATTGTTTGGTTTTATCTTATTGAATATGAGCAAAAATCTCTTCAATAAATCTTAAAAGAAATCCCTCAACAAGAAGAAATAACTGTAATATTATTCTTTACTTCCTATTTTAACTAAACAGTTAAATTAGGAAAATTTACCAATGAAATATGGGAGTAACGGAAAATGATGGAAGAGTTAGTTTCAAAGTTGTTCTATTTTTCAATCATACCCCCTCTGTTCAAAATCTTTTTATCTACATTCTTATTCAGTTTCATTAGCCTTTCTAATTTAATATGATATTTTATTATAAAATTTAACTAAAATACTTGCACCCGGAGGGTGCATATATTTGCTAGTAGTATATATTTTGTATATTTAGTAGACATAGTATATTTTGTTTACATAGTATATATTTTGTATATTTAGTAGACATAGTATATTTAGTGTATCAAATAAAAGAAAGTTCTGGAATTCTAGAACTGTAAGTAAATAAAGTCATCAAGGTGGCTTAAAGTCAGTATCAGCCAGACACCGAGAGTTTATCCCCTTTTCACTAGCACTAGACCAAGGAGATTGTTCTGGCATTTGAGGTGTTGCATCACACCTACCATCAGCTCTTCACTTTATCGCACAGATCCCTGTGCTACTCATATGCTGAGTTGGTGCATCACACCTACCATCAGCTCTTCACTTTACCGCACAGATCCCTGTGCTACTCATACGCTGAGTTGGTGAGGGCTGGTATCAAACCCAGAACCTTGTGGTTCCTAGTCTAATGTTCTACTGACTGAGCTAAACCAATCCTACCACATGTCAATCAACCCTATCTTTCGCCCAAGCAAAGAGACCCTTTTCTTTTTTTTGAAAAACTGGAGCACAGCACTGGAACGAAACACATGGAATACAGATGAAGCCGGTAGATATTCAGACAACTAAATCAGCTGTTGTAAAATGTCAAAGGTCAGGGTGAATCAGAATCAATTGGCAGTTGGCATCAAGTGCCCTGCCCTGCCCTGCCCTGCCTTGCCCTGCACCCCACTGCAAACACTTCCTCTTTCTCTTCTTATTTTACACTTCTCTCTCAATGAAATGAAACGGAGAACTGTTTTCTGATGGTATCTCGCCTTTCTGGCAATCCTTAGTCAGGAGATTATAATTTGCGGGTTAACTTGTTCTCTTGGATTACCACAACTTAGTATTATTAGGGTTTTCGACAAAGAAAAGAACAAAACTGTGGTTGTTCTTTAAAAAAACAAAAAAGAAGAAATATTAACTCTTAATGTCCTATACCGCCTCATTACCCCAGGTCAGAAGTCACATTCATTTTCCTAATCTACCCCAAACGATAGCCTTTGTTTAAATGTAATATTAAACATATTTAGAAGTCTTTATTTTAGGGGAAATATCTCAGGTTAACTTTAAATGAACAGGCTATTTTTAGCCATTTTCTGATAAATCATTATTGGAATGGGGCTCTGGAATTCTCAACAGGATGTTAAGAGTTAAAATGGATCTGTCTGGAAAAAAAACTCAAAAGACAATAATACATTAAATTTTACTTATTTTAAGACATTCGATTCTTTTAAAACATTTTAAATCAGATTTCAATCTCTTCAAATTTAAATCTGAAAACCTTTAAAATAGCTGAGGTGGTCACTAAGTAAGTAAAGTCATCGGGGCGGCCTAAAGTTGGTATCAGCCAATCAACGAGGGAGTCTATCCCCTTTTCAATAGCGGAGAAAATGCAAAGAATGCAACAAAACTGTGGGTGTTCTTCAAAAAAAAAAAAAGAAGCAGAATTCAAAAAAATATCCATCACCTTTTGAACGACATAAATAAAAAAAAATAAACAAACAGACCACTGCTTAATAATAATAATTAAAAAAAGGGGGGGTAGGCCAAGGAGATTGTTTTGGCGTCTGAGGTGGAGCCACACCTACCATCAGCTCTTCACTTTACCGCACAGATCCCTGTGCTACTCATAAGCTGAGTTGGCGAGGACCGGTATCGAACTAGGAACCTTGTGGTTTCTAGCCGAACGCTCTACCGACTGAGCTAACCGGTCCCTACTGTGGTGGTCACTACTAGAATATAATAGAACAAAACTGTGGGTGTTCTTTAAAAAAAAAATCTGTTTATAGTATATTTAGCGCCCAAATAAAAGTAAAAGTAAAAAATTCTGGAACTCTAGAACTGTATGTACCTGTAGAATAATCAAGCTAAGTTCCAATTACTGTCGAATTGGTAAGACACGGCAGCAAGCAGCTGTAACTTAATACGAACCTGTCTTGCTGCACTCTACTGCAGAATGACAGGGTATTTATGAAACTCCTCAACATCATTGAAACCAAGCAGCCAATCAGAACTCAAAGAATGAAATCACCCAAATACATTAATGGACCATTCTTGATTTCCATAAATACCAACTGTCTTGGACACTGCTTCAGTTGTGCTTAGCCAGTTGCTGTTGTTCAAACCAACAGTAGACTGACTGACTGACTTCAATAGTACCACATGGAGTCAATCAACCCTAACTTTTGCCCAGCCAAGAGACCTTTTTTTGAAAAACTGGAGCACAACACCTAGAATAAAACACATGCAATACAGATGAAGCCGGTAGATATTTTGACAACCAAATCTTGTCTTTCAGGCAAACCTTTTGGAGAAGATTATGATGTACTCCTGGCTTAAAACAATTTATTAGGGTCTTCAACAAAGAATACAACAAAACTGTGGGTGTGTAATAAAAAAAATGAACACACATGGCTGGGCTTAAGAAAGCTTTATTCTACTTAGAATACAGTTGGAGTTTATATACTTTCAGAAAGTTAAGGATTTACACAAAGCAGAGGTAATAATAAAACAAGGGAAGTAACTCTCAATTACTTATTACAGGGTGTTCTTAAAAAAAAAAAAATAAATAAAATTTTATTTATTTTAAGATATTTGATTCTTTTGAAAAATTTTAAAACTTCTTTCAATCTATTCAAATTTAAATCTGAAAACCTATGAAATAGCAGAGGTGGTCACTAATAGGCTCAGTCCTAATTAGTGATCATCCTCCACACATTAAAACATTAATTATTTGTTGTGTTTTTTGTAAAAAATGTAATGTGTGTAAGTAAACATACTTGTTCTTCTTCTACTATACAAACAGATCCCCCCCACACACACACACATATTTATATACAGTGGTATTGTATGTTCAAAATGTGATGGATGTATTTTTAATTCAAAAAATATCCATCACCTTTTGAACAACATAAATAAAAAAAATAAACAAACAGACCACTGCTTAATAATAATAATTAAAAAAAGGGGGGTAGGCCAAACCTGGAATGATAATCAGACACACACACATAACAAAAAAAATAAGAGAATCAGATGGGCCTGGAAATAAACAAACAGGTTAATGCTTAGAGGGTAAGCCAAACCTAGAATGATAATCAGACACTGTTGAACAGACACACACACATAAATACACAGGCAGAGAATTTGGAAGATATGAGACACAAAACCAAATGGACGGTCGCTAGCAACAGCTCCAGTTTCAGAAATCTTCTGTAGAAGAGATTTTTATCTTAAAAAAATTACAGGTTAACAAACAACACCATCGTTACCTTATTTTTCTTTACACTTACATTGTGATAGCCTTCAAAACCAACCACCAAACCAATAAATCTTTTTCTTTACCTTTTATCATATTGTCCTGAAGAAGGTTTTATATAAACCAAAACGTTTAAACATCAACATAAATATGATAAATTCATCTTTTTTCAATCAATTTGTTTTTCCTATTTCTACATATTGTCGGATTCATATCCATATTTTACCCCCCCCCATTATAGATAATATAGATAATTCATATTCTATAAATATATAATATAAATTATCAATTTGGTTTTGTTTTGTTTTATGGCATATCAACCTCAGTGGGTCATTTAATGCTGATAAAGTTTTGAAATAAATTCATTCTTAATGGATAATACAATTTTTTTTATAAATACATTTTTTTTTTAACCCATAGATAGGACCCTAACAGGTTCTACCACTCCGGGTCAGAGTGGACCAGGGAGTAATGGTAATGAAGGGGTGCTCCACATTCCCCAAACCTCCAAAACTGGAACCTCACCATCAGATAGAGTTTAACGTCATTCCCAGGACATGTAGGCCCTCAGTCACCGCCTTCTAGCACCCATATGATAATAAGGGATTGGGGCTTGCCATAAGGGCAATAGGATTCAGAAAATCATATAGGTGCTAGGGCTTGACGTGACCAGCCGATTGATCGGAGGGGGCCTCTCCAACCGCCCGTCTAGCCCTAGATAGAGCTAAGTGGAGTATTACAAGTCATTATAAATATTAAGAAAGTCCATATATAATACAATATATATTATATAGACTAACAACAGAAAACACCCTCCGGGCGTCGTAAAAATTAATTTTTGAAAGACATTGCCTGAGAGGGTGGGAGTTAAAAATTCAATGTCAGAGGGTTTGTATCATAAGTAAGACAAATCCTCATATTTATTAAAGGAGTAAAAAAAAAAAAAAAACAATTTGAAATAAAAACTGAACCCCGTCCTCTCAAATAAAATGTTGCATGCATGTAATAATCAAACAATTATTTTGAATATTTTCCACATCAGTTTTCCACAAAATCGTAGGTATTTATTTATTTGTAAACTTTTTAGTTAACTTCTTGTTACTGTAAAAAAAATAAAAAAGGACGAAAGTAAAAAACAATTTTTAAAATTGCTTACTCAAATTTTGGGTGTATATAGCATAAGAATATTGTGACATAAGCTGTGACGTAGAGCTATGATGTAGTTTTTGTTACAGACAGAAATACAGACAATCTCCATTATTAATAGATATCTTCTTTAATAATGACAAGTGAATTTCGGTAAAGAATTATTCGGTATGTAGAACATCGTACAGACTGTTTCAACTTTATTAAGTATTTATTAAAATAATAAAGTAATAATTTGATTTATTAAGTATTTATTAAAATAATAAAGTAATAATTTAATTTATTAAGTATTTATTAAAATAATAAAGTAATAATTTAATTTATTAAGTATTTATTAAAATAATAAAGTAATAATTCGGTGTGTAGAACATCGTACAGACTGTTTCAACTTTATTAAGTATTTATTAAAATAATTCACTTGTCATTATTATCTTCTATAATTATCGAATTTTATGCGATATACGCATTGTAATTGCCCTCAAGCAAAAATATAATATAATATATACTTTATTCAACAATGCTTCTAAAAAAAAAAACATCCAAAAATCTTATTTCTTTCTTTTTGTTTTTAAATAATTCTGTCAGCTTAATATCATTAGTTGGTTGGCTACTGCTTTTAAGCAAAAGATCAAACATTTGTACAAGAGGAACTGCATTCCTCTGTGTCTTTGTTCCTTGACAAACATGAGTAGCAAATAAGAAATTTACATAGACTGTACAAACACATGGAGCAGAATATTCAGGTTCACATCTATTTCTATACAAGAATATGTAAATCAAAGAGTGACACGGTTCTTTTCACAGTGTTGACCCAACGTGTAAGGTTAAACAGTTTTTTTTTCTAGTGGTCATCGAGAAAGATCTTTTTTTCAAAAGGAAGCCTTGGCTTTTTGATGAAATACAATGGCTATACGTAGTATGCAAATATGTGCATCCACACTGGAAGACGCACACTCTGTTTGCAATGAAAGGTTAGAGAGTTCTCTTCTAATGGTCACCTACTGAGATTTTTTTTATTTTTAAAAGAAGAGAGAGATCTTTTTTTAAAAAAGGAAGCCTTGGCTTTTTGATGAAATACAATGGCTATACGTAGTATGCAAATATGTGCATCCATACTGGAAGACGCACACTCTGTTTGCAATGAAAGGTTAGAGAGTTCTCTTCTAATGGTCACCTACAGAGATTTTTTTTTTTTTTTAAAAAGAAGACTCGGTTTAGTGAGGAAACACAATAGCTGTACACTATAGGGTTTAATGAATTATGGGGTATAAGTAGTTTCGGGTGTTTTAAGGTTAAATGTAGGTAGGGCCGGGTTAGCTCAGTCGGTAGAACATTCGGCTAGAAACCACAAGGTTCCTAGTTCGAAACCGTGCCTCGCCAACTCAGCGTATGACTAGCACAGGGATCTGTGTGGTAAACTAAGGAGCTGATGGTAGGTGTGGCGCTCCACCTCAGATGCTAAAATAATCTCCTTGGTCTAGCGCTAGTGAAAAGGGGATAGACTCCCTCGCCGATTGGCCGATACCGACATTAGGCTGCCCCGACGACTTTACTTTTTTATAGGTATCTGAATATTCTTGGTGCATGTTCTTCGAGTTTTCTTTTAACCCCATCTCGTTTTGGTGGTCGCACTGAAAAGAAGGCATTCAAAGAACAAGAAAGGAAAGAGACAAAGGCAGAATGTGGCTTTATGGCTTAGGTTTTATTGAGCGGTTCATAGTTGCGTGTAGCAAGGGGGTATCTCCACTGGCTAGTAGGAGCAACTACACTCAGTTGCAGCCTAAATTCAAATGGCCGAGGTATCCTTTTGGGGGTAGGGAGTCAGTCCTTTTTGTCAGACATGTGCAGAGGGTTTTTTCTGGTGAAGGCCCCATGGGAGTTTGTTGTTTATTTTTATTTTTATTTTTATTTTAGTTTTTTATTTTGTTTTTTTTTTATTAATCC
>CM042162.1:66599871-66628296 GCA_023376005.1 Doryteuthis pealeii | reverse complement strand
AGAGAGATAGGGTTTTGTATCATATAGTGGTAAGGCGCACAAATCCTCATATTTATTAAAGGAAGTAAAAAAAAAAAAACAATTGAAATAAAACTGAACCCCGTCCCTCTCAAATAAAATGTTGCATGCATGTATATCCAAACAATTATTTTTGAATATTTTCCACATCAGTTTTCCACAAAATCGTAGGTATTTATTTATTTGTAAACTTTTTAGTTAACTTCTTGTTACTGTAAAAAAATAAAAAAAGGACGAAAGTAAAAACAATTTTTAAAAATTGCTTACTCAAATTTTGGGTGTATATAGCATAAGAATATTGTGACATAAGCTGTGACGTAGAGCTATGATGTAGTTTTTGTTACAGACAGAAATACAGACAATCTCCATTATTAATAGATATCTTCTTTAATAATGACAAGTGAATTTCAGTAAAGAATTATTCGGTATGTAGAACATCGTACAGACTGTTTCAACTTTATTAAGTATTTATTAAAATAATAAAGTAATAATTTGATTTATTAAGTATTTATTAAAATAATAAAGTAATAATTTAATTTATTAAGTATTTATTAAAATAATAAAGTAATAATTTAATTTATTAAGTATTTATTAAAATAATAAAGTAATAATTTAATTTATTAATTATTTATTAAAATAATAAAGTAATAATTTAATTTATTAGGTATTTATTAAAATAATAAAGTAATAATTTAATTTATTAGGTATTTATTAAAATAATGAAGTAATAATTTAATTTATTAAGTATTTATTAAAATAATAAAGTAATAATTCGGTGTGTAGAACATCGTACAGACTGTTTCAACTTTATTAAGTATTTATTAAAATAATTCACTTGTCATTATTATCTTCTATAATTATCGAATTTTATGCGATATACGCATTGTAATTGCCCTCAAGCAAAAATATAAATAATAATATATACTTTATTCAACAATGCTTCTAAAAAAAAAAAAAAACATCCAAAAATCTTATTTCTTTCTTTTTGTTTTTAAATAATTCTGTCAGCTTAATATCATTAGTTGGTTGGCTACTGCTTTTAAGCAAAAGATCAAACATTTGTACAAGAGGAACTGCATTCCTCTGTGTCTTTGTTCCTTGACAAACATGAGTAGCAAATAAGAAATTTACATAGACTGTACAAACACATGGAGCAGAATATTCAGGTTCACATCTATTTCTATACAAGAATATGTAAATCAAGAGTGACAACGGTTCTTTTCACAGTGTTGACCAACGTGTAAGGTTAAGCAGTTTTTTTTTTTCTAGTGGTCATCGAGAAAGATCTTTTTTTTCAAAAGGAAGCCTTGGCTTTTTGATGAAATACAATGGCTATACGTAGTATGCAAATATGTGCATCCACACTGGAAGACGCACACTCTGTTTGCAATGAAAGGTTAGAGAGTTCTCTTCTAATGGTCACCTACTGAGATTTTTTTATTTTAAAAGAAGAGAGAGATCTTTTTTGGAAGCCTTGGCTTTTTGATGAAATACAATGGCTATACGTAGTATGCAAATATGTGCATCCATACTGGAAGACGCACACTCTGTTTGCAATGAAAGGTTAGAGAGTTCTCTTCTAATGGTCACCTACAGAGATTTTTTTTTTTTTTTTAAAAAGAGAAGGTTTAGTGAGAAACACATAGCTGATTATAGGGGCAATGAATATGGGGATAAGTAGTTTCGGGTGTTTTAAGGTTAAATAGTAGGGCCGGGTTAGCCGGGTTAGCTCAGTCGGTAGAACATTCGTAGAAACCAAAGGTTCTAGTTCGAAAGTCCCTCCATGAGACTAGAAACAGGGATCTGTGGTGTGGAGCTGATGGTAGGTGTGGCGCTCCACCTCAGATGCTAAAATAATCTCCTTGGTCTAGCGCTAGTGAAAAGGGGATAGACTCACTCCCTCGCCGATTGGCCGATACCGACATTAGGCTAGCCCCGACGACTTTACTTTTTTATAGGTATCTGAATATTCTTGGTGCATGTTCTTCGAGTTTTCTTTTAACCCCATCTCGTTTTGGTGGTCGCACTGAAAAGAAGGGCATTCAAAGAACAAGAAAGGAAAGAGACAAAGGCAGAATGTGGCTTTATGGCTTAGGTTTTATTGAGCGGTTCATAGTTGCGTGTAGCAAGGGGGTATCTCCCACTGGCTAGTAGGAGCAACTACACTCAGTTGCAGCCTAAATTCAAATGGCCGAGGTATCCTTTTGGGGGTAGGGAGTCAGTCCTTTTTGTCAGACATGTGCAGAGGGTTTTTCTGGTGAAAGGCCCCATGGGAGTTTGTTGTTTATTTTTATTTTTTTTTTTTTTTTATTTTTATTTTCGTTTTTTTTTTTAATCCCCAAAATGCGCTATGCAAATATAGGATTGGAAAAAAAGTCTTGTCTGATACAAAATAGTATTTATTTAACCAATAAAGACAATATGTAAATTGAAAAATATAAACAAAACTTCATTCGTCAGTCTCTCTAAAATGTTGAAAATGTTTTGTTTTATATATTTCTGAATTTATATGTTGTTTTTATTAGTTAAATAAATACTATTTTTGTTGGAATCATTTGATATAAGGTGTGCTCGAATTCCCACCCTGGATGTATAGACTAGCCGTAGTCACGTGGTTTATTCCTTCGCTAATCACAAGCCATACTGCGTGGCTGATACACTACTTAAACACTGATACTGGCTATAGTTCTACTAGCACTCATTGAGGAGGGACTTACAATACTCAGGAACTCTTTCCCAGAAGAACCAGCAGAGGATTACCAAGGATCCAATTCCACTGGACAAGCGCTCTTGCTTAGAGCCTACAGGATGGACCATAAGATTGTAACATATTTTGTATCAGACAAGACTTTTGTTCCAATCCTATATGTGCATCCACACTGAAAGACGCACACTCTGTTTGCAATGAAAGGTAAAAGAGTTCTCTTCTAATGGTTCCCCTACAGAGATTTATCTTTTAAAGGAAACCTTGGTTTTGTAATAAAACACAATGGTTATATGCCGTATGCAAATATGTGCACTGACACCAAAAGACTCAGACACTGTTTGTCATGCAGGTGATCAAATATGATAAGTGGATAAAAAAACAACCTATAATGAACCAGTTAAAAATATTGCATGTTTTTAAATTTTTCTAATATCTTCAACAAGAGAAATACAAGTAAATAAAGTAAACAAGATATTAGAATTAATACGAAGATCATATGAATACATGGATAAAGAAATGTTGAAAAATTTATTCATTGCATTGGTAAGACCTCATTTGGAATTTGCTAATGTGGTTTGGAGTCCAAGACTAATCAAGGACATAAAACTCATTGAGGGAGTTCAAAGGAGAGCAACTAAACTAATGAATAATTTAAAAAACCTTTCATATGAAGAAAGACTTAGGAAGATTGACTTACCAAGTTTGGTTTATTGATGTACAAGAGGGGATATGATTGGAGTCTACAAATAAACACATGGATTTTATTCCACAAACTTTGATCTACTAAACATTGCTCAAAATATCAATACCAAGGGTCATAAATTAAAACTCTTAAAAAAGATTTTGTAAAGCAAATGCAAGACAAAATTATTTTAGTAACAGAGTGGTGAATACATGGAATAAACTACCATCATCAATAGTGAATCCCCCATCTCTAAACTCCTTTAAGGCAATGTTAGATAATCTGTGAAAAGGGTATAACTATTCTGTGGAATTAGGGATGAATGTTTATAAGTGTTATATACTCCTCACTCATGTTGCAGGTATATAAACAGTTTTTTAACATCGAGGGGAGAGAGATATAGACAGGTAGACAGAGATATGCATAGATGCATAACTTACTTTCTTCTCTGGCCGCTCATGTGATGTCTAGTTGCCATGTTAACTTCTATTCCTAGGTTCCCCTGGGTTGTTCATCTTTGATTCATTTTCTTCTTCTTGGTCAGTCTTTTTGCCAAGACATGCATCAACTAACAACACCATGTTATTTCTTTAAGACTTTTATTCTTAACTAAACTTCTTTCTCTAACTAAACACTGCTAAGACAAGGACAACCTTCTTGCCTGATGTTTTAGCTGGTACTGATGATTTCACTAGCTTTCACGTGATTCTCTGCTTTCCTGCGTCTCGGTTCAAAGGTCTCCAAAGGTCTGTATATTTCCATGGAAAACCGCTGCCCGTGACATGAAAATACCATCCTGTAGAATAAGTTCCAATTACCGTTGAACTGGGAAGACAAGGTGGCATGCGATTGTAACTGAATACAAGCTCGAAATGACACAAAGTCCACTGCCAAGTGACCAAGTATATATGGGACTCCACAGTGTCATGCAAATCAACCAGTCAGGCAGCCAATCAGAGCTCAAGGAATGAAATGACCCAAATCACCTTGATTCATGAATGGATCATTCTTCATTCCTATTTATACCAGCTGTATTGGACACTGCTTTAATTCTGTTTAGCTGATGTTATTAAAACCAACAGCAGGCTGACTTCAATACATCCCTGCAGAACTACAGGGGGTTGACAATAATCTATGCAACCACATAGATTATGCAACGTAAGGAACAGCTGACAGGTCTCAGATCTAATATACTAACTGAAAAAATATTATATAATAAGACATATTAGTATCAGGGACATCTACTTTGTCTGGTTGGGAGGTTTTTCTCTGATAGTTGTGTAGCGTTAGTTTGTATTCGCCTGGTGGAGTTGTCTGCCCTTTTTAGTTTGATGATGCCCACCAGGGGCACCATAGTATTTAAGCGCCGGTTTCAAACACTTTCGCTCTCTTTGTCGGTTTCACCAACTACGAGCCACATGGGGTAGATTTCAGCTAACCCCTCTCGTTGGGGCTCCGCCCCCTTACATTACTGTAAGTTCTTTACAGCATGGACTATCGCTAGTCTCATGTTTGTACTCTTTTATGTTATATCTGTATCATTCATGAATGTTTCTTATCTTTATTTGTGTACCCCTTTTTATATGTACTCTTTACTATGAACGTTGTACCAACTGTTATCCATGTGCTGTGTATATTAAATGTTTGTCTATTAACCTTCGTCGGAGTTATTTGTATCCAAAGTATGTATAACTTTGCACCATCCTTATAGTTGTAAATTGACCCTATAATCACATTCACAACTTAAGAAGTTCAATGACAAAGTCTATCAGTTGCAACAATAATACAGCAGTCTCCGAAATAAACTCAATAAAGTAAAAGTCGTTGGGATGGCCTAAAGTCGGTATCAGCCAATCAACAAGGGAGTCTATCCCCTTTTCACTAGCAGTCTCCAACATAAACTCAATAAAGTAAAAGTCGTCGGGATGGCCTAAAGTCAGTATCAGCCAATCAAAGGGAGTCTATCCCTTTTCACTAGCAGTCTCTAACATAAACTCAATAAAGTAAAAGTCGTCGAATGGCTAAAGTCAGTATCAGCCATCTATCCCCTTTTCACTAGCAGTCTCCAACATAAACTCAATAAAGTAAAAGTCGTCGGATGGCCTAAAGTCAGTATCAGCCAATCAGCAAGGGAGTCTATCCCCTTTTCAACTAGCAGTCTCCAACATAAACTCAATAAAATAAAAGTCGTCGGGATGGCCTAAAGTCGGTATCAGCCAATCAACAAGGGAGTCTATCCCCTTTTCACTAGCAGTCTCCAACATAAACTCAATAAAGTAAAAGTCGTCGGGATGGCCTAAAGTCGGTATCAGCCAATCAGCAAGGGAGTCTATCCCTTTTCACTAGCAGTCTCTAACATAAACTCAATAAAGTAAAAGTCGTCGGGATGGCCTAAAGTCAGTATCAGCCAATCAGCAAGGGAGTCTAAACTAGCAGTCTCCAACATAAACTCAATAAAGTAAAAGTCGTCGGGATGGCCTAAAGTCGGTATCCTATTAGCAGTCTCTAACATAAACTCATAAAGTAAAAGTCGTCGGGAAAAGTCAGTATCAGTCTATCCCCTTTTCACTAGCAGTCTCCAACATAAACTCAATAAAGTAAAAGTCGTCGGGATGGCCTAAAGTCAGTATCAGCCAATCAGCAAGGGAGTCTATCCCCTTTTCATGCCTTCTATTTGTAACCAAAACAATAGAAAACTGGAGCATTTATCATAATGAGTACAGAAGAAAAGAAATCCTTAAATAATTACACATTCCAAAAGCTATAATAATGTTGGCAACCTTAAGGACTATATCAGGTCAATTTGGCTAGTCATCTGTTTGTTCACCCAAAATGTCAAACATCTTGTCTCTTATCAAAGCATTAAATAGACCAGAGAGTGGGGAACCTGCGGCCTGAGAGGCTACATACAACCTTCCAAGAGCGACCTTCCACGGCTTCGTCGAAAAAGAAAAAAAAATGCACACATCTACTTAAGAACCTGATTTGGTTCAGTTTCTTTGTTTAATGGCATATCAACCTTCAGGGGTTATTTAATGCCAAAGCCATCCAGTAGTAAAGTCATCATGGTGGCCTAAAGTTTGTATCAGCCAGAAAGTCTATCCCCTTTTCACTAGTGCTAGACCAAGGAGATTGTTTTTGTATCTGAGGTGGAGCGCCACCTCTACCATCACCTCCTTACTTTACCACACAGATCCTTGTGCTACTCATACACTGTGTTGGCGAGGGCCAGTATCGAACTAGGAACCTTGTGGTTTCTAGCCAAACTCTCTACCGACTGAGCTATCCCGGCCCTCTTTCCCCCATTTACCAATAGGATCAAAGCACTGCAACACTGATAGAAGAATTGCATGAACTGCAAGATGGGGAAAATGGACCACATTTGGTCACATTCCATGAAAGAATCTTGGTCAGCCTATGAACTTTTTGGCCTTGTATTTGTGCAATGACGTGAAAATGTTTGATTGTATGTGAACCAAGGTATATCTGAATACAATTAATGGTAATTTATGAGGAAGTGCGTCCCGGTCTCCTGCCTCAAAAATTGCTACTCGGTGACTATCAAAATAACAACCCCAGCTCGTCGTAATTCTAGTTTATTTATCGTAATTTGTCGTAATTCTTGTTTAGATATGAAGATGGATATATAGTTTTGAATAGACTGAGATAGATAGATAGATAAACAAACAAAATAATATAGAGAGATACGAACAAATGGAGATAGATAGATAGATATTTTCGACAAGTAAATGTATTTGGGGGGGGGCCGCTTCTTTTTTTTGTCGTAATTCTTGTTTATTTAAACTAAAAACAAGACATTAAACAAACATGAATAAAAAAAAATCTTAGTATTTAAAGTAGTATAGATGAATATGAACAAATTGATAGATAGATAGATATGAAGATGGATAGTTTTGAATAGACTGAGCTGGGTTGTTATTTTAATAGTCACCGGGTAGCAATTTTTGAGGCAGGAGGCTAATTAATTGTTGATATGGATAAAAAAAAGGTTATTATTTGCATACATAAATTGGGGGTGTTAATTTCAGCTAAATCTAACAAATTAATTCAGTATCTGTATGTTAGTGTGCAAAGATTTAATCAGCACAATAAGGGTTAAAATCATCCCTTGGTAAGGAAGTCATACAGGAAGGGTTTAATATCAATTTCTTAGTTGGATTCCCCCAGTAAGGGTCAACATAACCTCTTGGAAGGGAAGTCATACAGGAAGAGTTTAATATCAATTTTCTAATGGGACCCCCACAGTAAGGGTTAACATCCTCACTTGGAAAGGAAGTCATACAGGAAGAGTTTAATATCAATTTTTTAGTGGTACTCCCCTTGTAAGGGTTAATATCACCATTTAGAAAGGATGTCATACAGTAAGGGTTTAATATCAATTTTCCAGTCAGTGAAACTCAAAGTTGTGAGTAAAGATAACAACAGTCAAAATAGTAAAGAAGTGAGAGTCTTATTTTAAAGCCCTTCTGATTGTCGCTAGATCTGAACTCAAGATTAAGGTCACTTCTCCTCAGAATAAAGATAATGTTTGGGTCTAAGATTCCTGAAGATTACTGTAATTTGAGAGACAAAGAAAGATTTCATCTTGAATAGATATTTCCTCTCACTGTGATCAAACAATGCAGAATAAGGAATGGGTACTTTTGGCCCACAAGAATTCCTGTAATCTTCCAGTAATTTTGAGAAGTCATAAAAGGTTTTTTGCTGTTCTCCCGCACAACTCTGTAAAATTTCCTCAGCCTTTTTTTTACCCCTTTAATTCTATTTATAAATCATAATGATACTTCTATTAGTTTTACAATGATTTTTTTTTTGTGCATTTAAAACCCTGCAATGTGTCTTATATATTACTAAGAAATAAAGGTTTACATAATATATGGAGTGGTTAATTTTCATACAGGTTTTAACAAAACTGGCTTTAATAAATAATTACTTGGTGTTATTGATCTCTAATATTATTGTTTTATTTTCTTAGGTATTAAAATCAATCCTATGAATGATTTTATATAGAAACCATTAAAACATAATTAAAATAAATGTAATACCCAGTATTCACTGAATGGATCTTCTGTATAATTCTGACAGTCTTCTATCAGAATTATCCTGAAGATCTTTTCAATAAAACCTGGGTAGTTGATTTCTCTGTATGTGTATATATATATATATATATATATAAGAAGATAAAATAGAAATTAGATGGCTATTGACAATACAATGGAAAAACGATAGGTGATGAAATTGATGTTTATTTACCTGTTTCCTAAATTTTCGGGATAAAATCTCATCTTCAGATGATGGGATGTTATCCTGAAAATTTAGGAAACAGGTAAATAAACATCAATTTCATCACCTATCGTTTTTCCATTGCATCGTCAATAGCCTTCTAATTTCTATTTTATTTTCTTAAACATATACATACAATGCTTCAAGCAAACTATAAAACCCTTATTATATATATATATATATATATATATATATATATATATATATGGTTAGGAGGTTGATTTAGAAGGCTTTCACAATGCAGTTTGGAATAAATAAAAAATAATAATACGGTAACAATGGTGTTGTGTGTTGACCTGTATTTTTTATTATTTCTTGAATTTTCGAGGTAATACCTCTTTATCAAAAGAATTGAACTGAAGCAGTCCAGCTATGGCATTTCTTCCCAAATTAATTTTTTTTTGAAAATGATGTTATTTTTTAAATAACTGTTTCTCGTTTGAGCGTGAATGTGTTTATTTTTGTTTGTACGTGTGTGTATGTTGTAATGCGCGTGACATTGAAAATGCGTGTTGGTTGTGACGTTAAGACTATCCTAGCGCGGGATTTTGTACGTGTGTATGTGCGAATGAAAAAGCGTATTTGTGTTTTGTGGCCATGGTGATGTATAATGTTTCATGTTGGATGTAAAATCAATTTAATCATTTATCATTATTATTATTATTATATTTATTATTATTATTCATATAATTCATTTAATATTTTATAATATTTTTTAAATATATATATATATATTAATTTATTTATTTAATTTTTTCAAGCAAATTATGAAACTCTCCTATATATATATATATATATATATTATATATATATATATATATATATCTTAGAAAGGAAGGAAAAACTCAACACTGTAATTCCATAATAAATTTATTTCGACCAAAATAACCTGATCTTCCATCTGATGAGACTGAATTTTGGGGAGCTATATTAAATCAACTTAGATTTATATAGGCCCCAATTTTGGTCGAAATAAAATTTATTATGGAATTATGGTGTTGAGTTCTTCCTTCCTTTCTAAGATAAATATTGTCCTGCATATAATCTAAAAAGTTTATTATACATTGAGCTCTCTTTAGTGATTTAAAGATTCACTGTATTTATACATACTGGATCATACAATAATAATACAGTGTATTTAGAAATCACATATAGAATCATCCCTTACTACCAAGTTTTGGATACCTCATCTATATATATATATATATATATATATATATATATATATATAAAGAGAGAATGATTTTCATATAATAGTCTAATAACCAGAAACTCCAGATATCTGCGCTAGAAAAACAAAATATGGCACAAATAAATTTTATTGGTATCAAGGCTGTCAGTAATAACTATCAGTTGCCTCAAGGTTTTTTTAGTTTAGATTTAAATAATTTTGGTGGATTAAAAGAAAGATGGAATAATATCATCTTTAAGATGGATTCCTCTTCTTCATCTTTTATCAACTAGTCTTGGATTTATCTTGGGACACAGGCTTATTTATTTATGGCAGATAAATTAGTATAACAGTGAAACAGGATCCCTTTAAAATTCCTCTACCTTCATCTGCTTCACTCTTCATCTTGATTCTAAGAGCTACGGCACAGATAACACTTATATAAAAAAAATCTTTGTAGTAATATTTCTGTTAGACATATTTCATTAAAAACCACAGTCCAGGTTCTCGGCCGTATGACCTTTAGGCACCCCTTTTTGATCTCGATTAAGAAAGGACATGTTTTTCGTTTACACCGTCAATATCCGGTTGTTTTAACAGATGATTTTTAGATTTTTTTTTAAATTATAAAACTAACCCTAACCCTAACCCTTACTCCCTAACAAACAACCGGATATTGACAGTGTAAATGAAAAACATGTCCTTTCTTAATCGAGATCAAAAAGGGGTGCCTAAAGGTCATATGGTCCCAGGTTCTTTTTAACATATTCTTATTGTTTTTGTTTTTTTTTGTTTTACAAAATTTCTAAAGTTTGGTTCAATTTTATACAAAAATTATCCAAAGTTTCTGTTAAAGTTCTGGTCGTCATTTTAGTTGTTTAGTTCCCCTAATGGTAAATCTAAGTCAGTATTGAGTTTGTGTTCCGTTTGTGGTAATCTGAACATTAGCTACATAAATGAGAGTAACCTCCCCTTGTTTCTTTCACTTTGAGGAAGCCGTGTGTTTTGTTTTGTAAAAACACGGATTTTTCAACAAATTGGTTATACCTATACTTTTCTAATATACAGGTACTCTTATAGAAATATTAACATTTAAAAAAAAAAAGATAATCGTTGGCGTGCTGGGTTCCATTTGGTTGAGGGGATGAGAATGACGACGGGGTGCTTACACTTATTTATTGTTTCAAATCTGCTTGATTCTAATTAATATATATAAAAAAAAATTTAAAAAAAAAAAAAAAAATCAGTTAATATAGAAATTAAATATTTTTTAATTAAACAATAAACTTATAGCGTTCTGTTTTTATTGGTCAGTATGATTTGATAATTTAAATGATTAATGTGGTTAGTAGTATTTATTGGTCTTGCTCCTTTTCTTCTTCAGTCAGATTTTAGCCCTGAAGAGCTTTATGCGAAACTAATAGTAGGTTCGTCTGACTCAGTAGATTATCTTTATTATATATATATATATATATATATATATATATTAGTGCTTTAAAAAGACACTAAAAGATTCATTGTATAAAAAAATGTATATATTTACAATATAATTTTTTTGCCCCCCCCCCCTCTATTGTAAAATATATACATTTTTTTATACAATGAATCTTTTAGTGGGTCTTTTTAAAGCACTAATAAAATTCTGTACACCCCCAAAAATGTACAAATATATATATATTTGTAATTTTTTTTTGGGGGGGTGTACAGAATTTTATTAGTGCTTTAAAAAAAATTATAAAAAGTGCTTTTTAAATCACTAATAAAATTCTGTACACCCCCAAAAATTTACAAATATATATATATATATATATATATATATATATATATATATATATATATATATATATTTGTAAATTTTTAGTGTACAGAATTTTATTAGTGATTTAAAAAGACGAACTAAAAGATTCATTGTTTAAAAAATGTATATATTTTACAATAGAGGGGGGGATTATATTGTAAAAATATACATTTAAATATATATATATATATATCTTATTATAATGGAGATTGTGTGTTTTTCTATCTGTAACCGAAACTATATTCCTACTCAAGTCACAATTCCCTTAGTTATTTACATCACATTCTCCATGATTTTATTTTTATCTAAATCTCAATTATTAATAAAATTGTCTTACATTATTAATACTGTTAACTATGTCTACATACTGATAACATGCAATTATATTTATATATACAACAAAATAGTGGTTTACAGTGTGAATGGGAAGGCTAATTTGCATATTAATATTAAAAAATCGAATTTAATAAATATGTGCTTAGTATTATTGATTTCTAATTGTTTGGTTTTATTTTAATGAATATAAGCAAAAATCTCTTCAATGAATCTTAAATGAAATCCATTAACAAGATAAAATAACTGTCATTTTATTCTTTACTTCCTCTTATAACTAAATACTTAAATTAGAAAAATAACAATGAAAGACGAGAGTGATGGAAGAGTAAGTTTCAGTTGTTCCATTTTTTATTATACTCCCTCTGTTTCAAATCTTTTATTATACTCCCTCTGTTTCAAATCTTTTTATCTGTATTCTTATTTAGTTTCATTAGCCTTTCTAATTTAATACAATATTTTATTACATTAAAACTTAAATACTTGCACCCGGAGGGTGCATATATTTGCTAGTATATATATATATATATATATATATATATATATATATATATATATATATATTTCCACTATTATAATAAAAATGTATGTGAAAAAAATAAAATCAGCCATCAATGCTAAATAGTTTTATTAAAACCAATTCTAACTCAGGCAAATCTCTGTTTGTATTTAAAAATTGTTCTATTTTTAATTAATTGCATGTTCAATATATATGGTGAAAAAATAAATCACAGTTACGATCTTTGAATCCTTTTTTTTTTTCTTTAATCCAGACCCCACCATTTAATCTTTCTTTCTATTTAAATACTAATTGCACAGTTGGATTATTAACAATGACAGGCTTACATAATAACAAGCTGTATGAAAATTGTGCCTAAACTTAGAAGAGATCTGAGATATAAAGTGATTTCTAGACTGGTCACCCTACTCTTTGCTGATTCACAAGCATTGTTTGACACAAGGGTCGGCTGAAAAGTTCATAGGCTGACCAAGATACTCTCATGTAATATGACCAAAGGAGGTTTATTAATTCATTTTTCTAACATAGTCCCACCAGCGGTCCCCATGTTTTATATTAGGGTCGTCTGAATGAGGTTTGTTTATCTATTTTTCCAGTATAGTCCAACCTACGGTCCACATATTTTATATGTAGGTCGGCTGAAAAGTTCATAGGGTGACCAAGACACTATCATGTAATGTGACCAAATGAGGCTTATTTATTTATTTTCCAGTATAGTCCAACCTACGGTTCACATATTTTATATGTAGGTCGGCTGAAAAGTTCATAGGGTGACCAAGACACTATCATGTAATGTGACCAAATGAGGCTTATTTATTTATTTTTCCAGTATAGTCCAACCTACGGTTCACATATTTTATATGTAGGTCGGCTGAAAAGTTCATAGGGTGACCAAGACACTATCATGTAATGTGACCAAATGAGGCTTATTTATTTATTTTTCCAGTATAGTCCAACCTACGGTTCACATATTTTATATGTAGGTCGGCTGAAAAGTTCATAGGGTGACCAAGACACTATCATGTAATGTGACCAAATGAGGCTTATTTATTTATTTTTCCAGTATAGTCCAACCTACGGTTCACATATTTTATATGTAGGTCGGCTGAAAAGTTCATAGGGTGACCAAGACACTATCATGTAATGTGACCAAATGAGGCTTATTTATTTATTTTTCCAGTATAGTCCAACCTACGGTTCACATATTTTATATGTAGGTCGGCTGAAAAGTTCATAGGGTGACCAAGACACTATCATGTAATGTGACCAAATGAGGCTTATTTATTTATTTTTCCAGTATAGTCCAACCTACGGTTCACATATTTTATATGTAGGTCGGCTGAAAAGTTCATAGGGTGACCAAGACACTATCATGTAATGTGACCAAATGAGGCTTATTTATTTATTTTTCCAGTATAGTCCAACCTACGGTTCACATATTTTATATGTAGGTCGGCTGAAAAGTTCATAGGGTGACCAAGACACTATCATGTAATGTGACCAAATGAGGCTTATTTATTTATTTTTCCAGTATAGTCCAACCTACGGTTCACATATTTTATATGTAGGTCGGCTGAAAAGTTCATAGGGTGACCAAGACACTATCATGTAATGTGACCAAATGAGGCTTATTTATTTATTTTTCCAGTATAGTCCAACCTACGGTTCACATATTTTATATGTAGGTCGGCTGAAAAGTTCATAGGGTGACCAAGACACTATCATGTAATGTGACCAAATGAGGCTTATTTATTTATTTTTCCAGTATAGTCCAACCTACGGTTCACATATTTTATATGTAGGTCGGCTGAAAAGTTCATAGGGTTACCAAGACACTATCATGTAATGTGACCAAATGAGGCTTATTTATTTATTTTTCCAGTATAGTCCAACCTACGGTTCACATATTTTATATGTAGGTCGGCTGAAAAGTTCATAGGGTGACCAAGACACTATCATGTAATGTGACCAAATGAGGCTTATTTATTTATTTTTCCAGTATAGTCCAACCTACGGTTCACATATTTTATATGTAGGTCGGCTGAAAAGTTCATAGGGTGACCAAGACACTATCATGTAATGTGACCAAATGAGGCTTATTTATTTATTTTTCCAGTATAGTCCAACCTACGGTCCACATATTTTATATGTAGGTCGGCTGAAAAGTTCATAGGGTGACCAAGACACTATCATGTAATGTGACCAAATGAGGCTTATTTATTTATTTTTCCAGTATAGTCCAACCTACGGTCCAGATATTTTATATGTAGGTCGGCTGAAAAGTTCATAGGGTGACCAAGACACTATCATGTAATGTGACCAAATGAGGCTTATTTATTTATTTTTCCAACTTAGTCCCACCAGTGGTCCCCATGTTTTATATGAGGGTCAGCTGAATGAGGTTTATTTATTTATTTATTTTCCCACCATGGTTCCACATGTTTGATACATGGGTTGGCTGAAAATTTCATAGGCTGACCAAGATACTCTCATTTTTATCATATATGTGCTAAAAAGCAGTGGCTGAGGATCTTAGTGTCCTGGCTATGATATTAAACTTCATCTTATGATGAAGTTTTTTGTAACATTTGTTAGGTTACAACATTTTGGTGACAATGATGAGTTTCAAAATTAACCTGAAAAGGAAAAGATATTGACTCTGTGCAGAGTAAATCTAAAAAGGGTGGTGTTATATACCCTACCTATGAACGTTAATGGGTATGTCCCAATCCTCATAAATACAGGAGTATTATACCGACTGAGCCGTGGTTTACCTTCTTCACGCCTCTGGCGAGTATTGTATTTTGTTAATGTTATAAAGATTCCATTTCATTTCCAACCTCCTTTTGGTTATTTCTAATTTAGTAACCTTTATTAAGTTACAACTCCATGTCCATTCCCAACAACAATAACCATTACACAACAAGCGACTTGCAACCTCATTGAATTTTTTTTTTTTTTTTTTTTTGTAGTCTTTTATTTAAATTTTTTTTTTTCATCTGCCAATCAAGTGGACATAACTCTGTTTCTGCTATTTTGGAGGATTTGAACATTCCCATAGGCAGTTTGCAAAACAGAGAAAACAGATTTGCATGGTGACATCATTGAATACAATGGACAGCTAGTAGTAGTAGTAGTATATAATATATTTACCAACCCCTCCGCACGAGCAGGATGTGACACAAGGTCAATTTCTTAGGTGGAGTTTAACAGGTTTGAATTCAGAGTTTTCCTTCTCCTAGACTGGTTACCTAGTCATGGTTAAAGAGCCCAGTCTGCCCTGCTATTTACCCATAGCTGGAGGGAGAATTGGATGCATACCTTTCCCAAAGGTATTAGCACTATGTGAAATTCAAACAGCTTCGTCCAGGAATTGAACTCGGGTCGAAGGGTCCATTTCCTATTACTCTAACCATTAGACCACGTGCCTCCGTAGTAGTAGTATATAATGTCATTAATCATCTTACTAGCAGCAACCATGAACACCTTTTTGATCTCCATGTTTCTAACACGTGGGCATGCCTACAAAGTCAGAAAACAGCATAGCTCATATGGCTTTCGGAAACACTTTTTCACACTCAGAATTGCTGAGGCATGAAATAAGCTGCCTGGGTCTGTTGTAGGCTACTGAAACACTGCATCTTTCAAAGCCTCCATGCTTCCTGTAGTCCACCAACACTATACCTGATATCCCTCTCCACAAACATATGCACACATGCGCACACATACATGTATATTATTACTGTAAACTGTTCATGTTCCTGATACTAATACATTATTCTGTGTACTAGACATGAGACTTTGATGAGTTGTGAGGCACCTGTGCACTGTACACAATAAATTTCATTATTATTATTATTATGATATCAAGAATTCCTACCCAATAGAAATAATATTCACTCAATTATATGGTTTCAATAGAAATAATGGACCATATGACCTTTAGGCACCCCTTTTGCGATCTCAATTCATAAGGACATTTTTTCCATTTACATCATCAAAATCCGGTTAATTGTTACCAGATGATTTTTAGATTTTTTTTTAATTATTAAACTAACCCCTAACCCTAACCCTTAATCCTAACCCCTAACAAACAACCAAATTTTGACGGTGTAAATGAAAAAAATGTCCTTATGAATCGAGATCGCAAAAGGGGTGCCTAAATGTCATATGGTCCGAAATAATTTTCACTCAATTATATGGTTTCATGTATTCATATCCAATGCTAGTAATTTTTTTTTCATCTGCCAATCAAGTGGACATAACTCTGTTTCTGCTATCTTGGAGGATTTGAACATTCCCATAGGCAGTTTGCAAGACGCAACCAGACATTAAATAAAACAGAGAAAATAGATTTGCATGGTGACATCATCGGATACGATGGACAGCTAGTAGTAGTAGTATATAATGTCATTATTCATCTTACCAGCAGCAACCTTGAACACCTTTTTGATCTCCATGTTTCTAACACACGTGGGCATGCCTACAAAGTCAGAAAACAGCATAGATCACATGACTTTCAGAATCATTTTTTCACGCTCAGAATTGCTGAGGCATGGAATAAGCTACCTGCGTCTGTTGTAGGCTACCGAAACACTGCATCTTTCAAAGCCTCCATACTTCCTGTAGTCCGCCAACACTATACCTGATACCCCTCTCCACACACATATGCACACACGCGCACACATACATGTATATTATTACTGTAAACTGTTCATGTTCCTGACACTAATACATGATTCTGAGTACTAGACATGAGACTTTGATGAGTTGTGATGCACCTGAGCACTCTACACAATAAATTTCATTATCATCATTATTATGATATCAAGAATTCCTACCCAATAGAAATAATGGACCATATGACCTCTAGGCACCCCTTTTGCGATCTCGATTCATAAGGACATTTTTTCCATTTACACCATCAAAATCCGGTTAATTGTTAACAGATGATTTTTAGAGTTTTTTTTAAATTATAAAACTAACCCCTAACCCTAACCCCTAATCCTAACCCCTAACAAACAACCGGATTTTGACGGTGTAAATGGAAAAATGTCCTTAAGAATCGAGATCGCAACTAAAGGTCATATGGTCCGAAATAATTTTCACTCAATTATATGGTTTCATGTATTCATATCCAATGCTAGTAATTTTTTTTTCATCTGCCAATCAAGTGGACATAACTCTGTTTCTGCTATCGTGGAGGATTTGAACATTCCCATAGGCAGTTTGCAAAACAGAGAAAGTAGATTTGCATAGTGACATCATTGAATACAATGGACAGCTAGTAGTAGTATATGATATCAAGAATTCCTACCCAATAGAAATAATGAACCATATGACCCCTTTTGCGATCTCGATTCATAAGGACATTTTTTCCATTGTGGCATTATTTTTGTATTTGCCTGGGGAGTTGTCTGCCTGTTTAGTTCGCTGGTTCCCACTAGGGGCCTTTGATATTTAAGCGGCTGATTTGAACGTCTCTCTCTCTTTGCCTGCCGACCTACAAGACACCACTATAGGTTAGACTCTGTCTACCCCCTTCTCGTTGGGGCTTTGGCCCTTAACACTGGCCACTCACTGCTAGTAAGTCTCGTATACGATATATGACTATCCTTTAGTCATGTATCCGTAACTATGTTTTTATGTACATTTAGGTATCTCTTTGATACCTAAATATCTTGTATTTCACCATTCATGAATGTGTCTTTATCTCTACTCTTGTATACGTATATATACTACTTATGTATGTTTATGTACACCTCTATGTATTATGTACCCTGTTAATTCTGTGCTGTATATAAAATGTTTTGTCTATCAACCGTTGTCGGAGTCTTATCTTCAAGTATATATCACTTTAACCTTACACCATTTACACCATCAAAATCCGGTTAATTGTTAACAGATGATTTTTAGAGTTTTTTTTTAATTATAAAACTAACCCCTAACCCTAACCCCTAATCCTAACCCCTAACAAACAACCGGATTTTGATGGTGTAAATGAAAAAAATGTCCTTATGAATCGATATCGCAAAAGGGGTGCCTAAATGTCATATGGTCCAAAATAATTTTCACTCAATTATATGGTTTCATGTATTCATATCCAATGCTAGTAATTTCTTTTTTTTTTTTTTTTTTTTGTCTGCCACTCAAGTGGACATAACTCTATTTCTGTTATCTGATCAAAGTTAACTAAAGGTAAACTAAATCTTGCACGTCTAGTTGGCAGTCATTTAACAAAATGAACACACCCTGATCACATATCATTGCCCTAATGATATCTTTTGTAGTTGGTTCTATTTCTTGGTTTCTCTTTTTTTGACAGCCCATATATGGATATTATAAACCTGATATACCTACATAATAAAAGCCCGATGTTTAGGGCGAGTTACCCTTTCACTTTTGACCTATCCAGAGAGACTTTTTTTTTATTTATCTATTTATTTATTTTTTAAGAGGATTCTTCCATCTGTTTTCAGGTAGAAATTCTTTTATGAGAACCAAAGTTTGGATATATGTCTTTATGTATTTACCCAACCCCTCCACACAAACAGGATGTGACACAGGATCAATTTCTAAGCATTGTTAAACTGATGCAGTCTAGTATCATACATAGGTCACACAACAGAGACTTTTTTTTCTTTTTTAGTTTTTTTCTTTTTTTCTTTTTTTTAGTTATTTTTTTTTCAAAGGATCTGTTTTCAGGTAGAAATTATTTTATGAGAACCAAAGTTTAGATATATGTCTTTATGTAACGTTGTCGTATTTTCACAGTACCCAAACGTATATAAGTAACGTGTCGGCGGCGGTGTATATTGTATAGCAGGTCTTGTCCACGTGCCTCCAAATTGACAGTGCTAAAATGGTGTTCTGCACGTTGCAGTCATCTTGTTGCTAAAAACTACAACGCGAGAAATATGTAGTCACAACTGCTAGCCTTTATTATCTTGCTCATCTCGTGGGCTCGTATCAGAGAGGAGGAAAGGCAGAGAGAAAGAGAGAGAGAACACTACTTGATTACTGTGACCCCATACTAGGCACTAAAGGCCCATCTGTTCCCCTACGCATCTGAAAGCAAAAAGAGGCCGGTCCCTTTCTTCGTTGTTCCACGTCACCACGTGACTTCCTGTTCCGGTCAACACCCGAAACTTCCGGTTGACACTCAATTCTCCATTCGGGGTCACGCTAGATGGGACCCTAACAGGTACTACCACTCCGGGTCAGAGTGGACCAGGGAGCAATGGTGATGAAGGGGTGCTCCACATTCCCCAAACCTCCAAAACTAGAACCTCACCATCAGATAGAGTTTAACGTCATTCCCAGGACATGTAGACCCGCAGCCACCGCCTTCTAGCACCCATATGATAAAAAGGGGTTGGGGCTTGCCATAAAGGCAATAGGGTTGGGAAAATCATATAGGTACTAGGGCTTGACGTGACCAGCCGATTGATCGGAGGGGGCCTCTCTGACCGCCCGTCTAGCCCAAGATAGGGCCAAAGTGGAGTATTGCATGTCATGAACTGCTCATCCACCTGGGCTCTATCCTTAAGCATCACGGGTCGCCACCAACGGCCAACAGGTGGCCCCATTGGGGAGTCTAACCCCTCTGCAGAGGTGGAGTCAGTGCATTCTAACGCCCCAGCCAACAGGGCGGATCTGATAGTGAAGAAAAGAAAAGAGTGAGAGAGAGTTAAATCAAGAATATTTTACTTTTTATATATTGAACTATTTCACAATAGCTCTTAAGTAAACATATCGGATCATATGACCTTTAGGCACCCCTTTTGCGATCTCGTTTCATAAGGACATTTTTTTCATTTACACAGTAAAAATCCGGTTGTTTGTTAACATACGATTTTTAGAGTTTTTTTTTTTTTAATTATAATACTAACCCCTAACCCTAACCAATAACCGGATTTTCACGGTGTAAATGAAAAAAATGTCCTTATGAAATGAGATCACAAAAGGGGTGTCTAAAGGTCATATGGTCCAACATATCAAACATTGTAATAATTAAATTTTCATACTATGGTATACGTACAGGTTCTGCTAGTTCATTTTTAAAGTCAGTAAATAAAGATTGTATGTATGTGCTTCCATAATTTAATTGAAGTTATTCCAGATGTCAGTCCAGTTTTACAAAAAACTGCGTCTTAAGGAAATGAGCCAATTTGAATATCTGAAAACTCAACCACTGCCAAAATGTTTTAGTTTTTTTTTAAAAACTGAAACTAGTGAAAATGCTTTTAATATTAATATCGACATTTTTTAAGATCTTGTTTATAGCTACATTGCCTTAAGTTTTTATTTGAGATATTTTTGGTTAAATCGAACTTAGCGGATCTAAATTCCACTATCGTATGTCACCCCACCAAAAGAAAAAAAATCAGGGAATTAACCGAATTTAAGGAAATAATCAGTGTTGATATATTAATAAATAAAAGATATAATGCACCAGTTATTTTATTTAAAAACTTTTAGGTAATTTATGAGGAAGTGCGTCCCAGTCTCCTGCCTCAAAAATTGCTATCCGGTGACTAATAAGAAATAACGACCCAGCTCAGTCTACTCAAAACTATCAATCTTCATATCTATCTATCTATCTATCTCAATTTGTTCATATTTATCTATATTACTTTAAATACTAAGATTTTCTTTTATTCATGTTTGTTTAATGTCTTGTTTTTAGTTTAAATAAACAAGAATTACAACAAAAAAAAAGAAGCGACCCCCCCAAATACATTTACCTGTCGAAAATATCTATCTATCTCCATTTGTTCATATCTATCTATATTATTTTGTTTGTTTATCTATCTATCTATCTCAGTCTATTCCAAACTATATATCCATCTTCATATCTAAACAAGAATTACGACAAATTACGATAAATAAACAAGAATTACGATGAGCTGGGGTCGTTATTTTGATAGTCACCGGGTAACAATTTTTGAGGCAGGAGACCAGGACGCACTTCCTCATAAATTACCAACTTTTACATTTTTTCAGGTCAGTTAACTTTGAACCACGTATCTTTGAGAATCTGTGTTACACCTCAAAGATATGTGGTTCAATGTTTACTGACCTGAAAAAATGTAAAAGTTTTTAAATGAAATAACTGGTGCATTATATCTTTTATTCATTAATATATCAACACTGAAAATTTCATTAAATTCGGTTAAATATTTCGGTTAATTCCCTGATTTTTGGTATTTTTTTTTTCTTCCGGTGGGGTGACATACGATAGTGGAATTTAGGTCCGTTGAGTTCGATTTAACCACATTTTATGCATATTATAATATTCTATTGAAAATTAAACCATATATGGTGAGAACATTCAATAAAATATTTACATTAAAATAAATGTTTTGCTAATGTTAAAACGCAGATTTCATCTGTGGATATATAATGTTGTGAGGTTTTAAGGGGTCAAATAAGAACAAAACGTTGGGTAACAAATGTAGAAAAATGTATTAACAGAAAGTAGACAAATACAATAGAGAGATGTGGAAATTATGTCCAACGAACAGAGTTATTGGCACTCGCATAGGCTTACTGCTAAGCCACAATTATCCCTGTTATTTATAGTAACCTGTCGGCGCATTCCATTAGTCTTATAGGGTGTATCACCTATAACATATAGATATCATAAAAGTTGAGAAAAAGAAACTGCTTTTTAAATCAAATTTGACTATAAGTCAATAATTTGCTTGAAATATTTCTGAAGTAATTCTGGTGTGCCAAAAAAAGAGACGTGAACCAATACGTATGGTCAATGTAAAGTTGATGGCATGGTCTATTGTCGGTATCAGCGAGAGAGTCTATCCTCTTTTCAATAGTGCTAGAACAGAGAGATTGTTTTTGCTGAGGTGGAGCACCACACCTACTGAACAGATCAGATCAGATTACACAATCTGTACTACTGATGCGCTGATTTGACAGGGACCGGTATTGAACCCGGAATTGAACTCAGGTCGACGAGTCCATTTCCTATGACTCTAATCATTAGACCACGCCTCCGAACTTTCATATATATCCATATGCCTAACCAAGGTTAAAGAGCGGAAGGGTTGGTAAATATGTATGATAAAAGGATGATGGATAGATGTCTAGACGTCAGTCTAGACACCGAGATGTGTCAAACAGACTGATGGATGGATTACCTGGCTGACATATGTCAATCCTGCCTGATTCTGTAGAGCTCTGATTTATACCCCGGGTAGTTAACTAGACTTGTAGCAAGTGGACTTATGAAATAGGTAACAGACGATAAACATTAATAGATGAAAGTCAGGGTGCAATGTTTTTATCTTCTGATGTGGGAACCAGGTGCTATGAAAATAGTAGAGTCTCACAGGACACGGTTTACAGGTGAAATCTGTTGCTATTCAGGTGTAACTACTTTCTTCTCGCAGTTTGACTCATTTTGTTTTGTTTTGTTTTTTTTTTCATTTGTTGTTGCATATGCAGAATTGCAGTTGTTTATTATTGCAGTTGTTTCAATCCGCAACAGATGAATTTCCTTTCCTTGAAATTTTCTTTTGTTTGTCATTCAAGCGACAGCATATTGAGAAACAACTTCATTTAATGTCAGGCTTTTTTTTTTTCTTCTTCTCTTTATAAATATGATGTACTATAAAGTAAGGGCCAGCTTAGCTCAGTCGGTAGAGCTTTCAGCTAGAAACCACAAGTTTCCTGGTTCGATACCGGTCCTCGCCAACTCAGCGTATGAGTAGCACAGGGATCTGTGCGGTAAAGTAAGGAGCTCCACCTCAGATGCTAAAATAATCTCCTTGGTCTAGCGCTATTAAAAAGGGGATAGACTCCCTTGCTGACTGGCTGGTACCGACTTTAGGCCGCCCCGTCGACTTACTTACTTACTTTTATAAAGTAAGTAAAGTCGTCGTGGTGGCCTAAAGTCGGTATCAGCTAGACAGCAAGGGAGTCTATCCCCTTTTTACTAGTGCTAGACCAGGGAGGTAGTTTTTGCTGGGGTGGAGTGCATTTGTTTATTATTGCAGTTGTTTCAACCCGCAACAGATGAATTTCCTTTTTCTATGAATGTTTGAGATGAGGCTAGATGATTAGTATTATCTGCGTTATTCGGACTATTGTCCCCATCTTCTGTCCAATTGGACATATAGCCTAGTGGATAAGGTAGTTAGGTTAAGACAGTTCTAAGTGACAGTTATCTCTGGATACCGGGTTCAATCCTGAGTAGAGGCAGTAACATAGAAAAATAATTAACACAACTCCTACCCCAGCTATGGTTAGCGGAATGAGAACAGGATACCCCCGTGGACTAAGTTAGGTTCAAAGTTCCGTGATGGCTCCTGATTATGACAAGAAAGTTCCCGAGTTCGAAAAGAAGGTACCAGAGTCCGACAAGGTTCCCGAGTCCGACAAGAAATACCTGAAGAAGGCTGGAGGGCATATCGTCTGAAACGTTGTACAAATAACAATGAAGATGGGGACAATAGTCCGAATAACGCGAATAATATGAATTTCTTTTCCTTGAATTTTTTTTGTTTGTCATTCAAGTCACAGCATATTGAGAAACAACATCATTTAATGTCAGGTTTTTTTTTTCTTCTCTTTATGAATATGATGTACTATAAAGTAAGTAAGTAAAGTCGTGGTGGTGGCCTAAAGTCGGTATCAGCTAGACAGCAAGGGAGTCTATCCCCTTTTTACTAGTGCTAGACCAGGGAGGTAATTTTTATCTGGGGTGGAGTGCATTTGTTTATTATTGCAGTTGTTTCAAACCGCAACAGATGAATTTCCTTTTTCTCTGAATTTTTGTTTGTTTGTCATTCAAGTGACAGCATATTGAGAAACAACTTCATTTAATGTCAGGGTTTTATTTCTTTTCTTTTCTTTTTTCTTTATGAATACGATGTACTATAATAGGGGCCAGTTTAGGTCAGTCAGTAGAGTACCCGCCGAAGAAACGATTGTTCTGGGTTCCATACTGGTCCACGTCAACTAAGCAAATAAGTAGCACAGATTGGGTAATCTGATCTGTGTGATAAAATGGAAAGCTGACAGTAGGTGTAGCGCTCCACCTCAGCAAAAACAATATTCTATAATAGGGCTAAAAATAACATTTTGGTAAATTTGATATGATCTCAGTCTTTTTTTTCTCTTTATGAATATGACGTCCTACAATAGAGCTAATATATTTTATAATAGGACTTAAATAGGGACATAGAACATTTTGGTCAGCTAGGTTTGATCTCAGTTTTTTTCTCTTTATGAATATGATTTACTATAATAGAGCTAATATATTATAGTAGGACTAAATAGGGACATTGGGTCATAGAACATGTTGTATTTCTTCTTTGTGGAATTAACAGAAAATACAAACTGTTGATTTAAATGAGGTTTTATTTTTGGTTTGAGAAAAATTCTGCTTTTACATCAAGTTGTGCTAAGCTTGGTTGTAACCTCTTAAACCGTCATGTGGATCCAGGAGCTGATGGCTGAGCTGAAGTTTACCGGGGACTGCCGTGGAAAGCTGGTCTCTCCCTTCTGGGTTCTAGTCGTCAACTGACTTCTTCCACGTGTCCCTTTCAGAGACCTTTACAATTACTACTACCTCTACCTCCTATTATTATCTACCTCTTACTGCTACCTCTCCTATTCCCATCTAAAAGAAACGGTCCTTATTTTACCACCCAAATTTAAATTCTTGGTGCCAGTGTGTCTACATTTTTCTATTTTTAGAACACTAGCCAAACGCCATTGTTTCAACCATTACAAACATATGGTCAACATTTAACCTCAGGGTTCTTTTCCTTTTATGAATATGATGTACTATAATAGGGCTAATATATTATAGTAGAGCAAGATAGGAACATTGGTTCATAGAACATAAGGTCTTTTAACATATGCTCAACTTCCATTAACCTCAGGGTTTTTCTTTTCTTTTTACAAATATGATGTATAATAGGGGTATAGAAAATTTTGGTCAACTTGATTTAATCTTGGGGCTAACATTTTAAAAATAGGGTTAAATAGGGACATAGAAAATGTTGGTCAGCTTGATTTAATGTCTCTTCATGAATATGATGTACTATAATAGGGCTAACATTTTATAATAGGACTAAATAGGGACATAGAATATTTTGGTCAGCTTGATTTAATGTCTCTTCATGAATATGATGTACTATAATAGGGCTAACATTTTATAATAGGGTTAAATAGGGACATAGAACATTTTGGTCAGCTTGATTTAATGTCTCTTCATGAATATGATTTACTATAATAGGGCTAACATTTTATAATAGGGTTAAATAGGGACATAAAATATTTTGGTCAGCTTGATTTGATCTCAGTTTTTTTCTCTTTATGAATATGATTTACTATAATAGGGCTAATATATTATAGTAGGGCTTAATAGGGACATTGGGTCATAGAACCTAAGGTCTTTCAACATATGCTCAACTTCATTTAACCTCTGGGTTTTTTTTCATTTTTTTAAAATATGATGTACTATAATAGAGTTAATATTTTATAATAGGACTAAATAGGGACATAGAAAATTTTTGTAAACTTGATTTAATCTCAGATTTTTTTCTCTTTGTAATATGATCTACTATAATAGGGCTAATATTTTAGAATAGAGCTAAATAGGGACATAGTTTCAAGTAACTAATTATGATAATTGATATACTTAGTTTATAGATTGATTTTGAGGGCTTATCACAATGTGAAAGAAGAAAAGGTAATGAGTATGTTGTTCATTTACATGTATTTTTTTTAATGTTTCCTTAATATTTCAGGATTAATATCCCATCTTCAGAAGACCTGTATTTTTATTTATTTTTTAATGTTTCCTTAATATTTCAGGATTAATATCCCATCTTCAGAAGACCTGTGTTTTTATTTATTTTTTAATGTTTCCTTAATATTTCAGGATTAATATCTCATCTTCAGAAGACCTGTGTTTTTATTTATTTTTTAATGTTTCCTTAATATTTCAGGATTAATATCCCATCTTCAGAAGACCTGTGTTTTTATTTATTTTTTAATGTTTCCTTAATATTTCAGGATTAATATCCCATCTTCAGAAAGACCTTGGAGCCCAAAATATTAAGGAAGAATCAGAAAAAGAAAAATACAGGTAAATAAACAACATACTCGTTACCTTTTCTTCTTTCACATTGTAATAAGTTTTCAAAATCAATCTACAAACCAAATATACACACAATGCTTTAAGCAAACTATAAAACTCTTAATTAATATACTATTTACCCATAGCTGAAGGTAGATCATATGGATTCATGCCTTTTTCAAGGGCATTAGCATTAAGTGAAACACAAACACAGTAAGGAGCCGGGTTAGCTCAGTCGGTAGAGCGTTTGGCTAGAAATCACACGGTTCCTAGTTCAATACCGGTCCTCGCCAACTCAGCGTATGAGTAGCACAGGGATCTGTGCGGTAAAGTAAGGAGCTGATGGTAGGTGTGGCGCTCCACCTCAGACGCCAAAACAATCTCCTTGGTCTAGCGATATTGAAAAGGGGATAGACTCCCTCGCTGACTGGCTGATACCGACTTTAGGCCGCCCCGACAACAATGAAACACAAACAGTCTCATCCAGGATTTGAACTCAGTTCACTGTGTCTATTTCTCATGATGATAACCATTACACCACAAGCATCCTCATGAATTCCGAATTTATCCGAATTATTTTAAAACTTTTACTCTGTTGTTATTTATGACATAATTGGCAGTACTCCACACTCCCCAGAGTTCCAGAATTGGAACTTCACCACTAGATGTAATTTAACATCATATCCAGGACACTTAGCATTAAGTGAAACACAAACGGCCTCATCAACAATTTGAACTCAGTTCACTGTGTCTATTTCCTTATGATGCTAACCATTACACCACAAGCATCCCTATGAATTCCAGACTCTTTCAATAAATTCCGAATTTATCCAAATTATTTTTAAAACCTTTTAACGCTGCAACTATTTTTGGCATGACTGGGCAGTTTATTCCTTTAGGGAACTTTTATTTCCATATTGCGTCATTTTTCAAACTCTCTTGCATCAGAATTCCAGAGTCTACCACTCAAGTACCTCAGCGTCTTGTGAAATGGCCAGAAGCCAATTAACGAGCCATTACAGAAACTGTAAACACTGATGTCAACATGTAAAGTAGAAAAAGAGTCAGGAAAGAGTAGGAAAGAAATGAGATGCGTGTGGGGGCGGGGCAGGATCAAATTTCACAAATTTTTGCTTGCATATTTACATACAGGAGGTACACGCACACATACACACACACTCAACGTTTACGTATGCACACATTTGATTACTTACACACAATGCACATATATATATATATTTACCAACTTCTCTGCACGAGCAGTCAGTTTCTTAAGCGGAGTTCAACAGGTTTGAATTCAGAGTTTTCCTTCTCCTAGACCGGTTGCCTAACCAAGGTTAAAGAGCCCAGTCTGCCCTACTATTTACCCATAGCTGGAGGGAGAGTAGGATTCATACCTTTCCCAAGGGTATTGACGCTAAGTGAAATGCAATTACCAAGTCCAGGATTTGAACTCGGGACGACGAGTCCATTTCCCATGACACAATGCACATATAAGTGAGTAAATTCATTGGGGTGGCCTAAAGGTATCAGCCAGACAGCAAGGGAGTCTATCCCCTTTCAATAGCGCTAGACCAAGGAGATTGTTTTTGGCATCTGAGGTGGAGCAGCACACCTACCACCAACCCCTGTGCTACTCATATGCTGAGTTGGGAGGAACGTTGTGGTTTCTAGGCAGACGCTCTACCGACTGATATATATGACCACATACAGATTGATATACAGGGTGTTTTAAAAATGTGAACTTTTCTATGGGAGACCCTTTTTGATATTATGTTT
>CM042162.1:66549871-66594871 GCA_023376005.1 Doryteuthis pealeii | reverse complement strand
GTTGCTCTCCTTGAAAATGTCTATGTTGTAAAGAACTTTAGGGGGTGAAGAACTTTAGGGGGGGGGTGAGGGAACAAATAATATTCCCTCTTCAATCAATCATATCATTAGCCACTTAATTTTTTTTTCATGCTCAGAGTTGTCGAGGCATGGAATAAGCTGCCTGCGTCCATTGTGTGCTGCTGAAACACTGCATCTTTCAAAGCCTCCATGCTTCCTGTAGTCCACCAATGCTATACCTGATACTCCCATCCACACACATATGCACGCATGTGCACACATACATGTATATTATTACTGTAAACTGTTCATGTTCCTGACACTAATACATTATTCTGTGTACTAGACATGAGATTTTGATGAGTTGTCGTGCACCTGAGCACTGTACACAATAAATTTCATTATTATTATTTTAAGCCACACCTTCAGGTACTTTTGTGTATGGGAATATTTTTATATGGTTGTATGTTTAGAGAGAGAGAGAGAGAGAGAGAGAGAGAGAGAGAGAGAGAGAGAGAGAGAGAGATAGAGTTGTTAAGTATTTATTTATTTAGGGAAAATATGATGTTGATAATAACTGACTTTATTTATTTGTTGGTATATATACAGTATACCCTATAAATAAATACACATCTATCAAAGTTTTTAATAAAAAGTTAATAAAATAATAACAATAATAAAAATATAAATAAAAATAGGATTAATAAAAATAGGATTAGAAGTAATAAAACAAAAATACTATTACTATAAATTTTAATATTTCTGAATGAAATGATTGTAATTTTGATATTTCTGAATGGAATCACCCACCTTATATCAAAATAGGGGTGTGTTGACTTTTTTGCTATATAAGGTGTGTGTTAAAAGTCCACTCCTATTTATAAACTCAGCGATAACCATATGATCATACTTTGGCCAATCGCTGGCAGTACTCTGCTGCTGATATAATACTTATACCGGCTGTACTGGTAATAACTACTCATAACTACTTTGATTTTCGTGGACGTCGGACATAGGATTAAATCACTGGACCTTTAACAATACGCAGGATAGGACTTATTCACTTACCAAAGGATTCCATAACTCAGGACTTACTTACTCTAAGCCCTTTTCAACTGACCAAGGATGGCATTTAAAAACTTAACATTCTTAGCAACCAAAGATACCATATGCCACAATTTTAACTTTTCAAACTCAGACAACAGTTTATTGTCATTTGGAAAGGACTAATCACAAATTAGGATATCAAATCAAGGAAAAGAAATTCTGAAATTCTTTTAGTATTTCTGAGAATCTTAGAAAATTATTACAACTAAGTGTTATGTTTTTAATGTACAGATGAAATTATATGGAATAGGAATGATAAATGCAAGGCAAGGTTATTGGAAAATTAACAAAGGATTTATTAAAAACACAGAGTAGAAAAATGCTTCTAACTCTCAAATGATATTAACCAGTAACTGAGAACGCTGCATTCCCAATGTTCAAATGTCAACAAACCCTTTTTCAATGCAAAGGGAAGCAACTCTATTTTGTTTAAGTCTATTTAGGTGTACCTAACATATTGTTAGTCTTTGTCTTATTGTATAATAATAAACTTTTAAATGAACTAATTTTTAATTTAATTAAGTAGCACTGTTTAGAAGTTAGTTTTGAAGGGGTATAAACTGTAATTAAGTATGTAGAGAAAAAATGGTGACAGCTTTTGAAGAAAGGAAAACAACAACCATTTGCTACTACATAAATTTACTGTACAAAATAGTACAAAGGATTAGTATTATTTGCGTTATTCGGACTATTGTCCTCATCTTCATTGTTATTTGTACGTTTCAGCTGATGTGCCCTTCCTATCTTTTAGTATTTCTGAGAATCTTAGAAAATTATTACTTTTCACAATAACTAAGTGTTATGTTTTTAATATACAATAGGTGTGGTCTTACTACCGGTCGGGAGCCTTCTACTAGTTCGCCATAGGTATTTGGGAATGCGGCCTTTGTCCATCCTTCTGACATAACCAAGCCAGCGCAGGCGCCTCTTACAGATGATGGTGAACATGCTATTCATGTTTTTGTTGCATAGATTATTGTCAACCCCCTGTATTTCTGAAGGGATGGCCCTTTTTCATATCATGGGCGGGACTTTCCATGGAATATTACAGAAAGCTCGTGAAGTACGTGAAGTCACGTGGGACCAAGTTAACCCGTTTGTACCTGCTTGGATGTCCGATGAGAAGCATGGGCTCATTATGCACATGTGTGTGGTGTTAGAAGAAGAATTTTAGTTAAGTAAATAAAAGTTTAAATAAATAATATGGTGTTCTTGCTTGATGAATGTTTTGGCAACAAGAAGAAGGAATGCAAAGACGAACAGCCAACAAGAATCTAGAAATAGAATTCAACATGGAGAGAAGAATAGAAACCACTAGAGATCACCAAATGACCAAAGAAGTAAGTTATGCATCTCTCTATCTACCTGTGTCTATCACTCTCTTCTCTCCAGTGTGTATATACCCAACATGGGTATATGTGTATGAATATGTAACAATATGGAATAGGAATGATAAATGCAAGCAATTATTGGAAAATTAACAAAGGATTTATTAAAACACAGAGTAGAAAAATGCTTCTAACTCTCAGACGACTTAACCAGTAACTGAGAACGCTTAGTGTTCCAAACATTTGAATGTAAACAAAACAAAAGGAAGCAACTCTATTTTAGTTCAAGTCTATTTAGGTGTACCTAACACTAAGGGAACTTTGACAACAATAATCAATATACTTACCTGGTTTAGAATACACAGTGATCAGCTAGGCTGTTCTTCCAGAGCAAGGCCTTTCCATTGCACTATGGATTGGCTGACCTCTGTGATTGTCTCAAATGTGGATGACTCGGAAATGCAATTTCAATTCATTCAAAAACATCCATCACCTTTTGAACAACAAAAAATCTTTTTCTCTTTTTTCATATCATATTGTCCTGATGAAAGTTTTATATAAACCAAAACATTTAAACATTGACATGAACATGATAAATTTATCTTTTTTGGAATAATTTTGTTTTTCATATTCCTATATATATATATATATATATATATATATATATATATACCTTTGAAAGAAAGGAAAAACTCAATAAACTGTCATTCTGTAATAAATTTATTTCGACCAAAACTTAAAAGGCTTTTAGAAATTTAAAGAAATTTCTGAAATTCCTTAGGAGTTCAGTCTCATCAATAAAATGAATAACCCAAAGAAGTTTCACCAGAAAATCCATTTTGAAATTTTTTTGGGTTATTCATTTTATCTGTGACTGTTTGATGAGACTAAACTCCTAAGGAGTTTAAAAATTTCTTTAAATTTCTAAAAGCCTTTTAAGTTTTGGTCGAAATAAATTTATTACAGAATGACGGTTTATTGAGTTTTTCCTTTCTTTCAAAGGTAAATATTGGTAAGAATTTAATCTAAATTATAGATTACTATGCATTTAGCTGTCTCTAGTGATTTATAAAAATCATTGTATTTGCACCTACTAAAACATGCAATATTATTATACAGTGAGATTTTGAAGATCACATGTAGAATCATCCCTTACTACCAGTTTTGGATACCTTACATTTATATATATATACAAACATGATAGATTGGATAGAGAGTTAGGTATAGATAGAAACGGATTAAAATCAACATCAATAGAATGAGGTAGATAAATATAAAGGAATTACATCAACTTGGTTAATGTAGAGTGGGGTCCTGAGAAGATAATTTTTTGATTGAAACCATGGTAGACCCTTTATTTTCCATGTAACAATAATTTTATTAGTAGTATATATATATATATATATATATATATATATATGTGGAGAAAGGTAGACAAACACAGGATGTTATGGAAACTGGATGTTTCCATAACATCCCGTGTTTGTCTACCTTTCCCCACATATTGTCGGATTAACCTCCTCATATTTCTCCCATATATATATATATATATATATATATTGGAAAAACAAAAGATGTTTACAAATGCATGGGATCATCAGGAGAGAATGTGCAAACCGTTTCGGGGATAGAGGGCAGGTATCGAACTAGGAACCTTGAGGTTTCTAGCCGAATGCTCTACCGACTGAGCTACACCAGTTCTTGCTTTTTGTGCAAAAATTATGAAGTTTTGATTTATATTGGAAGATATTTCAAAATTAAAATATACATAGAAATAGCATTGAAATTCTACTTAAAATTGTCCAGCATTTTTAAATCTCAGAAGTAAACAAATCAATACACCAGTTTTTTTTTACCTCCCTCTCTACCAGGTGACGCTGGGTAGCCGCTTCTAGTCAATCATATAGAACAGCACTTTTTTTCTGGAATCAATTTTCTTTTATAAAAAAATAAATTTGAGCCCGACTAATATATCTACGAATAATAGCGTTGCCTCTAGACTCTTTGCTCGTACTCCTTCTATGATCCGTCGAATAGTCAGGATCTGAGAGGTTGTGGATTGATTTCTGCGAAATCCATTTTTGGTTTCTCCTAAGGATTTTCTCTATTTCGGGCTGAATGCGATTAAGAAGAAAGGCATTATATATCTTGGCTGCAATAGCAATGAGAGTTATGCCTCTGTAGTTTTTAGCGAATCCGAGATCTCCCTTTTTGGGGAATGGGGGGATGCAGCCTTTCATCCATTTCTCTATTCTATTTTGTCTATATACTGCATTGCATAGCCTAAGCAGTATGTCATTGAACTTTCCTATCTTCCACACCTCCGGGGGTATTTCATCAAGTCCTGCTGCTTTTCTACCTTTTAGCTTCTTTAACTCTTAATGTCCTATACCGCCTCATTCCGCCCAGCTGGAAGTCACTTTCGTTTTTCTAATCTACTCTAAATGATAGCCTTTGTTTAAATGTAATATTAAACATATTTAGAAGTCTTTGATCTAAGAGAAATAACAGGTAATTTTAAATGAAAAGGCCATTTTGAGTATTTTTGATAGATCCTTATAGGAATGGGACTCTGGACTTAAAAAATTCTCAACAGGATGTTAAGAGTTAAAGCTTGGTTGATTTCATCTGTTGTGAAATCCCCCAGCTTGATATAAATTCTGTTGGTAACAAGGGCATCAATGATTATGATCAGTTGGACGAGTGCACCTCGGGGATTGTTGGTTCAGATTGTAATAATTGGGAGGGGTGTTATAGAAAGATAGGATGATGATATCATCTTTAAGATGGATTCCTCTTCTTCATCTTTTATCAACTAGTCTTGGATTTATCTTGGGACACAGGCTTATTTATTTATGGCAGATAAATTAGTATAACAGTGAAACGAGATCCCTTAGAAATTCCTCAGTTTTCATCTGTTTCACTCTTCATCTTGTTTCCAAAGTTCAAAAGGCATCGTATAGATAACACTTTATATGTATATAGGTAATTTTCACCTTTAGTTGTTAAAATTCCTAGCAAATAAGGCAATTAGAGTAACCTCCCTTGGACTTTCATTTTGAACTAAGCCGGTAGCTATTTTGAAAGTCTCCGTGCGAAATAAACAAATCTTAGAAACTTTTTCGAAAACAATACAACTGCATGCTTTAACACAAAAATATCATAAAATGTGTTCCTAATAACAATTAAGTTCATTTCAGATAATTTTATGCTAGGAATTTATCCTACTGACTTTCACTTTGAAACAAGACGGTAGCCATTTTGAATGTTTCCGTGCGAAATATAATAATCTTAGAATCATTTTGAAAACAATACAACTGCATGCTTTAACACAAAAATATCATAAAATGTGTTCTTAATAACAATTAAGTTCATTTCAGATAATGCACATGTACAATTTTATGCTAGGAATTTTAACAAATAAAGGTGAAAATTACCTATATATATATATATATATATATATATATATATATATATATATATATATATATATAATAGAAATTGGTAATTTGCTAGAAGCATTATTAAGTATATTATAATATATTAATGATTTGAAGGCAATTACAATGCATATTAAAAATAACATCTTTTTGTTTTTATTTTTTATACACATTGTTATTACCTTCAAATCATTAATATATTATATATATATATATATGTATATATAAACTTTCAGTAATAAATTAAAACTGAGCAAAATGTCATTTTGTATATAATCAATTTATTAATTATCTTACATTGAGCTCTCACAGGGATTTGAAATAATCCTTGTATCAACCTATAGGTGTGCATCAGCATGGGCATGCATTATGGATATACAAAGGATATAGATGATCCTAAATAGAATCATCCCCAACTTACCAGTCGATTGGATACTTTAACCTATATATATATATATATATATATATATATATATATATAAAGTGTTGTTATAGGTCCAACGGGAGTAAAATAAATATTTAAAAAAAAAGGTTTGCAAAAAGGATTATGTTTTTTTTTGTAATTTTATTAACTTACATATGCGACACGTGTTTCAGATCTGTTATCTTCTTCAGGCATTGGATTATTATTTTGGCATAATATGTCCGATATTTGATAGGTTGTGTGTGTTTTTGTAACTTACTTTTTGATTATAATGGTTGTGTAATAACGGTTGAACGCTACGTTATTTTTCTCAATCCTTGTGTGCGACTTGCGCGTGACTTGTGCGTAAAAACTGAGAAAAAAATGATGTAATATTCCACATATGCACTCATTCCTCAATTCTATCTTCAGTATTGCTATCAATTTAATTATAGTTATACATAATGTTTAGTAAAAGCAGTTACTATTCTGTGTTTTTAATATATTGAGCAATTTTGGATTATTTACTGATGCTACCGTGATGGAAAAGTTAAAACGGTAATTGGATACTATATATAAATACATGCATATATATGTATACAAATACACATATATATGTTATATTACATAATTTGCGTCTTTCATTATGTGGTTCATATGTTTGTGTAGTAAAGTTGTTGTTATTGTTGTGTGTGTATGTATAAGTGTGTTTGTTTAAGTTCAGTTTAGTTGTGTGTTCTAGTGTTTTTTTTTGTTCTATATATATATATATATATATAAGACAAATACAGGTTAGGTGGCTGCTCGTGAATTACCATTGAGTAGATGATTTGGCATTTTCTGTTTGTGGCGTGGGCTGGTGGCCTAGGTGTAGAGATTCCGCTCTTCACTCTGTGGTTGTTGGTTCAATCTCTAGTGGCGGAGATTGTGGTATGCACTGCTGATGAGACCTAAGGAGGTCGAAACAGCTGTCCAGTGCTCCAGATGTCGCACATGGTGATTGCCGAGTTGTCTGGTCATGGTAATTTAATTCATTCCTCTATTTGCGTAAATATATATATATATATACACCAACCCTTCTACGTGTGACACAAGGTAAATTTCTAAAGCAGAGTTGATAATATAATATATTATTGGTTGTAAATCTGCTCTGCTATTTTAGCATTGAGCACCTTTACATGCCAATACTTTTCTCATTCATTCTCTATTCCTTCTATATTATATATATATATATATATATATATACATATATATATATATATATATATATATATATAACATTTTGGAAAAAATCTGACGTGAAAATATTTATATTTTTACATATATGTATATATATATTTTGTATTTTTATATATTTCTAAATTTTTATATACTTTTTTATATATTTTTTAATTTTTTATCTTTATATATTTTTAAATTTTTATATATTTTTTAAATATATTTTTAATTTTTTAAATATTTATATTTTTACATATATGTATATATATATATATTATCATCATTATCATAAGGTTGAAATAAAATTATACCATAGAATATAGACATGAACTTAATCAATACCATACAACATGATCCCCAATAGTGCTTACACATTGTTAAAACCAATTACTAAAAGGGTATAAATATGAATACACAACATATACTACTTCCTAACCGTTAGGCATGACATAACCCCAGACTGGTTGATATGCCGTTAAAATCAATAAACCTACCAATTATCATAAGATTGCACTGACAGCATGGATACCAATGACTAACTTGCCAGCCATTCCTATCAGTAAATGCTCCTGGCAGGTCTTTTGCACAGCATCCAGAATCCACACAAAGCTGATTGATGTAGGTTTGTATGTGTCAGCCTACACTGGTGTGTTCACATATGAAGCAGCACCCCACAAAAAAGCAGCTGTAATTTATGATACATATATATATATTGGTGAAGAGGCGAGTCTGGTTCAACAGAGACATCTCCTTGAAAACTAAATGTGCAGTATATCATGGCATAGTTCTCTCAACCTTTATGTACAGTGCAGAAGCCTGGACGATATACAAAGCAGATTCCCATAGACTACATGTCTACTACATGCGTCACTTGCGCAGTATATTAAATGTTAAGTGGTGGCAACATGTTTCAAACAGGACCATCCTGAAGAGAACTGGACTCCCTGGCATACACAAAATACTTGTCCAATGCAACCTGAGATGGGCTGGCCACTTAAACAGACTTGGGGATGACAGATTACCAAAGCAGATTATGTACTCTCAACTGAGAGAGAGAGAGAGATCGCGTGGAATCGGTAGACCAAAGCTCAGGTGCAAAGACAACATCAAGAGAAACCTGAAGGACTTGAACATCCGCATAGGAAGTTGGCAAGACGCAACCAGAAACTGAATAAATTGGAGGAAAATGATTTGCATGTTGTCATCATTGGATACGATGGACAGCAAGTAAGTAAGTAATATATTTGGTGGGGGTGGTCTTACCCTTCTGCAGAGGATACAATCAGTGTATTCTAAGCCCTGGCGAGAAAAGAAGAAAAGTCTAAAAAACAAATCAAAGTAGAAAGACATTGAGAGAGAGAGAGAGAGAGAGAGAGAGAGAAGAAAGAAAAGGAGAAAGAGAGAGAGAAAGAAAAAGAGAAAGAGAGAGAAGAAAAAGAGAGAAAGAGAGAGAGAGAGAAAGAAAAAGAAAGAGAGAGAGAGAAAGAAAAAGAGAGAGAGAGAGAAAAAGAGAGAGAGAGAGAAAGAAAAAGAGAAGAGAGAGAGAAAAAGAGAGAGAGAAAGAAAGAGAGAGAGAGAGAGAAGAAGAAGAGTGAAAAGGAGACATTACCCCCTCAAAAAAAAAAAGAAGGGTATGGCATTAATCCAGTTCTGGAGCTCAGGGCAGTATGGAGTACCCCTTCATTGCCATTACTCATAGGTCCACTCTGTCTCAGAGTACCTGTTAGGGTTCAACCTATGGTTCAAATAGATAAAAAAAAAGAGTTTTATGATAATAAGGAAATTTATTGTGTATAGTGCTCAGGTGCACCACAGGTCATCAAATTCTAGTACATAGGATAATGTATTAGTATCAGGAACATGAAAGCATACAGTAATAATATACATGTATGTGTGCATATGTGTGAGGAGGGGGGTATCAAGTACAATTTTGGCAGACTACAGGAAGCATGGAGGCTTTGACAGATACAGTATTTCGGCAGCCGACAACGGATGCAGGCAGTTTATTCCATGCTTCGGCAACTCTGAGCGTGAAAAAATGTTTCCGAAAGTCATGTGTGCTATACTGTTTTCTGACTTTGTAGGCATGCCCACTGCTGTATACCCATGTTGTGAGTATATAAACAATAAGTTTTTTTAATAGAGAGAGAGAGAGAGATAGACAGATAAATATTTAGACAATGCATAACTATTGAGAATTCTGAGGTATGGGGGGTTATCGTCCTTGTCTACGAGCCTTTGTTTCGAACCAAAACCAATCACGAGCCAGCATACTTTGGCGGCAAAGCCGAATAGGCAAACTAGTCCTCTTTCTGATCCAGCTTTCAACAGGAATAGACCAAAAAAGGGTCGCTCCTCTTCCTCAACACCCAGCATGCGAGTCAGACGTCAAAATAGAAGTCTATCACATCCGAACTATCAGAGGGCCATAGCTAGGGCTCCGACAATACCCTATCTCAGGACTCCGATAAGTGACAAATTTTAAACATTTGTGCAAACGAACTAAAGTTTGCAATTCCTATTGTTTTATGTAATACACGTCTTTTATTCCTATTTCTAGTTGTTTGGTTTATTTCTTTAACTCTTAACCTGTCTGCCACACTCGTGGTTAACTCCACATTGCAAACCTTGGAGTACTGTCGTATCATCTGTCTTCTTAGCTTTATATAATTGTTGTGATGTTAATCCAATAGTAAAAAAGAAGTCAAGTCGAGGTAGGGTAAAATAAGACAAGTGTATTTACAATAATGTACAGGAATGGCTAGCTTGCCGTTAACGGTAACAGTACAACCTTTTCACTCGTGTCTCACTTTTATGTGAGAACCGGTGTATATTCTGCACTGTAGGAACAGCCGGTACAACAATAACTTACTTGTATTTTCTTTCTTTGGCCATTTGTGATCTCTAGTCGTCTTTCTATTCTTTCTCGCCATGTTGGATTCTATTTCTTCTTTTTACTTTGGCGTGATGTCTACGTCTGGTTCTTCATTCTATTTCTTGTTGGTTTATTTTCTACTAAGGCATGCTTAATTGATCATACAACTCCTGTTGCTTTTTCAATGCTTTTATTTACCTTTCTTAACTAACTCAATGTGCAGAGTCCAGCCGAAGCAAGAGACGTCTCTCTTACTTCACATCTTGACTGCAACTGAGGATCTAACTAGTTCTCATGTGATTTGCAGTTTTCTCGCCTCTGGGGTCAAGGTTTCCCAACGGTCTGTAACTTTCCATTTGAGCTCTTTGTATTCTCGCTACACGGTGTTGTCAATAACTATTGCTACCACATAGATTATGCAACACCACAGGGTGTTATAAAAAAATACCCAACAAGAATCAATAAGCAAATGTCTTTGGCATAAAAATAACCCAACAAGGGTTGACATGCTGTAAAATCCAACCAACCAACCATCCAACCAAAAAAGAAAGGAAGAGAAGGAAAATAAGAAAGAAGTGAGAGTTGCTTGGAAATTGACCTACTGTTATCTGAAGAATAATTAAAGTTCCAATTACCGACGAACTGGGAAGACCAAGGCACAAACGATTGTAACTCAAATACAAACTCGAATGCTACAAAGTCCACTGCAAAATGACAAAGTATATATAAGACTCCACAATGTCATTCAAATCAAGCAGTCAAGCAGCCAATCAGAAACTCAAGGAGTGGAATCACCCAAATCACCAGATTCATGGATGGATCATTCTTGATTCCTATTTATACCAACTGTCTTGGACACTGCTTGAGTTGTACTTAGCTGCTGTTATTAAAACCAACAGTAGACTAACTGACTTCAATATTACATTTTGTCTGAGTCTTATAGGATACAGAACATCATTTCATTCAGCTTTTCACCCCGTATGAAGAAGAGTAAACAGCAAAACTGTGCAGGGTAATGAAAATATCAGTGACCCCTAAACTCCCAGTTCCTTATCTTAACTTATTGGTGCTTCACTAAAATCCCTGGAAGTCTGTAAATAAAGTTTAAGTTAGTCTCCCAGGGAGGAGCCTCTCACCTTCAAAGGTCTCCTAGCATGAAATGGAAAATGGAAACTCCTTATACTGGGGATATTAGATAAGCTTATTTAGACCCCTAATTTACACAGACCTATGAAATATGTCATTTTTTAATTTTCATTTTCTAATTAATTTCAATTTCAATTAAATTTTCATTTTCTAATTAAATTTTCATTTCTAATTAAATTTTCATTTCTAATTAAATTTTTCATTTTCTAATTAAATTTTCAATTTCTAATTAAATTTTCAATTTCTAATTAAATTTTCATTTCTAATTAAATTTTTCATTTCTACTTAAATTTCATTTTCTAATTAAATTTTCAATTTCTAATTAAATTTCATTTTCTAATTAAATTTTCATTTCTACTTAAATTTTCATTTTCTAATTAAATTTTTCAATTTCTAATTAAATTTTCATTTTCTAATTAAATTTTTCATTTTCTAATTAAATTTTCAATTTCTAATTAATTTTTCATTTAAAACTTTTCCTTTTCTAATTAATGTTTCACAAATATATTTCTAATATAATGTTTCACAAAATATATAGTAACAGTATATTTTTTTTAACCCTTTTATATCTGGTTTTAAGATTTTGACCATGAGTGTCTGTGTATGTATTTGTAAAGGGGCTGAAATAGATATGCATAGACTGTGGTAAAGAATAATCTTAGAAATAAATAAACTGACAGATGAATATGATCAGTCTAAAGGAGAGGTTTTGTTTGTTTTTTTTTATTCATCTTAACATCTCTGTGACATGAAAGATCTCTGTTAACATGTTTATGGTTGTCAAGTGAGCGATTTATGAGCAAGAACATAAATCAGTCTGTCTCTTTTTCAAGAATTGACATTAAGAAGTTTACGAGTCAAGATAGAATAGTCATAATATTTGGGTTATTTCTGGATGAGGAATTATCATTAGTAATATGTATACACTGATTTATTTGGACTGTTATAACATAATATACATATATATAATATAATACACCAACCCTTAAAAGAAGTAGGATGTGACACAAAGTCAATTTCGCTTCCCACAGCTATAATCATTCCGTACTTTACACTTCTCACAAGATAATAACATAATTTTAAAAAAACAATATAATTATAGGTGTTCATTTCAGATTTTTGAAACTAATGATTTTTTTCTTAAAAATACAATAATTTTAAAATAGGTCGCTGATGGTAATAAATAGTCACTAGACCAGAAGTGGCCACATTTCACATTCCATATGTCTATTTTTTCAATTCAGATGCTCCATACAATTCCTGTTCCAATCATTGTAAAATATTTTAAATATGTTTAGCCTTTTTATATAATTATTGATTTAATGTAAAAACAAGATGAACATTACTTCCCTTATTTATATTTTTCTATTATTATTATTTTATTATAGAGTAATAAATAGAATACAACGTGTACATGGACAAACTCTCGGCAGAAACACTTGTTGGCATTTCATTAAACCATTTTTATCCATTCAAACATTTTTTTTTCCTCAAACATATTTTTTCTCAACATATTGTCAGATTCATTTCCATTCTTCAACTTACACACACACACACACACACACACACACATACAAATATATATATATATATATATATATATATATATATAAAGGGCTGATTTAGCTCAGTTGGTAGAGTGTCTGGTTCAATACCGGCCCTCACCAACTCAGCGTATGAATAGCACAGGGATGTATGCGGTAAAGTGAGGAGCTGATGGTAGGTGTGGTGCTCCACCTCATACAATCTCCTTGGTCTAGCTCTAGTAAAAAATGGATAGACTCCCTCACTGTCTGGCAGATACCAACTTTAGGCCACTTCTTATATATATATATATATATATAAAGTAGAGTTGGCGGAGTGGTCTATTGTCGATATCAGCGAGACAGTGAGGGAGTCTATCCCCTTTTTCTCTAGCGCTAAACCAGGGAGATTTTTTTGCTTAGGTGGAGCGCCACATCTACCGTCAGTTCCCACAATACCTTACAGATCCGATTACCAATCTGTGCTATTCATACGCCGAGTTCACGGGGACTGGTATTGAATTCATAACCTTGGGTTTCATACTGTCGTGCAGCAAATCTCCAAAAATGTAGGATATATGAGTTTATAAACAAAGCGAGAAATCTGGGAAGACCAGCTAGTGTAACGGTTGAGAATCTCCGACTGCCAGCCAGGCAGTTAGGGTTCGAATCACACACAAAGTGTCTTCGAGTTGCTGATAAAGGCATAATAGGCTGAAATGTACATTCAGAGAATAACTTTTTTTTCGATTTGTTTACGCTTCACATTTAAACAGATATATCTGCCTAATTCATTAATTATCAACTAATTAATTTTCAATTAGGTATGACTTCAATTAAGCACATATTCTCTCCCCCAAAATTATATATATATATATATATATATATATATATATTATATATATATCAGAATAAGAAATTTGAAAAACGCACAGATGTAGTTCAGTAATGTTGTTTTATTAGCTTATATTATATATCATATATATATATTATTCAAATTTCTTACTCTGATATACTGTTGGATTCATTTCCTTATTTTAATTAGCATATGTATATATATAGAGAGAGAAAGAGAGAGAGAGTGAAGAGAGAGAGAGAGAGTGGTTATTGTGGTATTTTTCTTTTCTTGGTATGCAGATAATCCTTTTTTTTAGCCCATGAGTAAAAATCCTTCCTAATTTTACTATTAATATTAACAATCTATTATTAATTTATAAGTCTTAATTTATAAAAGTCTTATAATTATTATTAATTTTACTATTAATATTACATAAGAGAGAGAGACATGTTATTATGGTATTTTTTTTTCTTGTAATGCACTTAATCCTTTCTTTTTAGCCCATGAGTAAAAATCCTTCCTAATTTTAGAGCCAACAAATTATTCCCCTGGCATATAAAAAATATTCTTGTAAATACTGTGTAGTTTGTTTTGTATGAAACTCTTTGTTGTTTCTGTGATCATCAGGCAAGTTTACACAAAAGACAAGATTTACAAAGTGTTATTTGTGGTAGTATAATCTTTTGTTTACAATCTTTTGTTAGTTGAACATACATCTTTATTTATCTTGTTTAGATAAATAAGTGACCAAATCCCTTTAAACACAATTACAACATAAAAGGTGTTTCCAAAAGGAAACTGAATCTCTTCAAAAGCAATGGCTTAGAAAACAAGTGGGAAGGCAGATAAGGGGCCCCCACATAGACACAGGGCGTCAGAGATGGAAATTCTCAACGGTTCTCTTTTTGGACCAAGTAATCAATAAGCACCCCAAATAATCAACTTAATGAAATGTTCATATTTTAACTCATCACTGGTAAGTTTCGCTTTCAAATATTTGAAAATAAACGAACAGACGATTTTTTGCAATTATATTGTATCTGAAAAAACAATTTTACAAATTGTGTGAAACTATTTCTGAACAACATCCAGTAAGCATAAAAATATTCTGTAAAATAAAACTGTATTTTATTTTAAATAAATTAAAATAAATTAAATAACTCTATTTTTATTTAAATAGACATAATTGCATTTCTCTTCTGATTAAGTAAAAACTATTTTAGTATAAAAACGTCTTTCGTTTTTTCTTAAATCATCATAAATGTTGAAAAATATTTATAAATTTCTGATTAAAAAAAGATTTTGCTATTGAATTTTAATTTGATTACGTGTACCAACCATCTATTTATTTGATTTATTGTGAGTTCAACATCTCCATAAACTTCTGATTAAAATCATTGTTTTACAAAAATGTGGAAGTGGAAGTTACGGAGATGAGTTAAAATATGAAACCTTTCATTAAGTTGATGATTTGGGGTGCTTACTTGGTCCCTCTTTTTGACTGAAGTACTCTATCAATTGTTTCCTAATTTTCAACAGTCATGTGACCACATGACCCTCATCCAATGAAGGTTTGTTTGTTTTGTTTTGTTTATTTTGTTTTACGGCATATCAACCTCAGTAGGTCAATTAATGCCAGCAAAGTTTTGAAATATTTCGTAGCGATATGTTTGAAAGAAAATTTTTTTTAAAACTCAATTTTTTTTGCTATAAACAAAATTTCTATTTAACCCATAAATGGAACCCTAACAGGTACTACCACTCCGGGTCAGAGTGGACCTGGGAGCAATGGTGATGAAGGGGTGCTCCACATTCCCCAGACATCCAGAACTGGAACTTCAGGATCAGATAGAGTTTAACGTTATTCCCAGGACATGAAGCCTCTAATCGGATCTGTAAGGTATCTTTCAAGCACATATATGATGAAAAGGGTTGGGAGTTACCATAAGGGTAATAGGGTTGGGGCAATCATGTAGGTGCTAGGGCTTGACATAGCCAGCCGATTGATCGAAGGGCCAAACAACTCTATGTCTAATGTTTAAATGCTTTTTCCTTCTAGAAGTGGCTACCCAGCGTTGCCTGGGTAGGGGGGGGGCAAAATAAAACCTGGTGTACTAATTTTATTCATTTTTGAGATTTACAAATGCTGGAAATTTTTAAGTTGAATTTCAATGCTATGTATATTTTAATTTTTAAATATCTTTGAATATAAATCAAATCTTCATATATTTTCAGGTCATCCTAGAAACTTTAATGTTTATATTTTTCCATTTTCAGAATATATATATATATGGCCAACAAAGAGTGATAACTACAATGGTTGTAATGGCAACATTTAGAATATCAACACAGTACTAAAATTCCTCTATCATCATATGCCCTATAATTGTTCTTTCATTCCACACATGCAAGAGTCTGCTTAGGGGAGTTTATCTGCAGTCAGTGTTCAATTCCAGATAAAGGCCAGATTTTTCTAATATTGAACTTCTAGTTGATGGGGTTTCCTCTATAAGTTTGCCACTATTCAATTTGATTTCTATTGCTGTCAATACAGTTTTGTTTTCTTTTTTTTTTCTTTGGATAACATGGACATTACCCAAGTAGTAAAAATATCAATATACATAGATACATTGGCACAATCACATAGCTATTTGTAGGTAAAGATTTCCATTATTATATGTATATCAGAATTTACTACATGTAGGAGAAACATTGTTGGCCATATATTTCGGTTGAAAAGAAATGTGTTAAAATTGGGATCATTTGAACAAGAACTGGATATTTAAAAATTCAAATTTGAAAAGTAAACAGATGGGAAAGTCATTTGTAGTTATTTGTTTATCTTTTTTTATTTATTTATTTTTTTTGCTTTGAAATATAATATTGATTGATTGAATTAATTGCATCATTTATATCTTTTTTTAAAATTGTAATCATTGAATGGAAATTTCTTACTATATTGTTATATATTTCTGTGGGGATTTTTATGGGGCAACCAACAAGGATCTCATTCGCAATAAGTAATAATGGATCTGTGAGACTAACTTTTAAAAAAATCCCCCCTCTACCCAGGTGACGCCGGGTAGCCACTTTTATTTTTAGTATTTATATTTTTATCCTGGGCAACACTGGGTCCATCTGTTTATCATGGCATCCATCTGTCTACTAGAGATGATGACGTAGTGTCAAAAACAAGTGGAACTACATAGCCTGGCTGGGTTGATATGGAGGGATGAGCTCTCGCCCAAGCAGCAGGTCCTATCCCTCTCTACACTGCGATTGTTATTGCAGACTTTACTAAACAATACCACATTGGTTAAATGAGAGGTACACTTTGTTTGCCAGTGAAGAGAAAGAAATTATAACATTTTTTTTCAAAACACTAAGTACATCTCAAATGTTATCAATGAATTAGGTGGGAATTTGTTTAGCCATACATTTAATAGGTATTCCCGCCTAATTCATTATTAATTAATTAATTTTCAAAATTAGGTACGACTCCAATTAAGCACTTATTCTCCCAATATATATATATATATATATATATATATATATATATATACTAGACAAAACATGACCGTGAGCTCTGGGTAGATAATTGGGATTAGGAAAAAGTGAATTTGCAAAGCAAATTAATTTTAAAATGAATACAGACGGACAAAACATTAAATTTATTTTGTAAGATATCTAAGAAGGGAAGGTTTGACCTAATTTTAACCTACAGGTTGCTGATTATGAAATTTAACATACAAATACATCTCAAATTCTCCCATCTCTCTCTCTCTCTCTCTCTCTCTCTCTCTCTCTCTCTCTCTCTCTCTATTCTCCAAGAGAAACTAACATATTTAATGAGGAGGTAATCAAGAGATACATAGAGGGGGAAAGTGATAGGCAGAATGTAAAGTAAGGGACGGGTCGGTTTTTAACTAATTGCAAATTACGATTAATTAGAACCAATCAAGACAGAACTTTTTCAAATATAACTCAATCCTAAATGTAAGGAATATTTAGTATAACTTTCTGTGCAATTAAACTAAACAGTAAAAAAGCCTTTAGGAGACAAACATGATTTGCTCAGCTTTAGTATGATATATTATATATATATATATATATATATATATAATATATTTACATTCTTCAGCAGCAGCAGCAGCAGTTTAAGTTGATATGATGCCCCTGGCTGTTGATTCCATCAGAAGTGCCTGGCGTAATTCCAGCCGAAGACCCTTCCATCAAAACGATTTAGTAGTGTTAAAAGGAAACTAAAAAAAACAAAACATTGAATGGTGTAAGTGGTGTGGTTCAATATTGTCGGTATACTGACTACCATATATATATGACAGTAATGTGAGTAGGTACAGTGAAAAAGAGAGAGAGTGAGAGAAGAAAAGGAAGTAAGCTGAACGAATATCTAGTTGCAATTAAAATATCTTACATTTTCCTGATCATCAGAAGACATATGAAGTTGCAAATGAATATCCCAAGTGAAATCCAACTGACCTCAGATTTCAAGTTGTGTGTATATATTATATATATAAATATAATATATATATATATATATATATATATATACCAACCCTCCGCATGAGCAGGATGGTGACACAAGGTCAATTTCTTAAGCGGAGTTTAACAGGTTGAATTCAGAGTTTTCCTTCTCCTAGACCGGTTGCCTAACCAAGGTTAAAGAGCCCAGTCTGCCCTACTATTTACCCATAGCTGGAGGAGAGTTAGATTCATACCTTTCCCAAGGGTATTAGCGCTAAGTGAAATGCATTACCACGTCCAGATTTGAACTCGGGGCGACGAGTCCATTTCCCCATGACTTTAACCATTACGCTACGCGCTTCCTGTGTAATATATATATGGTGAGAATGGGAAATGAATCCGAAAATATGAGGAAAAAATGAGTAAAGAAAAAGAAATGTAGATGGATAAAAATGGAATTTTATCGATATCACTTTTAATTGATATCACTTACACATGTGTTCGGTCTGTTTATCAAAATGTATACGGATTTACGTTATTATTATTATTAAAATAATCAGATGGAGTTGAAATGATGATGATAATATAATAGGAAAAATGCATAAAATGTTTCCATACACAGATTGCCGACCTTCATCAGAGTAGTATTTTTTTTTTCTTAGTTGGAGACAAGAATAGAATTTCAAAAGTTCGAAAAAGAATATTTTTTAAAATGTTTATGAACGCAGAGGTTAAAAATTTTGAAAGTTCTGGTGGAAGGGTATAATTTGTATTGCAAGATTGAAATGTTATAGTAATCATAAAACTGTTTGATGTTTGAATGAGATGTGTTTACATATATATATGAGAGTAAGTAAACAAACAATGTGGTTTATTTGATATGGCTTTTAGCAGACAATTTTTTGGAGGATATGTGCTTAATTGAAGTCATACCTAATTTTGAAAATTAATCAGTTAATAATTAATGAATTTAGGCGGGCATATATGTTCAAATGTAAGGCTAAACAAATCAAGAAAATGTCAATCCCTGAAATAGGTTGAAATGTATATTCAGGGTGACATTTTCTCGATTTGTTTAGCCTTACCTTTTGAACATTTATAATGCCCGCATAAATTCATAATTATTAACTAAATAATTTCAAAATTAGTGATGACTTCCAATTAAACTCAAAAAAAAAAAAAAAATACACTATTATTATATATATATATATATATATATATAATATATATAAAGTAAAGTCGTCGGGGAAGCTTAAAGTCGGTATCAGCCTGCAGCAAGGAGTCTATCCCCTTTTCACTAGCGCTAGACCAAGCAGATTGTTTTAGGGTCTGAGACGGAGCGCCACAACTGCCATCAGCTCCTCACACTTTACTGCACAGATCCCTGTACCACTCATACACTGTGTTAGCAAGACTGGTATCAAACACAGAACCTTGTGGTTCCTAGTCAGATGCTCTACCGACTGAACTAAACTGGCCCTCTATATTATTATTATTATTATTATATATTATACTAAAGTTGAACGATTCAATCTTTGTGTCCTAAAGGCTTTTTTACTGTTTAGTTTAATGAAACAAAAATTATACAAAATTATTATCCTTAGTTCTAGAATTTCATTTTTAATTGTTTCTAATTAGTTGTAATTTGCAATTAAGTCAAAAACTGACCCAAATCTTGTCACATTCTGCCTATCACTTTCTCCCTCTCTATGTATATCTTTGAAAACCTCCTCGTTTATATATGTTAGTTTCTCATTGAGTGTAGAGAGTAACAGAGATTGGAGTTGTGCAAAACATATTGTATGTCAAATTTCATAAGCAGAGAGCCAGTATCTCTCAATAAATTTAAATTAGATCAAACTTTCTCTTTCTTAGAAATTTTACAAAATTTTTAATTCTCCGACCGTATTTATTTATTTAAAAAAAATTTTAATTCGTTATGCAATCTCACTTTTCCTTAATCCCAGTTACCTACCCAGAGCTCATTGGTTGACCCAACAGGTCACATTTTGTCTAGTATATATATATATATATATAATATATATATAATTAATGTTGATATTATGATTTCACACTCATAACTTCAAGTTTCTTGGTAGTCCAATCATCAGATGAGAAGTGGTTGAGATGTAAAAAACCAGTCGTGAAATGGTAAAAATCAAATTTGTAGCGTTTATATGCAGCGTGTTTTCACGCGATGGGAAATGCAAAGCTAAAAATTGTTTTTTTAAACTGTGCTTGTTTAACGTTTATGTGACGTGGATTGTATTCACGTGATGTAATGTCATGACGTTAAATTTGTATTTAAAAAACATTATAATCAAACAAACTTGCATTGGTTCGTTTATGCACGCGGTGTCAAGATGAATTTTTTATTTTTTTTTTATTTTATTTATTTATTTATTTATTTTTTTTAAATAAATAAATAAATAAATAAATAAATTAAAAAAAAGAAAAAAAAAAAAAAAAAAGGAGAGCGAAAATTCAGGGATCAATTAGGGTCAGGTGGTAAGTGACACAGTAAAAATTTGTTTAAATGCCTACATTTCGAAACGAGTTCACTTCTCTTATTCAACAAGTTATTGCTTGCATTTTGTAGTATGCACAACTTTTCTTCTAAGCAAAGATCGCAACGTTGTCCGCCTTTGTATGCCTGGGCTTTTTTTATTATTTCCCATTTTACTGTAGGTGTTCTGCCCGTTTTTTCCTTGATCTGCCATATATATTTTGATAAGGTGGTACTATTTTCATATCTTTTGTTGTTGAAACCGTACAGGAAAGAAAATAATACACCATTATATATTAACATAAAATCAGACCATCCTCCAACAATTACTAAACACATTCACAAGTCTATAGAACATAGACTCGCCACTAATTCCACCAATGCCGATATATTCAACAAATCAAAAACGATATATGAAAACGCCCTAAAAAACAGTGGATTATACTCCAAACTAGTATACAAAAATAATAACAACTATGAAAATAATAATAATGACAAATCAAGAAAGAGAAACATCATTTGGTTCAACCCCCCTTTCAGCAAAACCGTGATAACGAATGTGGGTAAAATATTTTTCCAATTAAGGAAAAACACCTAGACAAATCGCCTACATTAAACAAACTATTTAACAAAAACAATCTCAAAATAAGTTATTGCTGCATGAACAACATTAAAAGCATTATCGATAAACACAACTTTAAAATATTAAATCGTAACAACAACAACCAGATTAATAGATGCAACTGTCGCCTTAAAAATGAATGCCCATTAAGTGGCAATTGTTTGGCTAACAACATCATTTACAAAGCCACAATAAAGGACAATGTAAATAACAACGAGGAAAAAACATACATTGGTGCCACTGAAAACAATTGGAAAAGTCGGTGGTACAACCACAATTTAAGTTTCAACAACAAAAGATATGAAAATAGTACCACCTTATCAAAATATATATGGCAGATCAAGGAAAAAACGGGCAGAACACCTACAGTAAAATGGGAAATAATAAAAAAAGCCCAGGCATACAAAGGCGGACAACGTTGCGATCTTTGCTTAGAAGAAAAGTTGTGCATACTACAAAATGCAAGCAATAACTTGTTGAATAAGAGAAGTGAACTCGTTTCGAAATGTAGGCATTTAAACAAATTTTTACTGTGTCACTTACCACCTGACCCTAATTGATCCCTGAATTTTCGCTCTCCTTTTTTTTTTTTTTTTTTTTTTTTTTATTTATTTTATTTATTTATTTATTTAAAAAAAAAAAAAAATAAATAAATAAATAAAAAAAAAATAAAAAATAAAAAATTCATCTGAACACCGCGTGCATTAACACCAATGCAAGTTTGTTTGATTATAATGTTTTTTAAATACAAATTTAACGTCATGACATTACATCACGTGAATACAATCCACGTCACATAAACGTTAAACAAGCCACAGTTTAAAAAAACAATTTTTAGCTTTGCATTTCCCATCGCGTGAAAAACGCTGCATATAAACGCTACAAAATTTGATTTTTACCATTTCACGACTGGTTTTTTACATCTCAACCACTTCTCATCTGATGATTGGACTACCAAGAAACTTGAAGTTATGAGTGTGAAATCATAATATCAACATTAATTATAAAACTGCTCTGCTTTATTAGCATTGAGCACCTTTCCATGCAAATACTTTTCTCATTTTTTCATTCACTATTCATTATATATTATATATATATATATATATATATACTACCCCTCCGCACAGGTAGAATGCAGCACCAGGTCAATTTCTTAAGCAGAGTTTAACAAATTTAAATTCAGAGTTTTCCTTCTCCTAGACGGGTTCCCATACAAAGGTTAAAAAGCCCAGTCAGTCCAGCTATTTACTCATAGTTGGGGTAAGTTAAACTAAAGAGTGTGTATTTATCCAATCCCTCTGTTACAGGCAGGATGCAACACAATGTCAGTTTTTAAGTGGAGTTTAACAGGTTTGAATTCAGAGTTTTCCTTCTGCATCCCCATTATAAGATACTCTGGATCATTCTTAAAATGGATAAAAGAGGATCTTAGACAGATTGACCAAAGGACTAGAAAATTAATGACCATGAACAAGGCCTTACACCCTAGAGACAATAGAGGTAGGCTAATGTATCAAGAAAGGAATGTGGAAGAGGTTTTGTCAACATAAAGGATTGTGTAGATGCCAAAATCCAGAGACTAGAAGAATACACAAAAAACAGCAAAGAAAGATTACTTTAAGGCAGCCAATAACAGCAGACGCAACATATGGACAAACAGCAAAACAACAAAAACAAGTAAACAGAAATGGGAAGAAAAACAATTATATAGATGCTTCAAAGGACAAATTGGGGGGGAGGGGGGGATAGCACATTAAAAGACCTGGACATGGTTAAAAGAAACTTTTTTCTGGATGATTTAACATGGAATTATCCAAGGTCTAATTGGAATGTAGCCATCATCTTGAATATCACGAGAACTGGTCAATTGGCATTCAGAGAGTACCTTACTTTATGCCGGAACAGATACTCTCCTGCGTGGTTACTCTGGAATAATGTTTGCCTCTCAAACCCTCTTTCATGGAGCCGAAGAGATGATAGTGATTATTCCAGTGATGAAGAAGTGAAATCTGTAGATTGGTAAAGTGACAACAGACAAGTGTAGTGTAATTATTATGGTCTACGGGGAATTTGGGATTAAAAATAAAACGGCATTTGGATTTCTGGAGAAAGAGAGGAAAACGAAATAAGAACAAAGAGAGGTTAAAGTTTGGAACTCAATTGACCGAAAATGACCCCGAAAATAGATTTAAAAATAAAAGCGAAAGTTCCGGGTTTTGACCGGAAACAGAATTTAAGTGACCCTTCCATCCCGGGAGGAGAAACGGGAGAAGGTAAAAATCGCCCTTTTTCGGCTAGGCTCTGTGGGAGGCAAATGGGGCTTTCCCCGGTTACCCCGTATGGGTTGTGTATAGTAGCACCAAACATGATTTACGATAGAGTAATTTGGCCGTACCCTCTCTCTCTCTCTCTCTCTCTCTCTCTCTCTCTCTCTCTCTCTCTCTGAAAAGAACCCATGAGCCTATAAAGAAATAAACAGCCCCTTGTGACTATACAACTTGAGTATGTTGTTTCTGAACAAACGATGACTACTACTACAAAACGACTACTACTACAAATCGAACTTGGCCCTTTGCAATACAAGCTTAACCCCAGATAACTGATACTAAAAGAACTCATTTAATTGATTATAAGATAATACATGTATACACCTTTTGTGTTTTTGCAGTATATATATATATATATATATACCATTGGAGTTACCAACTAGGTTGGTAAAGTGACAACAGACAGGTAACTGATACTAAAAGAACTCTTGTAATTAATTATAAGATAATACATGTATACACCTCGTTGAGATTTGTGTATAAAAAGGTTACTTATGATCTTTTGAGTTTCTTTAGGCTTTTTGTCTTTTTTGCAAGTGGCTTTTTATTGACTCTTTATTTATACAAGGCTGAATCAGTTACTGATAATGGATTCCACCTGAAACTATACAAGAATAAGGAGGAAGTGAATTGTATTATCTTTGGCAGCTTTTTGTATTTCTCTCTTCTTCTTGCCCCTCATTCTCAAATGACAGGGAGCAAGGCTGGCAGCTATAACAATTGCAATCTATCTCTATGACCTTATCCAATAATATAAAAGTTAAAACAGGGCTCTTTAGCTGAAATGAGTGTGGCTGTTGGGAAGCTTCAATGATTTATTGGTTTTGTTGATCATGAGGTTGGTTGGCTGGTTGGTTGGTTGGTTTTGGTTGGTTGGTTTGTTTAATGGTATATCAACCCTTGTGGGTTATTTAGTGCCAAATCTTTTTTTATATATATGATTTGTTTAAGAGATATTTTTTTAATAAAAATATTGGACCATATGACCTTTAGGCACCCCTTTTGTGATCTCAATTTGTGGGAACATCCGGATTTTTCTGTTTTATATTTTGTATAAAATACCTGATGGTATTTTGATTGATTTTAATTATTAAAACGGAAAAATTACTCTAGAATTTCTACCGTTTCTTTGTATCTAAAACAATTCAAAACAAAACAAAAAATGTATCTGGGGCTGAATGCACGCACCTGGGCCTCATAATTAATTCAATTAAGATGTTTTGTTTTAATTCTCCAAAATAGACAGTGAATTTTTGGAACCTATAAACCTAATGCATTTTTATTTAGAATTTACACTTATAATTTTATGTATGATTTTTTTTAAAATTCATTGTAAAAAAAAATATAAGCAATTGAACAATAGTTTAAATCTATACATATATACATTTGTTTTCTACCAAACTATTGCTATGAATCCAAAAATTAGTTGGCATTAAATGACCTATCGAGGTTGATATGCCGTAAAAAAAACAAAACCAAACCAAAGCTATATGAGTAAGGTACACCAATTTTATATCTCTTGCTAATCATTCTTTTCATGAAAAGTCAAAGTTAAATATTTCTAAAATTAATTATATCGGGCTCGGCTGTGTAAAACCATATGCTGTTATTGGCTTTAAATGCTTTTTTTTTGGGGGGGGGAGGATATTTTCTTTGAATGGTACCCATTCAAACTCTTTTCTTTACAAGCACCAATTTCATATCTCTTGCTAATCATTCTTTGGTTATTATTTTGGTTACCTATAAGTCTAACATAAACAAAGGGGAACCACTCTTGACTGAAATTATTTATTTATTTATTTTCCCATTAAACTAACCCTAAACCCTAACCCTAAACCTAACCCTGTCTTCATTTTTCCTAGTAGATCAATAAATAAATAAATAAATAATTTATCAGTCAAGAGTGGTTCCCCTTTGTTTATGTTAGACTTATAGGAAATAATACATAAGTTTAAGTGTAAATTCTAGGTAAAAAAGGCATAAGGTATATAAGTAACTAAAATTGGCAGAGTAGTCTATTGTTGGTATCAGACAGACAGTGAGGGAGTCTATTCCCTTTTCACTAGTGTTAACCAGGGAGATTGCTTTTTATGTCTGAGGTGAAGTACCACACCTAACATCAGCTACCCACTTTACCACACAGATCAAAGCTATTCTACTTAATGAGTTAGCCAAAATTCACTCTGATGGGGCTGTAGAATATGCCGACTGCACCTCTGCAGAGGAGTAAGACCCCCGCTATAGGGCCACCTGTTGGCCGTGGGTTATGACCCATGATGCTTAAGGACGGAATCCTGGTGGCTGTGCAGTCCATGACATGCAACATTCCAGTTTGGTTCTTACTTGCGCTAGACAGTCAATCGGTGAGGCTCCCACTAATAAAATCAGCTGGTTATGTCAAGCCCTAGCAGCTATATGATTGTCTTGACCATATTTCTCTTATGTCAGCTTCCAAACTTTTTTATCATATATGTGCTGGAAGGCGGTGGCTGAGGGTCTTAGTGTGCTGAGTGTAATGTTTAACTGCATCTAATTGTGAGGTTCTAATTCTGGAGCTCTGGGGAGCCTATATATATATATATATATATATATATATATAGGAATATATAAGAAAGGGCCAACTTAGAATCATCCTAACACCAACTTACCAGGTAACTCATCTACAGATATATATATATTTTTAATCAGAAAACAGACCCATTTTAACAAGAGCAATAAAACTGTCTACACCTACGAGGGTGGCCAATGTCACCTAAATAAACAAACACTGACCACCACACATCAAACAAGCCACTTTTGACCCAATTAAAAATCTAGAAGTCACGCCCACAGTACCGAGATACATACACACACTCACATTCACACACATATATGTAAACACACTCATACATTTATATGTATACAAATATAGTCATACACACAACTCCCATGAACCGTCCCTCACATATATAAGAGCATTAAAAAAATAACCCACCTCATAGAGGTTCTTCACGGAACAAATGGACATGCTACTACTAACACACTCGTCTACCCGGATTATAATAGCATGTCAAACCCTCAAAAACACTTCAATTTTTATAGTTCTTCTATAATGCTCCCTTTCAAAAAATCTATAAACAATTTCTTCAAATAAGAAATTTTCTCCTGACGATGACCTAAGGTCGAAACTAGTTGAGAATAAACAACATACAAGAAATATTCCTGATTGTCTTATTACTTTTTGTTCATACTATATATATATATATATATATATATATATATCCGTAGATGGGTTACCAGGTAAGTTGGTGTTAGGATGATTCTAAGTTGGCCCTTTCTTCCAACAGCAGAATGTTAGGGTTGTTCAGGTCCAAGTTGAGAGCTCAATGTTCATGGTAAAGAAAAAAGCGGTCTGATGAAACTCATAGGTATACACAGATACTTGTGGACAGAAATAGATCTATAACCACAAAATGGCTGATTTTTAAGCTTTGTTCTTTACAAATATATATATAAGTCACCAAAAGTGGAATATAACTAAATTCAAAACAAACGAAGAATCTGGATAATCCAGCTGGTGTAATGGTTAGATTCCCCGCCTGTCAGTTTGGCAGTCGAGGTTTCGAGTCACACACGGAGCAGTCTCACATGTCTATAACCTTGCTGATGAGACCTAATAGGTTGAAATGTACATACAGGGATTGACATTTTCTCGATTTGTTTAGCCTTACATTTGAACAAAAATGCCTGCGTATATTCATTAATTATTAACTAATTAATTTTCAAAATTAGGTATGACTTCAATTAAGCACATATCCTCCAAAAATTGTCAGCTAAAAAGGCCATATAAAAAAATAAACACATTGTTTGTTTACTTACTTTCATACTGTCGTGCGATAAGTCACCATATATATATATATATATATATATATATATATATATAAGTCACCATATATACATATATATATGAAAATATAAATAAGCGTTCGTCTATAAAAGATAAGTCCCATTCCAACGGGCATGTATTATACCAACTGAGATTAATCGAAAACTCGATTAATTAAACGGATGTAACCCTGAAGAATCAATCGATGAAACTCGAGTAGGTTACTTCTATCCATTGTATAAATAAATAAATATATATATATATATATATATATCATTAACTATTATGGCCTATTTCACATTAAATTTTTCTAATAAGAATGTTCTCACTTAAGTCTGACGCTTTTACTCTCCCAACTGACCAAGTGTTCAGTCTGAAAAATTCTCTCCCAGCAATGCTGCACTCTTCTCACCAACACTATCACAATATCTTTTCTCTCGTCCACTCGTCGCAACAGCCAAAATGCTACTGCAAGCATTTCCCCGAGGTTTGTGAGGGCTGGTCATTAAATACACAATTACAGTGTTCATCCGGGCTCTTTACTCTGACTTGCCCGTGCAGCACATGCGACATTGATCAGCACGTGTCAATCCTTCACATCCGGGCCACTCTGGACAGTTTAGTAATTCACCTGCGTCAGGCCACGACTCACAATCAGGAGGCTGTGAGTTCAATCTCCCCACTCGCCTCTGATCTCATTCTGCATGCCAAACACAGTCGTGCACGCTTCGAACCACTATGTTCGTGGTTTCTCTCGCCACAATTTTTACTAATGGTTTTAAGAATTTTACATATGTGTGTGTAAAAGCAATTTACCTTTAGTATTTCTCTTTCTGTTATATTTCAATTTAGACATTATCTGATATTTGTTTTTATAAACATTTCTTGTGACAGAAAAAGCCATTATTCTATTTTTCTTACACATTTCAAATATTCAAGATTTAACAGCTGTGGCCATGAATCACAGTTTTTATTTTTAAAAGAATCATTTGTCATCTCTTAAACAGAAATAAGTTTTTTTTCTCTTCAAGACATTACTTTAACTAGCATATTAGTTGGGTAAGATAATTGTTTTCAATACCTTGGGCAAGATAAGTTTTTTTATTCTTTGGTAATGCTGGTAATCTAGACATTAGCTACATAAATGAGAGTAACCTCCCCTACTTTGTTTCACTTTGTGGAAGCCATGTGTTTTGGTCGGACATTTTCATTTCACTGTAAATCTACACTGAAAATATGAATTTGTTCAAATCAATACAACTGCATGTTTTTACACGAAAAATATCATAAAATGTGTTTTTAATAACAATTAAGTTCATTTCAAATGATGTGCAAGATAATTTTTTTTATTCTTTTAATCTAGCATTCTTTTACTTCATTCTTACAAGAGTGAGTCAAAAGTTTTGCAATATTTTCATAGGAATTGATTTCGTCTGTGCATCTTTGAAGTCATACTCTGAGTGAAGGAAAGTACACTGTCAGCACACTAACTACCACAATACTACCAATCACAGTGGATACTTACTTCAATCATGTGATATTCACTTTGTGGAAGCCATGTGTTTTCGTTGGACATTTTCATTTCACCGTAAATCTACACTGAAAATATGAATTTGTTCAAATCAATACAACTGCATGTTTTCACATGAAAATATCATAAAATGTGTTTTTAATAACAATTAAGTTCATTTCAAATAATGTACAAGCACAATTAAGAACACATTTCATGATATTTTCGTGTTAAAACATGCAGTTGTATTGATTCGAACAAATTCATATTTTCATATGTCTATGTGTATATATATATATATATATATATATATATATATATATATTCATTTGTAATTGTATGAAGGATAAAGAAGGTCCTAAATAGAAACATTCCCATCACCAATTCATCTGGTCTATTGGATATATATATATATATATATATATATATATATATATATATATGAGAAAGAAATACATGTTTATGTATCCACACACACAAGCATACACACATACATACATGTAAACACATACACACATTATATATATATATATATATATATATATATACATTTATTCCCTCTTGCAAACTGAGATAATTGATTGTTCTAGCCTGACCTCTGACCTAGCAGAGGTCATTGTCATTTTGATGTGTCGTGTTATAAACAAGGTCTCTATTCTGATGACAATTTCCTCTTTCTCTTCCTCATCATCCGTGTCAACTTGTCGGTGTCAAAAAATATCCACAGATAAGCATAATGTGTGCATGTGACAAAAAGACACTTGAACATCAACCATTCAAGAACTATTATTTATTATTATTATTATTGGTAATTTATGAGGAAGTGCGTCCTGGTCTCAAGAGTTGCTGCCCGGTGACTATTAAAATAACGACCCAGTTCAAGCTATTCAAAACTATCCATCTTCATATCTATCTATCTATCTCAATTTGTTCATATTTATCTATATTACTTTAAATACTAAGATTTTTTTTTATTCATCTTTGTTTAATGTCTTGTTTTTAGTTTAAATAAACAAGAATTACGACAAAAAAAGAAGCAACCCCCCCAAATATCTATCTATCTCCATTTGTTCATATCTATCTATATTATTTTGTTTGTTTATCTATCTATCTATCTCAGTCTATTACAAACTATATATCCATCTTCATATCTAAACAAGAATTACGACAAATTATGATAAATAAACAAGAATTACGACAAGCTGGAGTTGTTATTTTGATAGTCACCGGGTAGCGATCTTTGAGGCGGGTGACCGGGACGCTCTTCCTCATAAATTACTTTATTATTATTTCATATTATTTTATAATAGAATATTATTATATAAAATAGTATTATTTATCATTATATTAGTTATTAGAACTAGCAAAATAAAAAGACACCCTCCAGGCAATGTAAAAATGATTTTTTGAAAGATATTGCCTGAGGGGATGGGAGCTGAAAATTCAATGTCATTGAGTGTGTACCATAAGTATGTAAAATCGTCAAATTTATTAAAGGAGTAAAAAAAGAAAGAAAGAAAGAAAGAAAGACAATTTGAAATGGGAACAGTTCCGATAATTTTAAATATTATATTAGAATAAAACAATCTATATATAAATATATAACACCGGGCATCTATTTATTGAAATAATGAGGATTGTCTAACGTTGCATGCTCACATTTTGAGTAAATGTTGCAAGTATATTGATTTATTAAAACATAAACACTTTATTTTGTTTCATTGGTTGGTTAGATTTTATGGTATGTCAGCCCATAGTGGATTATTTTATGCTAAAGACGTTTTGTTTTATTCATTCTTAAGGTGTGTTAAATTTTTTTCACACTCAATTTTTTTTAAAACACATTTTTTTCTACTAAACCCATAGATGGGGCCCTAACATGTACTACCACTTCGTGTCCAAGTGAATCTGGGAGTAATGTTGGTGAAGGGGTACTTTTAACTCCCCATTGCTCCAGAATTGGAACTTCCCCATTAGGGGTGTTAAATTATTTTCAAACTCAATTTTTTTTAAACACATTTTTTTCTACTTAACCCGTAGATGGGACCCTAACATGTACTACCACTCAGGGTACAAGTGGACCTGGGAGTAATGGTGGGGAAGGCGTACTCTATGCTCCCCAGTGCTCCAGAATTGAAACTTAACCATTAGATGAAGTTTAACATCATGCCCAGGACACAAAGACTCTCAGCCTCCACTTTCTTGCAAATATATGATAAAAAGGGTTGGTTGGTTGGTTGGCTGGTTGTTTGGTTGTTTGGTTGGTTGGTTGGTTTGTTTTTGCAGCATGTCAACCCTTGTTGGGGTATTTTATTCCGAATACTTTTTTTTCATTCATTCTTGATGAGTGTTCAAATTTTTTTCTAAAACTCAATTTATTTTTTAAAATACATTTTTTTAACTCGTTTTTTTTCTATTTAACCCATAAGTGGGACTCTAACAGGTACTACCACTCCAGGTCATGGTGGAACTTCACCATTAGATGCAGTTTAATGTCATACCCAGGATACTAAGACTCTCAGACTCCACTTTCTTGCACATTTATGATAAAAAGGGTTCACTGGTTTGGCAATTGGGTTTTTCAGCATGTCAACCCTTGTTGGGTTATTTTATGCTGAAGACATTTTTTGTTTTATTCATTCTTAATGGGTATTCAAATTTTTTCTCACTCATTTTTTAAAACACATTTAAAAAAAATTCTTTTGAACTTTTTTTCTATTTAACCCATAGATCAGACCCTAACAGGTACTACCACTTCAGGTCAGGGTGGACCTGGGAGTAATGGTGATGAAGGGGTACTCCACACTACCCAGAACTCTAGAATTTAAATTTCACCACTAGATGTCGTTTAACATCATACCCAGGACACTAAGACCTACAGCCACTGCTTTCTAGAACATATATGATAAAAAGGGTTGGGAGCTTGCCATAATGGCAATAGAGTTGGGACAATCATATAGCTGCTGGGGCTTGATGTGACCAGCCGATTGATTGGAGGTGGCCTTTCCGACCACTCTCTAGCCTAAATGAGGGTCAAAATGGAGTGTTGCATATCATGGACTGCTCATCCACCAAGATTCCGTCTTTAAGCATCACAGGTCACCCATGGTCAACAATTGAATAAAGTCAGACTGAGGATGTTCTTCGCATGAGAAGGACGAAATATTTTTCTCCTTCTTCTACTTGTTTGAGTCATTATTTTTGTTCACTTTTCCTTTTACCTTACCTCATATATATATATATATATATATATATATATATATATATATATATACTAGACAAAACATGACCCATTGGGTCACCCATTCAGCACTGGGTAGATAATTGAGATTAGGGAAAAGTGAGTTAGGAAAGCGATTAACATTTTTTTAAAAATAAATATGGCCAGACAAAACCTTAAAATCAGTTTGTTAGCTTTCTAAGACAGGAAATGTTTGACCTCATTTAAGCTACAGGTTGCTGATTGTAAAATTTAACATAGAAATACATTTCAAATTCTCCCAGCTCTCTCTCTCTCTCTCTCTCTCTCTCTCTCTCTCTCTCTCTCTCTCTCTCTCTCTCTCTCTTTCATTCTACTCTATAGAGAAACTAACATTATATAATGAGGAGGTAGTCAAGAGATACATAGAGAGGAAGAAAGAGATAGACACAGAGTAAAGTAAGAGATTGGTCATTTTTTTTACTTATTTGCAAATTACAACTAATTAGAACGAATTAAAACATAATTTTTTAAAAACATAATTCAATCCTAAAAGTAAGGAATAATTGAGTATAATTTTCATGTCATTAAACTAAACTGTAAAAAAGCCTTTAGGAAGCAAAAGTTGATTAACTTAGCTTTAGTATAATATATATATATATATATATATATATATTATTTAAGCAAGTTTTGTTAAAAAACATGGGATATTTATTCTTGATAATCCCTAAGAGGATACATTCAAGCCTTCTTGTTGTTTTTCTTATATTTGGAGTCCAGATGCCTCGTATTTTGTACCCAAGCACTTTCAACCACATCCATGGTTGACTTTAGGGAAATTATTAGTTGTAATTGTTGGGGGTTTTTTGTTGTTTTTTTGTTTTTTTTTGTGGTGTTTTATTTATTTAGGAGGTTTTAATGCATTTTTTTGCGGGGAGTATTCCAGGGTTTTTAACAAATCCTGCTTAAATAACAATTTACTGCCAAAATATACACTATGTATATGTATATATATATATATATATATATATATATATATATATATACGCTTCCCACTGCCATGGTAGAGCACTGTGGGGGGGACATTAATTGAAATTTCACCATTTGGCGTAAGCCGTTACTTGCCTGTCCACCATTTACAGATTTGAGTTCTCTGGTGATTGTAAAAACATACCCCCATAAAGTATGTATCAATTAATTGTTCATCCCAGACTGACAGCTGCTAATAGCCGCAAGGGTAAGGAACTTGGCAGACAAAAATTCTGTCGGGTTTCGATCCCGGGCTAGAGGTAGCTGTTAAAAGTTGAGCCGCACTGATGAAAAATAAACTTGGAAACACGTATCTGTGGATGACTGATATATATATATATATATATATATATATATATATATATATACAATTTCGGGTGTTTTGAGTTCAGTGTGTTTCTCCTAGACTGGCTGCCCACCACTAATGTAAGAGGGTACAATCTGTTGTACTATTTAACCTACAGATGCTGGAGGATGAAGAAATGGATTTCTACTTTTACCCCCTCAGATCCGAAAACAATCTCCTTGGTCTAACACTAGTGAAAAGAGGATAGACTCCCTCGCTGTCTGGCTGATACCGATTTTAGGCCATCCTGACAACTTTACTTAATTTTATGTGGTTTTTGAGTTCAGTGTTTTTCTCCTAGACTGGCTGCCCACCACTTATGTGACAGGGTACAATCTGTTGTACTATTTAACCTATAAGGGTACAATCTGTTGTATTTAACCTACAGATGCTGGAGGATGAAGAAATGGATTTCTACTTTTACCCCCTCAGATCCGAAACAATCTCCTTGGTCTAACACTAGTGAAAAGAGGATAGACTCCCTCGCTGTCTGGCTGATACCGATTTTAGGCCATCCTGACAACTTTACTTAATTTTATGTGGTTTTGAGTTCAGTGTTTTTCTCCTAGACTGGCTGCCCACCACTTATGTGACAGGGTACAATCTGTTGTACTATTTAACCTATAAGGGACCGGGTTAGCTCAGTCAGTAGAGCATTCAGCTAGAAACCGCAAAGTTCCTAGTTTGATACCGGCCCTCGCCAACTCAGTGTATGAGTAGCACAGTGATCTGTGCGGTAAACTAAGGAGCTGATGGTAGGTGTGGCCCTCCACCTCAGATGCAAAAAATCTCCTTGGTCTAGTGCTAGTGAAATGGGGATAGACTCCCTCACTGATTGGCTGATACCGACTTTAGGCCACCCCGACGACTTTACTTACTGATGATTTTGATTCAGAGTTTTCCTTCTCCTGAACTGGTTGCCTTACCAAAGCTAAAGAACCCGGTCTCCTTTACAATTTACACATAGCTAGAAGAAGACAAGATGGATTCATGCCTTTCATGAGGGCATTAGCGCAAAGGGAAATGCAAACAACGTTGTTCAGGTTTTGAACATGGGTCACCGATTCTATTTCCTGTGACAATAAGCGTTTTACTAAGTGCACCTTAGCTACTTATTGGAAAGTAATTTGCTCATCCGTCCAAATAGGCTCACATCTTATTATAATGGAGATTGTGGGTTTGTCTGTCTGTAACCGAAACTATATTACTATACAAGTCACAATTCCCTTTGTTATTTACATCACATTCTCCATGATTTTATTTTTATTTAAACCTCAATTATTAACAAAATTGTTTTACTTCATTAAGACTGTTGACCATATCTACATGCTAATAACATGCAGTTGTATTCATATATACAACAAAATAGCGGTTTACAGTGTGAATGGGAAGGCTAATTTGCATATTGATCTTAAAAATTAAGATTTTAATAAATATATGCTTAGTATTATTAATTTCTAATTGTTTGGTTTTATCTTGATGAATATGATCAAAAATCTCTTCAATAAATCTTTTAAAAAATCCATTAACAAGATGAAATAACTGTAATATTATTCTTTACTTCCTATTTAAACTATTTAGTTAAATTAGGAAAATTTACCAATGAAAGACGGGAGTAATGGAAAATGATAGAAGAGATAGTTTCAAAGTTGTTCTATTTTTCAATCATACCCCCTCTGTTTCAAATCTTTTTATTTGCATTCTTATTCAGTTTCATTAGCCTTTCTAATTTAATATGATATTTTATTATATTAAAACTTAAATACTTGCAACCGGAGGGTGCATATATTTGCTAGTCCCTACACTATAAAAAATGAAGTGTCCTGGGCATGACATTAAACTGCCTCTAATGATGACTTATTTAACCTACAACTGCTGGGGGGATGAAGAAATGGATTCCTGCTTTCCCCAAGGACATGAGGACAATGTGAATGCAAATAGACCCACCTGAAATTTGAACTCAGTTTACCAATTCTACTTTTCATACCAATACCTGTTACCCCCACCTTACACATCGTTTAACTTCTTACTTACCAATACTCACTTTCATACATTGGCGGAATACCTATGGTAACGAGGTCTGTTGTACCTGTCTTCAATGAAACTACCTTTGTATTACTCTTAATTTGGAGTATTGTGCTTCTTATGTTCTGGCATGAAAAGGATGCAGAGTATGGTTTTCAGCCTGCATGCCTCGTTATGGAGGAGTATTTGACACCTTGAGCTGGTTTAGCTCAGCTGGTAGAGCATCTATCTCAGAACTACAAGGTTCTGAGTTCGATACCAGCCCTCGCCAATTCAGCACATGAATAGCACTTGGATATATGCAGTAAAGTGGGGATCTGATGGTAGGTGTGGTGCTCCATCTCATACGTAAAAACAATCTCCCTGGTCTAGTGCAAAAGGGGATAGATTCCCTTGCTGTCTGGATGATACTGATAATAGGCCACATAGGGGGCTGATGGTAGGTTTGGTGTTCCATCTCATACATAAAAACAATCTCCTGGTCTAGGGCTAGCGAAAAGGGGATAGATTCCCTTGCTGTCCGGATGATACTGAGAATAGGCCACATGGGGAGCTGATGGTAGGTGTGGTACTCCATCTCATACATAAAAACAATCTCCCTGGTCTAGTGCTTGTGAAAAGGGGATAGATTCCCTTGCTGTCTGGATGATACTGATAATAGGCCACATAGGGGGGCTGATGGTAGGTGTGGCTCCACCTCAGATGCAAAAACAATCTCCCTGGTCTAGTGCAAAAAGGGGATAGATTCCCTTGCTGTCTGGATGATACTGAGTATAGGCCACATGGGAGCTGATGGTAGGTGTAGCACTCCACCTCAGATGCAAAAACAATCTCCCTGGTCTAGTGCAAAAAGGGGATAGATTCCCTTGCTGTCCGGATGATACTGAGAATAGGCCATATGGGGAGCTGATGGTAGGTGTGGCACTCCACCTCAGATGCAAACAATATGACATCTGCACACTCAGTACCTAGGGAGTTAACATGGATCGTTTAGCTCAGTCGGTAGAGTGTCCGCCTAGGAACCACAAGGTTCCTGGTTCGATGCTGGCCCTCACCAATTCAGTGTATGAGTAGCACAGGGATCTGTGCTGTAAAGTAAGGAGCTGATGGTAGGTGTGGCACTCCACCTCAGATGAAAAAACAATCTCCTTTGTCTAGCACTAGTGAAAAAGGGATAGACTCCTTCGCTTGACTTTAGATCTCCGACAACTTGACTTTTTTTTATATGTAGACATTTACCCAACCCATTCACCACGGGTAGGGGGTGACACAAACATGGGGCATTCAGCAAGGATTGAACTCACTCATCATCATCATGCAATTAGCACGGATATCAATGACAATCTCTCGCCAACCTTCTCTATCATTCATTGTCCCAGGAAGTTCCTCTGCACAGCATCCAGTATCCTCGCAGAGTTGGTCTATGTAGGTCCTTGGTGGGCGGCCTCACATTAGCATGTCCATGTGTTGGCTTCCACAGGAGAACGTTGCTTATGAGTTCGTCAAGTTGGACACTGCTGGAGAAGCAAGGACGAACTGATAAGCAACATTCTCCTGTGGAAACCAACACATTGAACTCACTATTCAGTAGTAATGGATCTGCAAGACTAGCTTGCTAACCAAAATACAAATGGGATGCCTAAGATATTTATTTTACCCAACTCGTTCGCCACAGGTAGGATGACACAAGAAAAATTGGGTTAATCAAGTCATTTTGATACCAAGCTGCTTACCAAGTTGGTTGTTTTGTTTATGGCATTTTCAGGTCTTTTAATGCCAAATTAACTCTTAACATCCTGTTCAGAATTTTCTAAGTCAAGAGCCCCATTCCTATAAGGATTTATCCAAAAATGGCCTTTTCATTTAAAGTTACCTGAGATATTTCCCTTAAATCAAAGACTTCTAAATATGTTTAATATTACATTTTCTAAGTCAAGAGCCCCATTCCTATAAGGATTTATCCAAAAATGGCCTTTTCATTTAAAGTTACCTGAGATATTTCCCTTAAATCAAAGACTTCTAAATATGTTTAATATTACATTTAAACAAAGGGGCAGATTAGGAAATGTGACTTCTGGCCGGGTGGAATGAGGTGGTATAGGTCGTTAAGAGTTAAGTCATTTTGATAAAGTAAGGACTAAGGTTGCTTACAATATCTGCTATTGCTTAAATGGTCACCCATCTAAGTATTGAACAGGCTCATTGCTGCTTAACTTTGGTAATCTAGTGGAAACCAGTGCTTTCAATGTGTCTTGACTGTAAGTACAGTTTAGAAGCCACTCTAGAGGAACAATAAATCACTTTTTTATGTGTGTTTTTGAAATAAGGTCGCTCAGAAAAAAACCAGTAAGACACACTGATTAGGAGCCTCTAGTAACTTAGGTGGGCATCTGTAACACAGATATATACCTGCAGTCTGTGGGACTGCGTTATCTTGTCTTTGAGCCACAAAAATTGGAACATGGGGCGGACGGGGGATCTGTTTTTATTTCTTCTTTTTCACTCAAATTGCAAGACGTGTGTTTTCACAGAGAAACATGTCATGACATCTAGTTAAGTCAGAGACAGTAAAAAAAGAGAATAAACACAAGGGTGAAAAAAAGAAGATGGCCGACTGTCTATGTTTAAGTGTCTGCACTCTTGCTCCAAATTTGTTTTCTTATATTAAAACATCATGTCCTGTCTGCTTGGACCAATAAGGTTTGTTTTCATGAGAACTTAGCTTATACAGTGGTACTTTGACTTACGAGTCCTTCAATTTACGAGTTTTCCAAGTTACGAGCTGTCACAGCTGAATAACACTGGCCTGCAATATTTTCAAGGGGGAATATATAATAGATTAAAGCAGTTTTTTAATGCTGAATCCAAAAATCAGACTCATTTTTTCTAAGCAGATCAAATCTATTAATAATGGAGATTCGTTTTGATTTGATTTGTTCTTGTTTTACGGCATATCAACCTTAATGGGTCATTTAATGCCAACTATGTTTCTGAAATGAATTGGTGATAATGTTTAATTTTATAAAGGTTTTTTTTTTTTTTACATATTTTTTGTGAATGAAACTTTTAGATGATTTTTTTTAACATATATTTTTGTGTTTTCATTTTTTTTGGAAGATTTTTAGATTTTGTTGTAGATGTGTGCTTCTTTTATGTATCCAAGTAGTTTTTCTGGATTTATTTGGTAGAATATCTGTTTTAGATTTGTTGTTAATAATGGAGATTCGCTTCCGGTTTTTGTCTGTAACAAAAACTGCGTCACTGCTTACGTCACATTACACAACACATAATCCAACGTCATAACATAGAATAAATATACTCAAAATATGAGCATGCAACGTTAGACAATCCTCATTGTTTCAAAAAAAAAGATGACCGGCGTTATATATTTATATATAGATTGTTTTATTCTAATATAATATTTAAAGTTATCGGAACTGTTTCCATTTCAAATTGTCTTTCTTTCTTTCTTTTCTTTTTACTCCTTTAATAAATTTGACGATTTTACATACTTATGGTACACACTCTATGACATTGAATTTTTCAGCTCCCATTCCCTCAGGCAATATCTTTCAAAATATTATTTTTACATTGCCCGGAGGGTGTCTTTTTATTTTGCTAGATTTTATAATACAAGCTTTACTTGAAATGTATTGAACAGTATTATTATTGTGACAAGTAGAGTCCACAGCCTTTTATATAAGTGCTATTATTATGTACAAGGTATTATGCTCAGTCGGTAGAGCATTTGGCTAGAAACCACAAGGTTCCTAGTTCGATACCCGCCCTCGCCAACTCAGCGTGTGAGTAGCACAGGGATATGTGCGGTAAAGTAAGGAGTTGATGGTAGGTGTGGTGCTCCACCTCAGATGCTAAAATAATCTCCTTGGTCTCAACTCTAGTGAAAAGAGGATAGACTCCCTCGCTGCATGGCTGATACCGACATTAGGCCGCCCTGACGACTTATTATGTACAACTTGTTAGAAAGTATCTTAAAAACCAGACCTGACTAAACACAATGAATGGTACTTTTGAATTCAGCATAAAATGGCAATCATATATCACTTGATAAACCCATGACCTTTTATTAATACAGCGGTACCATAACTTGCGAGTACCTCAACTTATGAGTTTTCCGAGTTACGAGCTGTTACTCAGTCTATTTTTTTTTTTGCTTTGTGTTGAGAGCTAAAATTTGAGGTACGAGCGAGCTTCAAATACACTTGTGTTAATAAGTTCACTAAAAACATTTAAATTTTCAAGTCTAACATAAACAAAGGGGAACCACTCTTGACTGATAAATCATTTATTTATATCATCAACTAAATAGTAAGGCAGATTGGGCTCTTTAGCCTTGGTACAGCAAACAGGCAAGTTAAAAGAAAGTTTTGAAATGAAAACAGTTGTCCTCCACTTAATAAATTTGAGGTACGAGCGAGCTTCAAATACGCTTGTGTTAATAAGTTCACTAAAAAATAATTTAAGTTTCCAAAACTATAAAGCCAAATAAAGATATTATTTACCAAAAAATAAATATCAAAGCATATTAAAGCAAACAATTACCGTATTTGACGGCATAAACTTTATGATATACGAATTCTCGGCGATTTTTAAAATATAATAAAATATTTTCCTCATATTCTCTCTTATTCCTGTTTTCTCCCTTTCTTACTTGTGTTCCTAAAAAAATTAGTCCGGTCATGGGCCGGGTACTTTTGCTAGTATATATATACATGTGTGTGTGTGTGGGTGTGTGTATACTGTGGTACATTGAATTACAAGTGTCCAAACTTACGAGTTTTCCGAGTTATGAGCTGTTACTCAGTCGATTTTTTTTTGCTTTGTGTTGAGACCTAAAATTGGAGGTACAAATGAGTTTCAGATACACTTATGTTAATAAGTTCACTGAAAACATTTAAGTTTCCAAATTTATTACACCAAAGAAAGTCCTGCCGGTTGGGGCTTTAGAATATACTAACTTCACTTTTGCAAAGGGGTAAAAGATTCTCAATGTGGCTACCTGTTAACTGTTGGTGGTACCTGCGATACTTAAGAACAGAATCCTGTTGGTTAAATAGTCCATGACATGCAATACTCCACTTTGACCTTTACTTGGACTAGACAGGCGTTTGGAGAGGCCACCTTTGATTAATTGGCTGGTCACATCAAGCCCTAGTACCTATATGATTGTCCTGACCCTATTGCCCGTATGGCAAAGCCCCCAACCCTTTTCATGATATATATATTTACCAACTCCTCCGCATGATCCTTCTCCTAGACCAGTTGCCTAACCAAGGTTAAAGAGCCCGGTCTGCCCTACTATTTATCCATAGCTGGAGGGAGATTAGGATTCATACCTTTCCCAAGGTTATTAGCACTAAGTGAAATGCAATAACCACATCCAGGATTTGAACCCGGGGCGACAAGTCCATTTCCCATGACTTTAACCATTACACCACGCGCTTTCTGGGTTATATACTGTACCTCATAATATCCATTTTGATTGGATAATGTTCCACTAAAAATAAGAGAATTCTGGTATCTTTGGTTTAGGAAAAAAATGAACATTTTATGAAAAAAATTGTTAGAGGTGTACTTATTTCTGGGTGATATTGTATGCATATGCTTTTTATGTGTGTAAATGTATGTTTGTGTATGTATAAATATACGTCTGGATATACACACACACACACACACACACACACACACACACACACATATATATATATATATATATATATATATATATATATGCATTTGAATCTAAAAATAATCGATTTTTAAGGAAATAGTTTTCTTTTGTATGCCTTTGTCAATGCGTATGTTGTGTGTTTTCGTATATATGTTTACACACGTATATACACCTAGTTTCTCTTCATATGTTTATATTATCTTTGTATGTTTATGTATACATGTGTGTGCTTCTGTGTGTAATTGTGTGTCTCTGTCTCTATCTCTGTCTCTGTCTGGGGTGGGTGCATATCTGTATATATGACATGTTTATGTTCATATATTTATGCATCTATATGTGTTTGTGTGTGTATTTGTGTGTGTATTTGTGTGTGTTTGTGTGTGTATTAGTGTGTATTGTGTGTGTATTTGTGTGTATTCTGTGTGTGTGTCTGTGTATTTGTGTGTATTGTGTGTGGGTTTGTGTGTATTGTGTGTGTGTGTGTCTGTATGGGTTTGTGTGTGTGTGTGTGTGTGTGTGTGTATAACTGCATATGTGATGTTGTGTTCATATGTTTATGCCTCTATATATGTGCATATGCCTGTGTGTATGTATCTGTGTGTGCCTGCGTATGTATATGTGTGTGTGTGTTGTGTGTGTGTGTATAACTGCATATGTGATGTTGTGTTCATATGTTTATGCCTCTATATATGTGCATATGCCTGTGTGTATGTATCTGTGTGTGCCTGCGTATGTATTTGTGTGTGTGTGTGTGTGTCCGTGTGAGTTTGTGTGAATTTGTGTGTTTATGTATGCATGTGTATTTGCGCATATATGTGGGTATGTCTATGTGAATTTGTGTGTGTGTATATGTATGTATGTATGTATGTGTGTGTGTGCATATCTCTATATACGTTCAACTAAAAATCATCCATTTTTAAAGGAGTGACTCTATGCTTACTGAAAACATTTCTTATAAAAACAGAAAACAATGTTTTGTGGGGCAGCAGACAGTATTATGTCTCCATTTGAGTGTTTGCACAGGCATTTTCGATTTGTATTTCATTGGCCAGACATTGTTCCACGGTCTAACACATTATCTTAAAACAATATTTAAGCTTTCGGCTGTGTGCTGCCTGAAATGTTATTGGAAGTTTAATTAAGAGAGTCATCTTTTTTATTCTCTACATGGAGTTGCTGCAGTTAAATCTCAAGGCCAGTCGGGGTTATCTCCCTTTAATTGATATAAGTGCACAATGAAAGTTGCTTTGCCAGTTTTGTATAGGATAGGTATATTTTCTATTGATGTGATTTGGTTTGTTTTGTTTTACGGCATATCAACCTCAGTGGGTCATTTAATACTGATAAAGTTTTGAAATAAAGTAATCGTTAAATGGATACTCAATTTTGTTTATAAACACTCTTTTTTCTTTCTTTCCTTCTTTTCATTATGTTCGATTGAGACAGATTAGCGTTATCGCTTGTGCGCGTTCACCCCTACTCTCTTTCTTCCTTTCTTATTATATATTTTCTGTGTAGCATGTCCTTTTTCTTACATCTCTTTCTTTATAATAAAAACTGAACGATCCATTATTTAGCTGAAGGGACAAAACTCATAAGAATTAAATTGGCAGATAAGCAATACCAGATAATCAGGATTTATATTTTTGCATTTCATCTTGGACAATTTGGATGGTCTCAATTTTAACCATAGGGTGTTCTAAGATGATAACAGTTGAAATATTAAGGAACAAGAGTATTATGATAACAATTTTTTCAATTATTAACCATTATCAACAAAATATTGGTGGGTTGGATTTTAAGGTATGTTTTTCTTTTAAAGTTAATTTTTTTAAAACTCATTTTTTTTTTCTATTTAACCCATAGATGGGACCCTAACAGGTACTACCACTCCGGATCAGAGTGGACCAGGGAGCAATGGTGATGAAGGGGTGCTCCACATTCCCCAAACCTCCAGAACTGAAACCTCACCATCAGATAGAGTTTAACATCATTCTCAGGACATGTATACCCTCAGCAATCGCCTTCTAGCACCCATATGATAAAAAGGGCTTGCCATAAGGGCAATAGGGTCAGGGCAATCATATAGATGCTAGGGCTTGACATAGCCAGCCGACTGATCAGAGGGGGCCTCTCCGACCGCCCGTCTAACATAAGTAAGGGCATAAGTGTTGCAGGTCATGGACTGCTCATCAACCAAGATTCTGTACTTAAGCATCACGGGTCGCTACCCACGGCTAACAGGTGGCCCCATTTGGGGGAGTCTATTTAAATTTTACCAGCATAACTAGTGGAAACCACGTTATATATATATATATATATATATATATATATATTTCCTCATTTTATTCCCATATATATATATGTGATTGCATGACATCAAGGACAGTTAATAACGGTTAATACAACCGCCTAATGTTATCAATGGGCGAAAGTAAATGCGTTAAGAAAATCACAAAATACATTCAACTTGAAACTGCTAAGATGAACAGACATTATTTACTTATTCATGATTATTTTATTTTATTTTGTATATATACTTTTATTTATTTAAAAAAAATTTTTATAACCTGTCCAGTGGCCAAGGTGGGGCAGTCCTGCTTTTAGCTGCTGAAACTGTGATATCACACCTAGTTAGCGGCTGACAAGGGCAGGGTATCGCACGTTGTATCTATTACATGTTGTAAGCTGTGTACAAATAAATGATTATTATCAAATAGGAATGGTTTGTTGCAACTATACAATTGTGTATAAACTATTAGTATTAAGTTACTTTTTAAGGCCAGTTTAACTCAGCCAGTAGTGTTTGGCTGGGAAACGCAAGGTTCCTAGTTCAATACCGGCCCTCGCCAACTCAGCATATGAGTAGCACAGGGGTCTGTGCAGTAAAGTGAAGAGCTGGTGGTAGGTGTGGCGCTCCGCCTCAAAGGCTAAAAACAGTCTTCTTAGTCTAGCACTAGTGAAAAGGGGATAGACTCCCTCACTGTCCAGCTGATACTGGCTTTAGGCTACCCCAACGACTTTACTTATTAGTATTAAGTAGGAATACTTTAAACCATACAACTGTGTGCAAAAAATGGTTATTGAATATGAATAGTTACTTTAAGCCATATAATTGTGTATATTATTACTATGAGATAGGAATACTTGGTACTATATAACTGTGAGATAGGAATACTTGATACTATATAACTGTGAGAGAGGAATACTTGATACCATATAACTGTGAGATAGGAATACTTGATACTATATAACTGTGAGATAGGAATACTTGATACCATATAACTGTGAGATAGGTGATACCATATAACTGTGAGAGAGGAATACTTGATACTTGATACCATATAACTGTGAGATAGGAATACTTGATACATATAACTGTGAGATAGGAATACTTGATACCATATAACTGTGAGAATAAGAATACTTGATACTATATAACTGTGAGATAGGAATACTTGATACCATATAACTGTGAGATAAGAATACTTGATACCATATAACTGTGAGATAGGA
>CM042162.1:66349871-66539871 GCA_023376005.1 Doryteuthis pealeii | reverse complement strand
TCTAGCACCTATATGATAAAATGGGGTGGGTGTTTACCGTAAGAGCAATTTAAAGAATGCAGTCAGGACAATCAGCTGATTGATTAGATGAGGTTTTCCAACTATCCTTCTAGCCAAATATAATAATATAATGATATATGCAAATTATAATTGTGTGTGGTGTTGTGACTAACCTGCTGAACTGCAGCATTGGAGTAAATAAGTTCAAACACCAGTTGCACTATTATGTTCACTTTTGGACTGATATTCTTGGGAAAGGTATGAACCCCTTCACCCCCCTATCTATGGGTTAAATAGTACCACTACTGTTTGTCTTCAGCATAAAATAACCCAACAAGAGTTGACATGCTGTAAAACCCAACCAGCCAATCAAATAAACCAATTGTAATAATAAACGAACACACGGATAGGCTTAAGAACCTTTATTCTACTTAGAATAATGTTGCCGTTTACTGAGAGCTTATATACTCTTAGAAACACCAAAGAGTTCCCCAAAGAGGAGGTAATAATAAAATAGAAGCTTAAGAAAGCTTTATTCTACTTAGAATAATGTTACAGTTTACTGTGAGCTTATATACTCTTAGAAACACCAAAGAGTTCCCCAAAGAGGAGATAATAATAAAATAAGGGAGATAACTTTCAATTACTTATTACACCAATATGACAGATTATATCTTCAATGGATCTTTCCTGATATGTTTGTGAGAAATTATTCAACACTTGGTTGGTTGGTTGGTTGGTTGGTTGGTTGGTGGTTGGTTGAATTTTATGGCATGTTGTTGGTTATTTTATGCAGAAGACATTTTGTTTCATCCATTCTTGATGGATATTCAACTTTTTTTAACTCAATTTTCTTTAAACCCATTTTTTTCTGTTTAATCCATAGATGGGATACTACCACTCCGGGTCAGAGTTGACCTGGGAGTAATGGCAATGTGGATACTCTTTATTCACTACTAATCTCATCTAGAGTACTACAGAATACCTCCTGCAGAGAGAGAGAGAGAGAGAGAGAAAGAAAGAGAGAGATGTATACAAGCAAGTGTAACATGTATACAAGCAAGTGTAACAACTACTGCTAATAAATGACCCTTACTGACTCAGTTACTCATCCTAAACCCTGGGACTGAATGCGAAAGGGTCCCCTGGGTCAGGATTATTTGCCTTTAAATCCGGGAAATATTTCCCTCTTTACATTTTATTTCGTTGTCATCGTAATTAACAGCTTGAAAAATCCTGACGTTGCGTTTATTATAAAGGTGTAATCAGTTTGTTTTTCCATTTTTGAGTTTTTTCTTTTGTTTTTTTTTTCTTTTTTTTTTTTTTCCCTATTGAAATCTGATTGGATAATTTTTTTTTTTATTTTTTTTTTTTTGTTTTTTTTCCCCTTGTTTCTTTTTTCTTAATATTGAAATCTGATTGGACAATTTTATTTTTGTTTTTATTTTTTTTTTTTTCCCTCATTTCTTTTTTCTTTAATATTGAAATCTGATTGGACAATTTTATTTTTTTATTTTTATTTATTTTTTTTTCCCTCGTTTCTTTTTCTTTAATATTGAAATCTGATTGGACAATTTTTTATTTTTTATTTTATTTTTTTTTTTTTTTTTGTTTTTCTTTTTTAAAAATCAAGAAAGGCCGCCACTGAAAAGCTGTGAAAATTCTTCTTGTTCAATTTGAAAGTCAATGAGAAGGTTGATGTTTGCTGAGAATACATGTTAGTTGATTTGAGGGGAAGTAAGACTGTTTGATTAAACAGTCCAGGTGTACAACAATGCTGGATAAAAAAAGTTGGGTTTTTTTTTTGTGAAATTTCACATGTAGATTTATTCAGACATTGCTGGATAAAAAAAGTTTTTGTCTTTTTTGTGAGATTTCACATGTAGATTTATTCAGACATTGTACTAGAAATGGTCTTACATCTTTCCTTATTCTTTTTGCTTAAAAAAAAAAGATTTCCCTATCAAGGCTAAATATTATAACACACACACACACACACACACACACACACACACCACACATATATATATATAATATATATATATATATATATATATATTAAGAAATTTGAAAAAAACAAGTGTTCCAAATATAGATGAATTTATTTATTGACACTTAAACGTTTCGGTTTCTTTAAACCTTCATCAGGATGTATTAAGGGGTGAAGAAATTGATGGATGTTTATAGATGACAGGAGATAAAAAAATCTTTATAAAATTTTTGGTTGTGTACTGTATTTGTTCCGCGTTATATTTTTTAAAGACGTGCCACGATATATATATATATATATATATATATATATATAGTTTTTTTCCGTAGTTAGGGTCTTTCCATGTGTGGTTTAACCAAGCTGATGCAGGTAGACCATAAGGAGAGCTCATGTACCTAATACCAGTGAGTAGAAGGACAGAGCAAGATATTTAGTAAATGAAGAAAACTCTAAACTTGCTTCATTACAATATTTATTTCAACCGTATTAATACGGCATCTTCAGGTAATCACAAGAACATGACTCTTTGTAAGTTTTTTTCATTTACTAATATATATATATATATATATATATATACCAACCTCTCCGCACTGGCAGGATGTAACACAAGGTCAATTTCTTAAGCAGAGTTTAACAGGTTTGAATTCAGAGTTTTCCTTCTACTAGACTCTACACTGGTTGTTTAGCCACGGTTAAAGAGTCCAGTCTGTTCTATTATTTACCCATAGCTAGAGGGAGAATTGTTGGATGCATACCTTTCCTAAGGGCATTAGCGCTATGCAAAATGTAAACAGCCTCGTCCAGGATTTGAACTCCAGTTGAAGAGTCCATGCTGTAAAATCCAACTTCCAACCAACCAACCAACCAACCTAACTATACTTCTCTAATTAGCAAACAAAATGTACTTCTGCTTCTACCAAAGACAACGTAACACTTGTGAAGATCTAAACAAACTAAGTTTGCCACTGCCTCATAAAATATAGAAAAATCTATTGGGGGTATTTTTTATACCCCCAATAGATTTCTCTATATTTTATGAGACAGGGATCTTTCAAAAAACAAATATCTGATTAAGATTGCACAAACCTGTATGGAATGAAGGATAGGGTGGAATGGGTTAAGGAGCCAATATCCCTTTTTTGCTCTTTGGACCCCAGATCACTATCAGTACACCTCTGACTCATATTCCTCATTGCGAATGCATTCACAGAGTATATAAGCATCACTAGATCAAATTTCATTCACTGAATTTTTATTACTCAACAAAAAAGGCAGAAAAGAAAAAAAACAAGATCTGATTGGTCAGTTTCTCTTATAATCCACAAAAGAATTGACCAATCAGATCGTTTTGCTACTGCTTTTCTTTATGAGGCATTCAAAGTGATTCATTAACATTTTCTTCCTTGCCTCTTTGCATCTTTACAACTTACAACTGAAAAACTTTTACTAGACACTTATTACATTCTTAGCTTAGATTATATGATTCATGCTTCCTCTTTTGTGTTATAGTAATAAAGTCTATTCAGCTTTTTACATACTCTTTGATTTTTTTTTTTTTTTCTTATTTGATTTGGTTTGTTTTGTTTTACGGCATATCAACCTCAGTGGGTCATTTAATGCCGATAAAGTTTTGAAATAAATCAATTCTTAATGGATAATACAATTTTTTTATAAATACATTTTTCTATTTAACCCATAGATGGGACCCTAACAGGTACTACCACTCCGGGTCAGAGTGGACCAGGGAGCAATGGTGATAAAGGGTGCTCCACATTCCCCAAACCTCCAAAACTGGAATCTCACCATCAGATAGAGTTTAACGTCATTCCCAGGACATGTAGATCCACAGCCACCGCCTTCTAGCACCCATATGATAAAAAGAGGTTGGGGCTTGCCATAAGGGCAATAGGGTTGGGAAAATCATATAGGTGCTAGGGCTTGACGTGACCAGCCGATTGATCGGAGGGGGCCCCTCAGACCACCTGTCTAGCCCAAGATAGAGCCAAAGTGGAGTATTGCATGTCATGAACTGCTCATCCACCTGGGCTCTATCCTTAAGCATCATGGGTCGCCACCCACGGCCAACAGGTGGCCCCATTGGGGGAGTCTTACCCCTCTGCAGAGGTGCAGTCGGTGTATTCTAACACCCCAGCCGAAAGGGCTGACATCCTCTTTGGATGCTGTAATAAATAGGTTACTCTGAAAATAATGCCTCCTGTTTCCAAGCCATAGTTGTATCAGTACTACTGTAAAGCTGCACCACCTAGACCCTAACAAAGTGACTAGAGAATAAGCTAGATGTGAATGTATTCTCAATGAGGAATATGAGTTAGGGGTGTACTGATAGTGATAGTGATCTGGGGCCCAAAGAGCAAAAAAGGGATATTGGCTCCTTAACCCATTCCAAGAATGCTGCGTGCAATTTTAAACAAGACTTGGAAACAACACTCCACGAGAAAACAGTTGTATGGGCCACTTGCCCCCATATCACACTGTTACATAATCTATGCGGTTGCATAAGATTATTGTCAACTGTATTTCTGAAGGGATGGCCCCTTTTCATATCACGGGCGGGACTTTCCATGGAATATTACAGAAAGCTTGTGAAATACGTGAAGTCACGTGGGACCTGGTTGGGTCCTCAGTTTCAGTTTGGACGTCAGGCAGAGAAGATGTACTGCCTTACCTGGAACTCACCTGCATACGCACGCTATGTTAGTCAGATGAAAAATGTTTAGTTAAGAAATAAAAGCTTACGAAAATAATATGGTTTTGTGGTTAATGAATGTCTTGGTAACAAGACTGACCTAGAAGACCAGACACAAAGTCCCCAAGACTAGGCCCAGATGCTGGAAGAAGAACGTAAGATAGAAAAGATGAACAAGAAAAATAGAAGTAAGTAAAAAAGAACCATCCATGTAACGAAAACAAGACACACCTCTGTGAATGTCGTAATTGCGGTAAGGGTTATGTCCCTTAGACCATCTCTGTTATTTTTCGTAAATAGGATACATTTATGCCCTTGACCGGTCATTTCCGGTTGTGAGTCAGTGGGAATTTCAAGTCTCTTCCCACTTCGTCTCGGCATTACAAGACGTGTTCGCCGACACCTCTATCCATCTCAGAAGAGTATTATAGGCACCCGCTTCTTACCTTTTCCTACTGAATAAATACATTTTAACTATACCCACGGATATTTGTGTTTCATTGTTGGAGAAGTTAAACTACACGCAATTAGATTGTCTCGACCACCTGGCAATAGGATCAGACATAACATTAAGAGGCGTGATAGTAATAAATAGGATGCTTGGAAAATAATGCCTCCTGTTCATTTGCACGGAAACTACAGTTTTGTCAGAAGGTTGCTTATGTTGTTCCACATATTGCCAGATATTGGTGGGATGGCAGTAGAGGTTGAACTTTCCCATTCAATAAACTATAGTAGCTGAGTGATAGTCCTGTCAACCCTTGTTGGGTTATTTTATACCGAAGACATTGTTTTATTCATTCTTGATGAATATTGAAAATTCTTCTTTTTTTTTAACTCATTTTTTTTATTTAATCCATATTATTTATTTTAATATTTATTTTTTTAATTTAATTTGTTTTGCAAACTAACTTTCTTCCTGATCACAATTATTTACCCAGAGTTCAATAGTTGACCCAACAGGTGATGTTTTTTTTTAGTATATATAATATATATATATATATATATATATATATATTTGTGAATAAAAAGGCCTTAAATACCAGGGGTATTGTGATTATGGACCCTGGTATTTAAGACCTTTTTATTCACAAATAAATTTGCTCTATTTATAAAAATTAAGCATTGAGCTCTCATACGGAACCTGAATTCTACTACAAACCACTGTTAGAGAATAGGACCAGCCTAGAATCACCCTTGTACCAAGAAAATTGGTACCCCAACAAAGGATGCGCTCACCTCCTCTCTCAATCATTCCCCTACTCTCTTTCTTTCTTATTATATATTTTCTGTGTAGCATGCCCTTTTTCTTCCCTTTTTTTGAAAACGTTATTAGCTGAGGTGATGACACTCATAAGAAATAAGAATTCAGCAAATAAACACCAGATAATCAGGATTTACATTTTTGCATTTCATCTTGGATGATTTGGACAGTCTCATTTTTAAACAGAGGGTGTTGCAAGATGATAACGGTCATACAATTAAGGAACAAATGTATTAATATCTATTAATAATGGAGATTCGCTTCTGGTTTTTGTCTGTAACAAAAATTATGTCACTGCTTACGTCACATTACCTAATATCATCATAACATAGAATAAATACACTCAAAATTTGAACATGCAACATTAGACAGTCCTCATTGTTTTTTAAAACAAGTTTTAATAAATACATGACTGGTATTATATATCTATATATAGTTTGTTTTATTTTAAATACATATTTAAAGTTTACATTTCAAATTGTTTTATTTTTTAATCCTTTAATGAATTTGATGATTTTACTTACTTAGGGTACAAACTCACTGACATTGAATTTTTAACTCCCACCCCTCAGGCAATATGTTTCAAAAATCTATTTTTACATTGCCCGGAGTGCGTTTTTTATTTTGCTAGTTTAAATAAATATTTTACAAGATTTAATGGAAGAACAGGAATTGTATGGAGCATCTGAATTGAAAAATAGACATATGGAATGTGAAATGTTGGCCACTTCTGGTCTAGTGACTATTTATTACCATCAGCGACCATTTTAAAATTATTGTTATTTTTAAAGAAAAAAAAGGTAATTTATGAGGAAGACAGTCCCGGTCTCCTGCTCAAAACTTGCTACCGGTGATTGCTGAAAAACCAACCCAGCTACGATTGAAGTCAGTAGCCGAAGCAGTGTCACTTGAAAGTAAACAACCAACTTGGGGCGTTTTGTTGTTTTTTTTTGTTTTTTTCGACATATAAAAAAAATCCAAAACGTTTATTTTTTTCGGTATTTTCATTTTATTTTAATATATTTATTTCCAACAATCAATTACAAGTAAAAAAAAAAATCAAAATATTTAAATATTCTTGCTTATTTAAACTAAAAACAAGACATTAAACAAACATGAATAAAAGAAAATCTGAGTTTTTAGATATTCTTTTATATTTTAATAAAAAAAAAAAAAACTATCTATCTATCTAGTCGTCTTCATATCTATCTATTGCTTCGGCTACGGACTTCAATCGTAGCTGGGGTTGGTTTTTCACCACTCACCGTTAGCAAGTTTTGAGGCAGCAGACCGGGACGGTCTTCCTCATAAATTACCAAAAAAATCATAGTTTCAAAAATATGAAATGAACACCTATAATTATATTGTTTTTTTTAAATTCATTGTTATTATATCTTGTGAGAAGTGTAAAGTAGCCTAATGATTATAGCTGTGGGAAGCGAAATTGACTTTGTGTCACATCCTACTTCTTTTAAGGGGTTGGTGTATATATATATATATATATGTATATACAGTCCAAATAAATCAGTGTATACTATTACTAATGATAATTCCTCATCCCAGAAATAACCCAAATATTATGACTATTCTATCTTGACTGTAAACTTCTTAATGTCAATTCTTGAAAAAGAGACAGACTGATTTATATTTCTTGGTCATAAATCGCTCACTTGACAACCATAAACATGTTAACAGAGATCTTTCATGTCACAGAGATTGTTAAGATGAATAAAAAAAAACAAACAAAACCTCTCCTTTAACTGATCATATTCATCTGACAGTTTATTTATTTCTAAGATTATTCTTTACCACAGTCTATGCATATCTATTTCAGCCCCTTTACAAATACATACACAGACACTCATGGTCAAAATCTTAAAACCAGATATAAAAGGGTTAAAAAAAAAATAATACTGTTACTATATTTTTTTGAAACATTATATTAGAAATATATTGTGAAACATTAATTAGAAAAGGAAAATTTTAAATGAAAAATTTAAGAAATTGAAAATTTAATTAGAAAATGAAAAAATTTAATTAGAAAATTGAAAAATTTAATTAGAAATGAAAATTTAATTAGAAATTGAAAAAATTTAATTAGAAATTGAAAAATTTAATTAGAAATGAAAAATTTAATTAGAAATTGAAAAATTAGAAATTGAAAATTTAATTAGAAATTGAAAAATTTAATTAGAAATTGAAAAATTTAATTAGAAATTGAAAAATTTAATTAGAAATTGAAAATTTAATTAGAAAATGAAAAATTTAATTAGAAATTGAAATTTTAATTAGAAAATGAAAAATTTAATTAGAAATTGAAAATTTAATTAGAAATTGAAAATTTAATTAGAAATTGAAAATTTAATTAGAAAATGAAAATTTAATTAGAAAATGAAAAATTTAATTAGAAATTGAAAATTTAATTAGAAAATGAAAATTTAATTAGAAATTGAAAAATTTAATTCGAAATTGAAAAATTAAAAAATGACATATTTCATAGGTCTGTGTAAATTAGGGGTCTAAATAAGCTTATCTAATATCCCCAGTATAAGGAGTTTCCATTTTCCATTTCATGCTAGGAGACCTTTGAAGGTGAGAGGCTCCTCCCTGGGAGACTAACTTAAACTTTATCTACAGACTTCCAGGGATTTTAGTGAAGCACCAATAAGTTAAAGGTAAGGAACTGGGAGTTTAGGGGTCACTGATATTTTCATTACCCTGCACAGCTTTGCTGTTTACCCTTCCTTCATAAAGGGTAAGGAGCTTGGCAGACGAAAATTCTGTCGGGTTTTGATCCCGGCTAGAGGTAACTGTTAAAAAGTTGAGCCGCACTGATGAGAAGTAAACATTAGACAGTCCTCATTGTTTTTTAAAACAAGTTTTAATAAATACATGACTGGTATTATATATCTATATATAGTTTGTTTTATTTTAATATATATTTAAAGTTTCCATTTCAAATTGTTTTATTTTTTAATCCTTTAATGAATTTGATGATTTTTACTTACTTAGGGTACAAACTCACTGACATTGAATTTTTTACTCCCACCCCTCAGACAATATGTTTCAAAAATCTATTTTTACATCGCCCAGAGGGCGTCTTTTATTTTGTACTAGTATACATAACTCTTCATCATTATTTAATCTTTTTCAGAATGTCTAGACCACCAACAGTTCGGGGTATCCACAAGAGTTGCAGTGGACCCTACCCTGGTTATGACCAACAGGGTACTTATACTGAGCCTCTCCCCAATAGCAGGGTACGACCAGAAGCCATGGAAAATGCCCAGAGGCACCAGGGCTCACTGAATCTATTTGGTCCGAATCCGTACATCATCCAATATCCGAGTGCAAAATCAAGATGTCCGACGGAAATCTCCCAGAATAATATGGAATACAGTCGGAAAGGAACTGTTTATAACATCATCAATGGTCAAGCATCCCATCGGCCGGATACTCCTGCACATAATAGGGTCAGACCGGAAGCCAGTGAAATTGCTGAGGTAAGGGGCATATGTTGGATAGCCTTCTTTTATTTCTTCATTATATTCTTATGTTGCACAATGGCATGACGTGGAATCATGAGGGGTCTGAAGTGGCCTGATTAGTTACGGAAAAGTTTGAGTGGTGGTGTGTGTGTTGGAACGGAAAAATTTTAATGATGATGTCAGCATAGACGCGTGGCATGTTTTGATTGGACGAGGAAGAAAGGAGAAAGGAGGAGTGAGAGGTGAGAACTTTGAGATTCAGCCTGGCCGTCAAAGAGTCCAGACGTGCCATGAGGCTAGTCTCCCTGCGCGGTGAATAAGAATCATGGGCTAGATAAAATAAAAACTTGATCAAGTAACAAAAAAATGTCTTGTAGTTCATTTAATTAAACACAAGCAAAGCCCAACAGAAGCCCTTAGAAGAACTCAACTAGACAGGAACATGGCAACTGGAAGAGTAAAGATATCAACAAGTGATAAAGTAAGACGAAATCCTAACCAAGTAAGTCTCTAATATCTCTCTCTATCCCTGAAGAACTTTCTTGTCTGAGAACTCTCATTCTCACCAATTGTATGACCGATGTCATTGTGGGTATATAATAGTACCATATTTGGTCCCGTGACCAGCATAGGACCACACTTATCTATCTTCTGAATTGGCTGGATTGTCTATCTTCCATATTGCTATCTGGGCTGGTTTCTCTCTGTCTTTATCTTCTTTCTGGGTTGGTCTTGGGTGTTTCTTCTTTTTGTGTCCTTTCTTGTTCTTATTAATAAACACATTAACAGGATATTTTTGATGTTGTTATTTAAGTATATATATATACATATATATATATATATGTTTTGTTGAACTCAACGGACAATTCTTGTCTGACAAGTTTTTTTTTTCAATCCTTTCTAATATATATATATTGCCCTAACCATAGATACACATACACACATATACACACATATATATGTGTATTTGGGCAGCATTCTTTCATTTATACATGTAGAATTAAACAAAAGACACATCTCCTGTTTAATAATTTTATTTTTCATCTTTTCGAGTTTTCTGGCCAACTTTTCAATATTTGGGTGGAATTCGTGGATAAGTCCACCAAAGTTCAGGTCCCGAGTACTTTCGGCACTTCGAAGTGCCAGCCTCACATTAATATAAATTTTTTTTAAATGGAACACATCACCCCTGATGATGGCACTTCGAAGTGCCGAAAGTACTCAGTACCTGAACTTTGGTGGACTTATCCACGAATTCCACCCAAATATTAAAAAGTTGGCCAGAAAACTCGAAAAAATCAAAAATCAAATTATTAAACAGGAGATGTGTCTTTTGTTTAATTCTACATATATATATATATTTTCTCGATTTGTTTAGCCATACATTTAAATAGGCATTCCCGCCTAATTCATTATTAATTAATTAATTTTCAAAATTAGGTACGACTCCAATTAAGCACATATTCTCCCAAAAATTGTCGGCAAAAAAGCCATTCCAAACATACCGTGTTTACAACTTATCATATCGTCGTGTAATAAAAGTCACTGAAGAGGAATATTAACCTACTCTAAACAAATCGTAAAATCTAGGAAGTTCGTTTGGTGTAGGGGTTGTGATATAGGCCTGTCAGCTTGGCAGTCCGGTTTCAAATCACGCACAGGGCGGCCTTCCTATCTATAGCTCTGCTGATGAGGCCTAATAGGCCGAAATGTACATACAGAGATTGATTTTTCTCGATTTGTTTAGCCATACATTTAAATAGGCATTCCCACCTAATTCATTATTAATTAATTAATTTTCAAAATTAGGTACGACTCCAATTAAGCACATATTCTCCCAAAAATTGTCGGCAAAAAAAAGCCATTCCAAACATACCGTGTTTACAACTTATCATATATATATATATATACAACTTTTTAAAAATTCCTCATGTATATATAAAAGAAATTTTGAAACAAATTTAACCAGAAGAAGGTTTTAACTAAAGACATGTACTTGCCACTTCTAAGACATTTTTTCACCCAAATTTTTGTGGCCTGTCAAACAAGTAGAAAACTTATTTAAACTTTCAAAAAAGTTTTCTCCTGACTATAAACAAAGGTCAAAACTAGTTGAGAACAATTAAAAAATAAATAACATAAAATAAATATTCCTGTTTGTCTTATCCCTTTTTGTTCATCTTATATATATATATCTATTAATAATGGAGATTCGCTTCCGGTTTTTGTCTGTAACAAAAACTATGTCACTGCTTACGTCACATTACCCAAAATCGTCATAACATAGAATAAATACACTCAAAATTTGAACATGCAACATTAGACAGTTCTCATTGTTTTTTAAAACAAGTTTTATAGTTTATGTAGTTATTATTTGAATTTTGATCTGAAATTTCCATTCTATAATCTTCACTATGATTTATATGGAAGTTTTTGCTAAAGTGCATTGACAAAGGAAATTATTGAAAAATTAAGAGGAATTACGGTTTAAAGGGGGAGCCTTTTAATCTCCCAGTTGTAGGCAATTTGTTCGGACAAAGAAGACAAACACACAGTGGAAATTTAAATACATGTATTGGCAAATAATACAAGAACTCGTTGCAAATTTTATTGGCATTTGCTACCAGACTTATCTGAGTTTAAGTACTGTTCGTTGGAGTAGTGGTGATAACAGGGGTATTCTGTCGCTGGTTGGAATGTTATTAAGACGCTTGGTCAGGTCGTTTCTCATTCTTCAGCCTTCAATAGTATGCTATTGTGACAGCCTTCGATAGTATCCTGATAGGCAATTTGTTCGGACAAAGAAGACAAACACACAGTGGAAATTTAAATACATGTATTGGCAAATATTACAAGAACTCGTTGCAAATTTTATTGGCATTTGCTACCAGACTTATCTGAGTTTAAGTACTGTTCGTTGGAGTAGTGGTGATAACAGGGGTATTCTGTCGCTGGTTGGAATGTTATTAAGACGCTTGGTCAGGTCGTTTCTCATTCTTCAGCCTTCGATAGTATGCTATTGTGACAGCCTTCGATAGTATCCTGATACAACGCCTTAGAAAGTGTGCTGGCTATGGAGTTCTGTAGAGACGCATCCCTTTGGTGGTGGGGCTGCTTATTTGTGACTTCCCTCTGTGACTGCTCTGTGATAAGTGGGCCCTGTTTATGGGCAAGATGGTGGGAGACACTTATTTTTGCGTCCCTTCTCCAGTAACCGTTCTGCGATAAGTGAAGTTTTTGATTCTGCGCCAACCTACGATGTTGGCGATTCGCCCCTAGCGGCACTGGAAGACAATTCTCTATCGAATTTCTGATAGAATAAATCTTTTGTATAAAATGTTGGTTTTTTTTTGGGGGGGTGGGGTCTTTTCTATTAGGCTCCAGACTTAATTGATAATGATTTTGATAAATGATTTGTCGTAATAAGAGAACATACACGGTCGGACTTGAGTAAGCTTTATTCTACTTTGAATACATTTGCAGTTCTCTTGGGAGTTTATATAGTTTTACAAAGCTAAAGAGTTACATAAAGGGGAGGTGTCTCAATTAATTATTACATGATTAAATGCGTTTTAGTAATACACCAGAAGCCAGCTCTTCATTCCTTTTTATTAGCATATATTTATTAAAATACAATACGATAAGTGACTTTTATCAAGGGATTTAATTTAGGCGCCAATATTGTATATTGGCAATTCACCAACTGGTGCCAGGGGCAGATAATTTAACTATAATTTTTCTGATAATGACTCTCTCTCATTTAGGTAATTTATGAGGAAGTGTGTCCCGGTCTCCTGCCTCAAAAATTGCTACCCGGTGACTATTAAAATAACGACTCAGCTCAGTCTATTCAAAACTATCCATCTTCATATCTATCTATCTATCTCAATTTGTTCATATTTATCTATATTACTTTAAATACTAAGATTTTCTTTTATTCATGTTTGTTTAATGTCTTGTTTTTAGTTTAAATAAACAAGAATTACGATAAAAAAAGAAGCTACCCCCCCCCCCAAATACATTTACTTGTCGAAAATATCTATCTATCTATCTCCATTTGTTCATATCTATCTATATTATTTTGTTTGTCTATCTATCTATCTATCTATCTATCTCAGTCTATTCCAAACTATATATCCATCTTCATATCTAAACAAGAATTACAACAAATTACGCTAAATAAACAAGAATTACGACGAGCTGGGGTCGTTATTTTGATAGTCACCGGGTTGCAATTTTTGAGGCAGGAGACCGGGACGCACTTCCTCATAAATTACCAAAAAATTATATTAAAAAATTCATCATGATTTTATCGATGACCAAAAGTATATAAAGGGATAATTGCCACACTCTTTCGTAAAAAAATGTAAACAGACCTTTGAAATCTTATAGTTGTCAAAATTCAAATAAATATGTTTTATTGATAGTCACCGGGTAGCAATTTTTGAGGCAGGAGACCGGGACGCACTTCCTCATAAATTACCCTCATTTATACTTATAAATATTTTATACTTATAAATATTTTAGAGCTGGGGTCGTTATTTTGATAGTCACCGGGTAGCAATTTATACTTATAAATATTTTAGAATATCTTTTTTTATTTCAATGCAGAATCATAAAGGAAAATCAATGGCAGACATTCTCTATGACCAAAATCCATCAGATTCCTTGAACAGGAACAGCACCAAGTTTGTCCAAGAGGAGAGCAGGAATTCTAATGGTAATCAATCTTTGAGTCTACTACACCATTCCGCAGACAATGCTGCATCTTACAGACCGGCACCAAGAATAAAGCCAGAAGCACACACTAACGCTCAAGGAGCAACAGGTAAACAAATTGAGACTGGTCTAAAGGGATTACCCCCCCCCCCCCCTCCTGTGTAAAATACAAATAAGATCTCAGACAATTTTTTTTCCAATTGAAATTTTACAATAGCTATTATTATACTAAAGCTGAATGAATCAATGATTGTTTGCTAAAGGCTTTTTTCCTATTTAATTTAATGGTTCAAAATTCATATCAAAATATTCCTTAGTTCTAGGATTGAGTTATGTTTGAAAAAAATTCCATTTTAATTGGTTCTAATTAATCATAATTTGCAATTAAGTCAAAAACTGACCCATCTCTTACTTCACATTTTGCCTGTCACTTCCCTCTTTTTATATATATCTTGATTACCACCTCATTATATGTATTAGTTTCTCTGTGATTGTAAAGAGAGTGAAATATATTTGTATGTTAAGTTTCCAAAGCAGCTAGCCTTAGCTTAAATTAGGTCAAATATTCCCTTTCTTAAAAATCTTACAAAATGATTTTAATGTTTTTTTTTTTAATTCTCCGGACGTATTCATTTTTTTTTAATAATTTGATTTGCTTTGCAAATTCCCTTTCCCTAATACCAATTATCTACCCAGAGCTCAATGGGTGACCCAACATGTCACATTTTATCTAGTATGTTTACAAAACCCAAACTGAAATTTCAAAACAATTTCCATACCATGCAATGTTAACAGGTAAACAGAAAACTTAATCAGGTTTTTAGGTTTTTGTAAAAAAAATTGTTTCTTGTCTCGTGTTTTGTTTTGAATTTTATACAGGGTGGCTGGGTGGAGGCTTGTAGAATATAATTAATTTGCCGATAAAAAAAACAGCCTTCAGTAAATATCTAAAAAAAACAGCCTTCAGTAAATATCTAAGCTGGGATTATTTTACGCCTGTTACCATCAAGGAAAAACATAGTTTAAGATAGAGCATTAATCTAGGGATGATGAAATGTAGGTTCAATTGAATATTTTTTATTGTAGGTTTAATTGAATATTTTTGAATCGAGGGTTCAACTGAATATTTTTGAATCGAATGTTCAACTGAATATTTTTGAATTTGAGGGTTCAACTGAATATTTTTGAATCGAGGGTTCAACTGAATATTTTTGAATCCAGGGTTCAACTGAATATTTTTGAATCCAGGGTTTAACAGAATATTTTTGAATCGATGGTTCAATTGTATATTTTTGAATCGATGGTTCAATTTAATATTTTTGAATAGAAGGTTCAACTGAATATTTTTGAATTTGAGGGTTCGACTGAATATTTTTGAATCGAGGGTTCAATTGAATATTTTTGAATAGAAGGTTCGACTGAATATTTTTGAATCGAAGGTTCAATTGAATATTTTTCTAGTCAAATGTTATGAATACTTTAACATAAACACAAGAATTCTATGAAAATTTTAAATCTTTTTATTCTGCTTTTTTTTTCTTTTATTCATTTTTCTTCTAGGAAAACAAATGGCTGCTGTCTTTGGTGCAATCAACGAGGATGAGTTGGATGTCCAAAAGTCTTTTGCTCCCAAACCCAACAGATCCACATTTTCCATTTTTGGCACGGAATCGGTCAATGCCGGCGGTAACAGTTCTCAAATGAAACAGTTGCTCAACACCAATAACATACAACCCCCACTGCCTGTACCCGCACCCCGGGTGAAATCCGAGGGAGAGCATATGTCCAGAATGGATCAAGGAGTCAGGATGAATAAATTAATCCATAACCCCAGCTCAGTACCCTCACCAGCCAGACCCCACAACAGGAATGGAGTGTCCCTAACTGCAAAGCAGATAGCATTGCGCAACCAGGGCACGGTCGGGAATCTATTGACGAATATTGGTAGTAAGCATATTGTAGAAACCCCAGGGATGAGACGATGAGTTACAAAAGGAAAATTTGTTTGTGGTGTCTGCAAAAGCAGAATTCATATATATACATATATATATATATATATATATATATATATATAAGTGTAGGTTTCATGTATGCTTCTTATATAGATAGATGAAAATCTATCTATATAAGATATAAGTGTAGGTTCTACATATGCTTCTTATATATTATTAAAGAAATGGATACAATAGAAACCTACTTGAGTTTCATCGTTAGAATCATCAGGGTTAAATCCACTGAATTAATCGAGTTACCGATTAATTGCAGCTGATCAAATGTATGTTCGTATTGAATTAGGTTTCTATTGTATCCATTTCTTTAATAAATTTGCTGTACTTTGTATTGAGCACTTTGTATTTGTTTTATCACGGACTTAACCCCTGGATCCTGTGCACCTCCAACGATCGTGCCCATATTCACCGGTAAGCCACCCTTTATATATAAATACATATGCTTCTTATATAGATAGATGAAAATTATCTATATAATATATGTGTAGGTTCTACGTATGCTTCTTATATAGATAGATGAAAATTTATCTATATAAGATATAAGTGTAGGTTCTACGCTTCTTATATAGCTAGTATATGCTTCTTATATAGATAGATGAAAATTTATCTATATAAGATATAAGTGTAGGTTCTACATATGCTTCTTATATAGATAGATGAAAATTTATCTATATAAGAAATAAGTGTAGGTTCTACATATGCTTCTTATATAGATAGATGAAAATCTATCTATATAAGAAATAAGTGTAGGTTCTACATATGCTTCTTATATAGATAGATGAAAATTTATCTATATAAGAAATAAGTGTAGGTTCTACGTATATGCTTCTTATAGATAGATGAAAATCTATCTATATAAGATATAAGTGTAGGTTCTACGTATACTTCTTATATAGATAGATGAAAATCGTATAGCTGATATATCTAACATACATGAAAGAAAATATTTGAATTTTGTAAATGAGGCTTGATATGTATTATTTTGATTTTTGGGACTGTTGTCCTCATCTTTATCATGATATAAGAACACAACATTTTGGCCTTTGTACCCTCCGGCCTTCTTCAGATGAACCTTGTCTATCTGGTTTTTTTAATGATCATGACCCTTTTTGTTATGCTTCTTGTGACACTTCTTGGATTGATAGGCATGCAAAAACAATGATGTCATTATTTGAATGAGATTTCAAAAGTTCTTCAATGTCTTGTTTGGTCAACAGTCAACTATTCAAAATGATTTCCCAGGTTGAATCATTGCTATGCTCGGATAAACAAGGTATACCTGAAGAAAGTTGGAGGGTACAATGTCCGCAACATTGTGATTTTATATATCATGTTAAAGATGAGAACAACAGTCTGAAAAATCAAAATAATGAAAATGTTGAAAAATTAAATGTACTTACAATTGAAGGTGTAAAGAATGAAGCGTGAGAAATAAATAAATGTTGATTTTGCTATATTTCGGGGTAATCATACCATTTTCCGCTGGTGAAGAAAATACAATCAAAATAATAGGGTTGCATTTTCCTGAACAGGAAGTCTGATTTGAGATCTAATTGGATTTCCTGTTTGGGAAAATGTGACTGTTTCATTTTGATTTTGATTTTCTTAAAAAATCAACAATTATCTTTTTTATCGTGCTTTATTGTCTATGTTCTTCAATTGTAAATTCTTTTAATTTTTTCAACACTTTCTTTTATTTATGTTAGTTAAATATATAGGGTATATGATTTTCATCACTCTATCTGTGTGTGTATATATATATTATATATATATATATATATATGTATATTTGTGTTTTATGGCTTTTTTAGGGGGAGAATATGCTTAATTGAAGTCGTACCTAATTTTGAAAATTAATTAATTAATAATTAATGAATTAGGCGGGCATGCCTATTCAAATGTAAGGCTAAACAAATTTGTTTGGCCTTACATTTGAATAGGCATGCCCGCCTAATTCATTAATTATTAATTAATTAATTTTCAAATTAGGTACGACTTCAATTAAGCACATATTCTCCCAAATATATATATATATATATATATATATATATACACACACAAATATAGAATATATCTGATTCTATATCTGATTTTCATCTATCTATTTATATATATGTATATCTAATTGTATATATATATATATATATATATATAGTAATTGCTACTTTAACTTTTCCGTTGCAGTGGCATTAGTAAATTATACAAAGTGCTCAGTATATTAAAAAAACATAGAACAATGATAGTAGTAGTAGTAATAGTAAAAGTGGAAAATAGTTAAGTAGACCTAAACACATTTCCACTATTACTATTATATGCATATATATATATATATATATGTGTGTGTGTACAGTACATATATATATATATATATATATATATATATATATATATATATATATATATATGTGTGGGATGGTCACTGTTTCAGCTTTTGCTGGAACGGTGTACCAAAGGCAGTATTATTGGTAGAGTGCTCAATATAAAATAGAGCTGTTATATGATATAATAAAATAAATATGTAAAGGTTTTACATATCTATTTATTTGGTGACAAAGGAACATTCACGGCCATATTGGTTTCACCTGACGATTGCCTCGCATGAAACCAATATGGTCGTGAATGTTCCTTTGTCACCAAATAAATAGATATGTAAAACCTTTATATATTTATTTATTAAATCATATATATATATATATATATATATATACACATATATATATATATATATATATATAAGTAAAGAAATAACAAAAGACTTAGAGATTTAGCATTATAGTCTATTTCAGGGAGCTTAGACAAAGTGTCTAACTCTCCCGACTCATCTGATGCGGAGAGTTAGATTCGCATCTGATGAGTTGGATGATGCTAAATCTCTAAGTCTTTTGTTATTTCTTTACTTATATATTTGCTCTGTGACTCTAACATTAAGAGCACACATTGAGCTCTCAAACTGCGACAGGTTTTTTAAATAAAACTCTTGTGTCGTAAGGAAGATTTCTTCTCTGGACTTTTGGATTATATATATATATATATATATATATATATATATATATATATATATATATGAATAGATTGTGGTACGAGCAAAATTTGAAAATGGTTTTAAAAAGCGTGTGCATTGTGAGATGTTATAATAAATACAATTTCACAAATTTCAAAAAAAAATATATATATATATATATATATATTTTTTTTTTTTTTTTTACTTCCACATCTGCGGATTTTACACATTATTCCTCGTACAAACATTAGTGTCACAGTATGCTTCTCTGATGAGACGTGACCGAAAAAAAGATATCTTTTTCAGAGGGAAAAAAAAAAAAAAAAAATTTTGTGAAATTGTATTTATTATAACATCTCACAATGCACACGCTTTTTAAAACCATTTTCAAATATATATATATATACGTATTTAAAAATATATCTTTGATTCAATATAGATTCTCACAATTTTTATATAAGTATTAACTTTTAAGTTTTTCAAGAGATCAAGTGACAAATTTTCTCAATACACTCACACATTTTTTTCCTTTTCTTTATTCTAGATGATTTTAGTAATGAAAAATTATTCCAACCTTTTTACAAGATTCTTCAAGATTTCCAAAGAAGCTAATAATTACTATTTCACTCCTGAGTTTTTCACTAGAGTTTGAGTGACAGCAACTTTCCTCAGTTTTCCAGGACTCTCCTAAGTATTGTAGCTTCCTCCTCTGATTTCCAATTCCTCTAGTTACTTTTCCAAGCCTTTATTATTATTATTATTATTATTACACTGGCCTGTGTTAAAAAAACAACTTTTTCCAAAGATCAAAGGTTTACCAGGTGATATATGATCGCCATTTTATGCTGAATTCAAAAATACCATTCATTGTGTTTAGTCAGGTCTAGTTTTTAAGATGTGCTTGAATACTTTACAACATAATAGCACTTATTCAATATATATAAAGCTGTCTTTTAAAATGCAGTAAAACTTTACCACATTAGCAGCATAATATGGGCAAGTCTATGATATGTTGTGCTGCATATAGAAGTGAAATTGATTCAAATTCAGTCTAAAATGTAAAGGCCAAGCTGGACTAGACTAGTTGATGTAACAGTGGGTTCTTTCAAAACTAGAAAAAAAAAAAAAAAAAAAAAAAAAAAAAACCTAGACACATAAAACAATAATAAAAAAAAAAAATCTTTGAATATCTCAGACTATTTATGACAGTCATTTTCAAAACAGAATTTTTTTTTGGCAAATGTTTTAATCACAGGAAACAGGGTTGTGATTTAACTCTTTGCACCTACTTTAAACAGCTCACAGCGACTCTCCCAGAATTGCGATCCTACCACATACCACACCCAAGCAAAGTAAAAAAAAAACTAATATTCATTATAATTGAGCAGGACCCAGATTACACTGGCCTTCATTATAAAATTTTTTCCAAGGGTCAAAGTTTTACCAAGAGATATATAATTGCTATTTTATGCTGAATTCAAAAATACCATTCATTGTGTTTGGTCAGGTCTGGTTTTTAAGATCTGCTTGAATACTTAACAACTAGTTGTACATAATAATAACACTTATTCAAAAGCTTGTAGACTCTACTTGTTAAAAATAAATAGAGTTATAATGCTGTTCTATACATTTAAAGTAAGGGCTTGTATCTTAAAAATTTGACCTGATTAGAAAAAAATGAGTGTGAATTTTAGATTCATTATAATTGAGCAGGACTCAGATTACACTGGCCTTCATTATAAATGTGCTTGAATACTTCACAACAATTTGTACATAATGAATAATAACACTTATTTAAAAGCCTGTAGACTTTAGTTGTCACAAATAAATAGAATTATAATACTGTTCAATATATTTCAAGAAAGAGCTTGTATCTTAAAAAATTGATCTGATTAGAAAAAAATGAGTGTGAATTTTAGATTGAGCGTAAAAAAATCCTTTAAAATCAACTATTATATATTCAACCTTGGGGCACCTCGCATGGTGTAATGGTTAGCAAACTATATTTGCAAACTATTGTTAGTGAGTTCGATTCTCACTGGATGCCCCATACTTCTGGCCTTGTACTACATCTAAGCTAACTTAGTAAATAACTATATTCGACCTTGAAAACATCGCAGGCCAGTGTTATTAATTATATTTTCACACTATATGAGTTTTTCACACTAGTTTTAACTGGAGGTTTTTCACTGGAGTCTAAGTGACAGCAAGTCTCCAGGACTCTTCCCAGTATTCTAGCTGATTTTAACTTTGCTGTGGTCTAGATAGTCTTGATTCTTTCTCTGATCTCCAATTCCTTCAGTCTCTTTTACGGGTCTTTGGGGACCATTCCAATGACACTAGCTACAATTGGTAGCACCATCACCTTCATGTTCTACAGTTTTTTCAGCTCTCTTGCAAGATTCAAGTATTTGTCTATCTTTTCGATTTCTTTCATTTTTATTCTTGGGTCTGCTGGAATGGCAGAACCCACTAGTTGATATGTTCTCTTCTTGTTAGGTCTGGTCTTCATTCTGGGATTCGGTGACCTGTTTCTATCTCAAAATCCCAGAGAATTTTTCACACCAGGTGTAACTAGTGGTTCTCATTGGAAACCAAGCAACAGCAATTCTCCCTAGCTTTCCAGGATTCTTGGGAATCTCAATAATGCTCTGGTCTAGACCGGTGGTTCTCAACTTTTTTTTTTTTTTACCTATGGACCTCTTTGATGGATATTTTTGATTTGTAGTTTTAATTGAATATTTTTTTAACAGTAGGTTCAATTGAATAATTTCTAATAGTAGTTTTAATTGAATCGTTTTTAATAGTAGGTTAAATTGAATCATTTTTAATAGTAGTTTTTAATTGAATCATTTTTAATGGTAGATTTAATTGAATCAATTTTAATAGTAGGTTTAATTGAATATTTTTTTAATAGTGAGTTCAATTGAAAATTTTTGAAAAAATTTAAAAATCAACTGTATGACTGGACTCCAAAAATGTTATATGATTCGTGGGGTGGGGGCATATGGATCCCAGTCGAGAACCACTGGATTTTTTATCAGATTTCTAGTTTCCTTGTCTTATTTGGATTATTCGGACTATTATTCTCATCTTTATAGTTATCTGCACAACGTTCTGTCAATATGCCTTCCGGCCTTCTTCAGGTATTTCTTGTCAAACTCGGGAACATTCTCAAACTCGGTAACCCCCTCTTTGAACTTGGGAACCTCTTGTCATAATCGGGAGCCTTCATGAAACTTTGAACCCAACCCTTTATTCGCTGTGTTAATTATTATTCTATGTTACTGTTACCCTTGACCAGGATTGAACCTGCAGCCTAAAGATAACTGTCACTTTGAACTGTATTAACTCAATGCTTATATCCACAACACCATGTGTCCAAGAAGGTTGCCAGGCTCGAAGAGAAGGTTCCCAAGTTTGATGAGGGGGATCCCAAGTTCAAGAAGGGTCGGGAGTCCGACAAGAAATACCTGAAGAAGTCCAGAGGGCAGATAACAATAAAGATGAGGACAATAGTCTGAATTAATTTATATAATACAAATTATCAAGCCTCATCTCAAAAATTCAGAGAAATAGTTTCTAGTTTCTTTGTTCTCTAATTTAGGTTCATTTTTTGCTCCAGTTTGTATGGTCAAAGGTCAGTAGACATGGGTATCATTTTTTAAAGAACTTTAGTTTGTTTTTTGGGGGGAGGGGTCCACACAGGAAAATCAGTTTCTTTTTCGAAAAAACTTGGTATTATTGTCACCTTCATATTCCACAACTTTTTAGCTCTCTGGAAACGTCTAGATATTTCTAGAGTTTTCTCTGGAAATGTCCAGATATTTCCAGAGTTTTCTCAAAAAACATCCAGATATTTCCAGTTTTCTCTGGAAACATCCAGATATTTCTGGAGTTTTCTCTGGACAGTCTCTGGAAATGTCTAAATATTTCTAGAGTTTTCTCTGGAAACGTCCAGATATTTCTAGAGTTTTTTGCTTTCCATTATTCTAACTCTGTGATATGTTGGAATGGTATAGTCCACAAGCTGACATAGTCGTTCCTTCTTGTTTATTACAACTAGATCTGGTTGTTTTTTTTTGGTCCGGATTGTGCGTTCCATTTTGATCTCAAAATCTCGTCTGTGGGTTTCAGGTTTGTTTATTTGTCTATACAGTCAAATTCTAGTTGCTTGCACAGTTCCCAGTGGATTGGCTTTCCTACTCAGTCATGCATGCTCTTGAACTCTTTCTGTACCAACTTGCTGCATTCACTTATCATACACTTTACTATTTTGTCTCTCTCCACACCATGTACACTTTATTATTATTATTATTTCACTTCTTGAGAATTTTTCACTGGCGTTAGCTGGTGGCCCTTTACTGGAGGTTAAGTGACATCAAGTCTCCACAGGTCTCCAGAACTCTTCTGAATGTTCTAGCCGATCTTAACAATGTTGTTGTTTGGATGATCTCGTTTCTTTCTCTGATTTCCAATTCATCCACTATTATTATTATTATTTCACTCATTATGAGTTTTTCACACCAGCATAAGTTGATGGACTTTCACTGGAGTCTGAGTGACAGCAAGTTACCCTAGGTCTCCAGGACTCTTCAGAGTATTCTAGCTGATCTTAACAATGCTGTTGTCTGGGTGGTCTCGATTCTTCCTCTGATATCCAATTCCTCTAGTCTATTTTCTAAACTGTTGGGGACCGTTCCAAGTGCACCAATTACAATTGGTATCACTTTCACACTCATATTCCACAGTTTTTTCAATTCTCTGGCAAGGTCCAAGTATTCGTCTATGTTTTCGTTTTCTTTCACCTTCACCTTGTGATCTACTGGGACTGTAAAATCTACCAGATGACAAGTTCTCTCTCTTTTTTTTTATTAATCAATACTAGGTCCAGTCTTTTGGCTGGGATAAGGTGATCTATCTTTATCTCAAAGTCCCAGAGAATTTTGTGTTTCATTCTCAAGAACAGATTCCAGCTTGTGCATATACCATTTTGTTGTATGGTGAAAATTTAGTTTTTTGCACAATTCCCATTGAATCCCCTTCATGGTCGATCCCTATAGTCTGAATGACAGCAAGTCTCCAAAGGTCTTCAGGACTCTTCAGAGTATTCTAGCCGATCTTAACAATGTTGTTGTTTGGATGGTCCTTATTTTTCCTTTAATTTCCAATTCATCCAAACTCTTATTATTATTATCATTACTATTACTAATAAGAATATGCACTCTCTGGGTGTATGTAAATTTTTGATGTAATGGAATATATTAAATTAGAAAGACTAACAAAATTAAATGAGAACGCATATAAAAAGGTTACACTTATTTTAATTATAGTTTCTATATAAAATCATTCATAGGATTGATTTTAATACATTGGAAAATAAAATAATAATATTAGAGATCAATAATACGAAGTAATTATTTATTAAACCTGGTTTTGTTAAAACCAGTATCCAAATTAACCAAACCATATATCATGTAAACCTTTATTTATTAGTGATATATTAGACACATTGTAGGATTTTAAATGCACGAATAAGTGTGCTGTCTTTAGGCAAATCTAACTCAGATTTTCATAGATATCATTAATATATAAGATTTATTCAATTTATTAATGATTTTGACTATAAATTGCATAATCATTTATAAATTTAGTCAATTCCTGAGGGTATTGTGATGTAAGCAGTGATGTAGTTTTGGTTACAGACAAACACCGAATCTCCATAATAATATCATTATTATTATTGTTATTGTTGTCATTGTGGGGGTAGTATGCAAATAATTAAATAATAATCTATTAATAATAGACATTAGATCTCTATTTTTCTGTAACTGAAACTACGTCACTGCTTATGTCACATTACCCAAAATCGTCATAACATAGAATAAATACACTCAAAATTTCAGCATGCAACCTTAGACGGTCCTCATTGTTTTTTAAACAAGTTTTAATAAATACCAGCTGGGTATTATATATTTATATATAGTTTGTTTAATTTTAATATATATTTAAAGTTATCAGAACTATGTTTCCATTTAAGTTTTCCATTCCTTTAATAAATTTGATAATTTTACTTACTTTATGGTACAAGCTCTCTGGCATTGAATTTTTAACTCTCAGGCAATATCTTTCAAAAATTAATTTGGTTATTTCCTATAAGTCCAACATAAACAAAGGGGAACCACTCTTGACTGATAAATTATTTACTTTCCCATTAAACTAACCCTTAACCCTAACCCATAACCAACATAAACAAAGGGAACCACTCTTAACTAATACTTTATTTATTTTCCCATTAAACTAACCCTTAACCCTAAACCAACATAAACAAAGGGGAACCACTCTTGACTAATTATTTATTTTCCCATTAAACTAACCCTTAACCCTAAACCAACATAAACAAAGGGGAACCACTCTACTAATAATTTATTTATTTTCCCATTAAACCTGTCTTCTTTTTTCCTAGTAGATCAATAAATAATTCATCAGTCAAGAGTAGTTCCCCTTTGTTTATGTTGGACTTATAGGAAATACCATTATTTTTTATACAACCTGGAGGGTGTTTTTTTAGTAGTAGTAGTAGTAGTAGTAGTAATAATAATAATAATAATAATAACAACAACAGCAGTTGCAACAACTACTACTACTGAATTTGACTGCAAATGAACACCTAACCTGACAATACCTAAGACTTTCCTTCACTTTTGCTTTTTTGTTCAACTTTATAAAAATGCACATATGAACACTTTTTGCCTGTGATAAACATTCCACAAAACTGAAGAAATGAATATTTCCTAAACTTTTTTTTTTTGCTTAAAATAAAAATTAAAAAAACCTTCATTGATTTACTTCTTGTCTTCTTTATTTGCTAATATTCAAAAATAACCCACAAAGGTTGATATGGCATTAAACAAGGAAACCAAACCAAATCCTTAGGAATGGATGTAACACAGGGTTAAATTTTGATATTTTCAATAGTGTAGCAAGATTGAATTTGGAAAGGACTACTAATGGAAGGGGGAGGAAGAAAGAAATAAGTGAGAGAGTAAAGATTTTAAAAAGAGTAATGAACACAAAACAATTTGACCGGAGCGTGACCTCCCGAATGGAGAATTGAGTGTCAACCAGAAGTTTCGGGTGTTCACCGGAACCGGAAGACACGTGGTGACGTGGAACAACGAAGAAAGGGACCGGCCTCTTTTTGCTTTCGGACGTGTAGGGGAACAGACGGGCCTTTGGTGCCTAGTATGGGGTCACAGTAATCAAGTAGTGTTCTCTCTCTCTTTCTCTCTGCCTTTCCTCCTCTCCGATACAGCCCACGAGACGAGCCTACCCTGGAAATAAAGGCTAGCAGTTGTGACTACATATTTCTCGTGTTGTAATTTTTATCAAAAAGATGACCACCCACGTGCCGAAGACATTTTTAGTACGGTGAATATATACGCTTTGGGAACTGTGACTATATACGACAACGTTACAATCGATCATATCAGGTCTTATTGATATCTATAAGACCAGATATAGAATCTTCAATTTAGTAAAATTCATACTGAAAGAAGCAAAAAGTGCCAAAATAAATTTATATCTGAACAAGGTATTCATTTATTTATAATACTCTGTATGTGTAAAAAATATATACGCAAAACTTCAAGTTTGAGTTCTCAATTTCGGTTGAATGCTATCAAGGTTTGGTTTGGTTTGTTTTGTTTTACGGCATATCAACCTCAGTGGGTCATTTAATGCCGATAAAGTTTTGAAATAAATCAATTCTTAATGGATAATACAATTTTTTTATAAATACATTTTTCTATTTAACCCATAGATGGGACCCTAACAGGTACTACCACTCCGGGTCAGAGTGGACCAGGGATCAATGGTGATGAAGGGGTGCTCCACATTCTCCAAAACTGGAACCTCACCATCAGATAGAGTTTAACATCATTCCCAGGATATGTAGACCCGCAGCCACCGCCTTCTAGCACCCATATGATAAATGCTATCAAGGAAACACTTGATACGATCCTCATATACAAAAGAAAAAATGTTATGTGTGTATATACAGTGATGCTGATAGCTTTTTGATTTAGTGCGTCCTTAGACACACATATTTGCTTTGAACGAGTCCCCGGGAAAATTTATGGGTCCCAACTGAAGCCGTCTAACCCCTACCTTGTAACCTATCCTGTGTGATTCATTTATTAGAAACTATTGATAGTATTATCTGCGTTATTCGGACTATTGTCCTCATCTTTATTGTTATTTATACAACGTTTTGGCCGATATACCCTCCGGCCTTCTTCAGGTATTTCTTGTTGGACTCAGGTTTAAATATGGGTGATTCAAAAATTATCTGCCATGTTTATATTGTAAAGACAGCAAGCAAAATGGTGCGATGATGGTCAAACTTGGATAATTTTTGACTCTCCATCATATATATATTTAAGTAATATTTTATACATGTGTATATATTTATATATCTATTTATATATACGTATATGTGCATTAGCGTATGAGTAGCACAGGGATCTGTGCGGTAAAGTGAAGAGCTGTTAGTAGGTGTGGCGCTCCATCTCAGACACTAAAATAATCTCTTTTGTCTAGCGCTAGTGAAAAGGGGATAGACTCCCTCGCGGTCTGGCTGACACCAACATTAGGCTGCCTCGACAACTTTACTTATTTATATATGCATATATATATATATATATATATATATATATCATTTTATACATGTGTATATATATGTATATTTTTGGAGGATAGGTGCTTAATTGAAGTCATACCTAATTTTGAAAATTAATTAGTTAATAATTAATGAATTTAGGTAGGCATATATGTTCAAATGTAAGGCTAAACAAACAGAGTTGAACATATATGCACACCTAAATTCATTAATTATTAACTAATTAATTTTCAAAATTAGGTATGACTTCAATTAAGCACATATCCTCCAAAAATTGTCGGCTAAAAAGGCCATATCAAAAATAAACACATTGTTTGTTTACTCACTTTCATATATATATATATATATATATATATATATATTACCTCAACCAGTTAAGACCAGTAAAAATCACAATTGACAAAAACCAAAATGCAAAAGAAAAAATTTAAAAAAATTTATTTTGAAATTTGAATCGATAATTATTGAAGTGAATGAGGTCCCACAAAGTTTATCGTCGGTAACGGTAACGCTTGAAATGGAACCACAGTTGAAAAATGTTGTTCTGGAATTGGCATCGGAAACCTCTCTTGTACGAATATTCCCATTCACGATTCACAATCTTGAAGGCAATGTCCTTTAAAAAACAAAACAAAATATGAGTCAATTATAATAATGTACAGAAAATCACAAAGTAAGAGAAAAAAAAAGCACATAAAACATTCCCTGGAGTCGATCATAACCCCCTTCTAAATACAAGGGGGGGCGTTGAAAAGAGCTTTGAAAAATGATTTAGAATTTTAAACCTATAGCAGCATCGATTTTCTATCCTGAACAGCATAATTCCAATGTAACATGAAATGAGCATGAAAAGCTCTTAGTGTAGCAATTACTGATTCACCAGTCTTAAAAACGTTTCAACAGTAAATGCATAGTGTTCACCGGCCCAAGCCATGAAAAGTCTATCCTGAACAGCATCATTCCAATGTAACATGAAATGAGCATGAAAAGTTCTCTGTGCAGCAATAACAGATTCACCAGTCTTAAAAACAAACAAAAAAACATTCCAATAGCAAACGCCTGGTGTGGCATTGGTTCAAGCCATGATCATAACTTTATTCAAATTATATACTTCAAGTATATAATTCAAATAATTGACTTGATGTAATTGTTAAGAAACTTTTTAAAAATTTAATACAAATTTAAATTTAAAAAATAATCTAAGAAAAAAAATTTAAAAAAAAATTTTTCAGGGGAAATAAGCAACAGAATTATTTCTATTTTTAAAAATATGGTTTAATTTTTTTCTAAAATAACAATTTTTGAACTGTGAAAAATAATATTCTTTTATTGAGAAAATAATATGTTGGCTTTCAGGTTTATATAATTTAAATCATAAAAAATTAAAAAAATCAATTATAAAAAAATAACCTAAGAATAAAAAAATTAATTAAAAAAAAAATCTTTCAGGGGAAATAAGCAACAGAATTATTTCTTTTATGGAACACCATACTTTTAATTAACAGTATTTTTTGTTTATTAAAAATATATTCAAAATTATATTTTTAAAAATAAGGTTTAATTTATTTTTTAAAATAACATTTTTTGAATGGTGAAAACTAATATTCTTTTCATTGAGAAAATAATATGTCAGCTTTCAGGTTTATATAATTTAAAAAGGAATTTTTAAAAAAAAAGTATCTTAATAAAAATCCGGACCAAGTAACCAATAAGCACCCCAGCTGGGATCTATTTTGAAAGGAATACCTTTAGCTTTTCACCATAAACTCCCAGTTGTTTGTTTACAAACAGACAATTATTTTGCATTAGAATTTCACTGTAAGATTTTTTGAAAGTTTGTTCATGTATACTTACAACCCAAAAGCACGTTTTTATACTAAAATAGTTTTCAATTTTGATAAAAAAAATTAGTTATTTCATGTTGTTGTTGTTAATTCAATAGGATTTTTTTTAAAGTTTTAAAAACATTTAAACGAAACACACGTTTTTATATTAAAGACACATTTTTATATTAAAATAGTTTTTATTTAATCAGAAGAGAAATGCAGATATGTTTATTTAAATGAAAATAGTTTTTATTTACAAAATATTTTTATGTTTATTTAAATAAAAAGGTTTTGGGACCAAGTAAATAACTATTTTTTTAGTGTGAAATAAATGAGAAACTAAGTTGGATGTTATGTGCTAAGTTCCATTTTATTTCATCCAATATTTCGAGAGAATGACATCTCTTTTACAAGGATTTTTAGACAGTTTTTGATTTATTTCATACTGTACCCATGCTTCACATTAAATCACAAAAATATATATTATAGACATATATATATATATATATATATAACATATATACGGAAATAATATATACATTAAAAATTAGACTCATCAGACATACCAACAAAGAAGCATATGTGGACTTCCCAACGACAATATATATATATTATATATATATATATAATAATAAAATAAATATATAAAGGTTTTACATATCTATTTATTAGGTGACAAAGGAACATTCATGACCATATTGCGAGGCAATCATCAGGTGAAGATGTTTCAAATGCATATATATATATATATATATATATATATATATATTTATGTTCTTTTATTTTTTGATGGTCCGGATGAAAAGTTGCAACAAGAAAAAAAAAAAATTTCCAAGAATGATGTGCGACTTACCTCATATGGAGGACCAGCATGAAACCTCAGGAGAGCAAAATCTTTGTTATCAAGACAAGGAGTCTGAAAGAAAATAGAAAAAAAAGTCTCAATTAATAATTAAAGTTTGTCATAAATTGATGAATATCCTAAATAAAGAATAAGTTTGGTTTCTTTGTTTAATGTCATATCAACCTTCATGGATTATTTAATGCCAAATCCATCCTTATAGAAAAACAGTATTGGTGGGATGAGGAGGGTCATACTTTCCTTTTAAGGTTATTAGTCTAAAAGTGAACCTAATAGTATGACTGGAGTTCAAACTCGCTTATTATGATATTGCAGTCCAGCTTGTTAGACACAATGCTGGTTGGTTGGATTTTATGGCATGTCAACCCTTGTTGGGTTATTTTATGCCAAAGACGTTTTGTTTTACTCTTTCTCGATGGGTACTCAATTTTTTTTTTCTAAACTCAATTTTTTCTATTTAACCAATAGATAGAAACCTAATAGGTACTACCACTCCGGGTCAGAGTGGACCTGGGAGTAATGGGGATGAAGGGTACTCCACATTCCCCAGATTTCCAGAATTGGAACTTTATCATCAGATAAAGTTTAATGTCATATTCAGGACATTAAGACCCTTAGCCATCATATTCTAGCACCCATATGATAAAAAGGGTTGGGGTTTGCCATAAGGGCAATAGAGTTGTGATAATCGTATATGTGCTAGGGCTTGATGTAACCAGCTGATTGATTGGAGGGGTCCTCTCTGACCACCCATCTAGTCTAAGTAAGTGGAGTGTTGCATGTCATGGACTGCTCAGCCACCAGGATTCCATCCTTAAGCTATACCACATGGGCTCCCCCATATAAAGAATAAGATCTATCAATAAAATACAGACAGAAATGTATAGAGAATCCTTTTAAAATCTCTGACCTCATACAAAGATTCTGAGTATATATACTTTTCGGAATGGTATAAATACTGGTAGAATGATAAAAGGGGTGGGTGTTTGTCTTAAGAGCAATTCAAAGAATACGGTTGGGACAATCATATAAGTGCTAGGGCTTGATATGACCAGTCGATTGATCGGATAGGGCCTCTCCGATCACCCATCCAGTGCCAAAGCAGAGAGTTGTGTATGTCATGGGACCACTTAATACCCTGATCACAGACCACTCAGCCACCACAATCCTGTCCTCAGGCATTACGGTTGCCACCCACAACCAACGGGTGGCCACATTGGAGTGGACTTACCCCTCTGCAGAGGTGCAGTTGGCGTATTCTACTGCTCCAGCTGACAGGAAAATTTCTATTTCAATGTTGCCTGATGTCATTGATTTGAAAATTTATTTTACAATTCGGGGCTGGTTTAGCTCAGTTGGTAGAGCACTCGACTAGGAATCGTAAGGTTTCGAGTTCGATACTAGCCCCTGCCAACTCAGCATATGAGTAGCACAGATTTGGTAATCTGATCTGTGTAGTAACGTGGGGAGCTAACGATAGGTGTGGCACAGCAAGGGAGTCTATCCCCTTTTCGCTAGCACAAGACCAGGGAAATTGTTTTTTGCTCCACCACAGCAAAAAAACAATCTCTCTTAATGCCGGCTGATACTGACAATAGGCCACTCCACCAAATTTACTTACTTTTCTGTGTAGAGGCGCGTGGTGTAATGGTTACAGTCGTAGGAAATGGACTCGACCTGAGTTCAAATCCTAGATGAGGCTGTCTACATTTCACATAGCACTAATACCCTTGGGAAAGGTATGAATCCAACTACTCTGCCTCCAGCTATGGGTAAATAGCAGGGCAGACTGGACTCTTTAACCTTGGTTAGGCAACCAGTCTAGAAGAAAAAATCTGAATTCAAACCTGTTAAACTCCGCCTGAAAAATTGTGACCTTGTCACACCCTGCTCGAGCAGAGGGGTTGGTAAATATGTACTTACTTTTCTTACTTATTCTACAATTGAAAAAAGATATAACTTCTGACTTACCAGTGTGTATTCTGGTGTATCTGCCTTGTCAATTAAATCTGGGTAAAAAATCTGAAAAAAAGACAAAGAAATTATTATTGTAAAATAACAATGAGTGTTGAAGTCAGTGAGTTGATGTGAGTTGGTTGGTTGGATTTTATGGCATGTCCACCCTTGTTGGGTTATTTTATGCCAAAGAAATTTTGTTTTATTCATTCTTTATGAGTATTTAAAGAAAGAGATTTTTTCTGAACCATTATCAAGGCTATTTATTATTTGTCTAAACTATATATATATATAAGATTTTTTTTTTTAAGGCAAAATAATGCAATTTATGTTGAAAAACATATTTATTTAATTTTTTTTTTTTCTTCTCTTAATATTTTCGGAGCAAAGTCCATCTTCAGAGAGTTGAAAAGTTTCCATCTGTGTTTGTTAAAATCAACTGTGGTATTATTCCGTTGAATCTTCTGATGGAGATTTAAAAGTTCGGTAAAGATCGTCAAATTCCGTTAAATACCGTGTTGTTGTTGTGTTTTGCGGGAATTTTTGAAATCATTTAAGATATATTTTTAATACTATAAAAATAATAAGGCCCCGCTCGGGCATATTGAAATAAAGATTTTTTTTTTTAACAGAATAATACCACAGTTGATTTTAACAAACACAGATAAAAAATTTTCAACTCTCTGAAGATGGACGTTGCTCCGAAAATATAAAGAGAGAGAAAAAAAAAAAAATAAAAAAAAAAAAAAAAATTAAATAAATGTTTTCAACATAAATTGCATTATTTTGCCTTAAAAAAAAATATCTTATTACATTTTATGATTAATGCTTCAAATACACTATAAAAAAAAAAAATCTATAAAATCTATAAAATTTTTAAGTATACAGAGAAACAGCCATCGTCAGGACAAGATATTTAATATTTGAATTATATATACATATATATATATATATATATATATATATATAGTTATCTCAGTTAAAGATCTAAGCATACAAAGAAGAATTCTTTATTTTTAACAAGACAAAAAGAAAAAAAACCTTTTTAGGAATAAAGAAAATCCAGGAATCAATACTTACATTAAATTTGTATCCCTGCACAATCTTAGGAGGGGGGTTGTCAATATCATAATGGGTCTGATTGTATTTGTTCCATTCAAATCCCTGAGGGTGAAAAAAAAAATAAGAAAAGAGATCACCATCAACCCAATAGTTGTTTTTTTTTTTTGAATGTGCAAAAATGAACTCAATTCCACTGACAAAAGTTGGCTTATCTAAATATTTTATACTAGTTGAAGTACCTTACACTTGGTTGGGTTTTACGGCATGTCAACACTCATAGGGTCATTTAATGCCAAAGACGTTTTTGTTTTATTCATTCTTGATGGTTACTAAATTTTTTCAAACATTTGTTTCTATTTAACCCATAGATGGGACCCTAACAGGTACTACCATTCCAGGTCAGAGTGGACTTGGGAGCAATGGTGATAAAGGAGTACACCACATTCCCCCAGAACCTGGAACCTCATCATCAGATGGAGTTTAATGTTGTACCTAGTTATTTCCATAAAGCTTTGTTTTCTTATACTTGTCTATAGATAAAAGAATATGAAGACAATACAATATGCTGTTAAAGTGAAAACATTTTATAACATATTCATAGCTAATATTGAACAATATTTCGATTTTATAAAAATCATCTTCAGAGCTTGTTTATACTCCGTATTATCAAGAGCAGAGACGAAAGTCATATGAATTCATATCACTTTTTTGCAACATCAAGGTTTTCGTTTTGAATTCATATGACTTTCGTCTCCGCTCTTGTTAGTACGGAGTATAAACAAGCTCTGAAGATGATTTTTTATAAAATCAAAATATTGTTATAAAATGTTTTCACTTTAACAGCATATTGTGGTGTTTTCATATCCTTTTATCTATACTCATACTGTTGGATTCATTTCCTTTCTTTTAACTTATACTTGTCTGTATTTTTCTAGCTGAAATCATTACAACTAGCTCAATTCATGGGTAATCATTTGAAGATGACTTATTTCAAGGTAATAGAAGAAATACCAAAGACGATCAGAAGCATACCAAGACGGCCAGCAGAAGAATAGATGTCCAAGTAAGGGAAGAAGAAGAGGTATGCAACATTATAATTATTTAGTGCCAGTGAAGAAGGCGCTATGCAACACTACATCCAATCAAGAGAATTGATTTCAAATGTTTATCAGTCAAATTCATTCAATGGGTTGATTCCGTAGTCAAGTCTATGAGGATTTAGTAAGCTCAACATAATATTTAAATTTAAATGGTATCAAAACGTTTCACAATCCGTACGTTTTAACAAACAAATTGAAGTACTGTCAGCGGGCCTGATAAAATGCCTTCGTGGGTCTGGATCTGGCCTTCAGGCCGTAGTTTGGTGACCCCTACTTTAAAAGGAACAGATAAAACGAAACCGACTAAGTTATGAGTTGAAAGTAAAAGGTATAAAATGTCATTTTTCACTTACTGTATGCACCCTGTTGAAAAATCGAGGTTTTCGAGGTCTGTATTTGTCTGACCAAAGGAAAGCTTGTTGATCAAGTGCAACTTCCACACTGAACTGAGCTTCATCATCACCCATACCTTCACGCGCCTTCTTTTCAAATTCTGTTTCGCCATCCAACTGAAAATAAAACACATTACAGAAATAATAAAAACTATAATATGATAATTTAATTATTACATTTGATATGTCAAGAGCTATTGAAAAATAGTTCAATATGTAAAAAGAATCAAGACCATCCAAACAACAACATTGTTAAGATAAGCTAGAATATACAGAAGAGTACTGGAGACCTGAGGAGACTTGCAGTCTCTCAGCCTCCAGTGAAAGTTCACCAGCTAACACTGATAATAATAACTAGCAAAACCTGTGGATATACCACAGTATAATAATCTAATTATTACAACGTTTGATATGTTAACTTAAGAGCTATTGCTAAATAGTTCAGTTTGTAAAAAGTATAATAATCTTGATTTAACTCTCTCACTCTTTCTTTCTTTCTTTTCATTATCTTCGATTGAAACAGATTAGCATTATCACTTGTGCGCGTTCACCCCTACTGTCTTTCTTCCTTTCTTATTATATTTTTTCTGTGTAGCATGTCCTTTTTCTTCCATCTCTTTCTTGATAATAAAAACTGAACGGTCCATTATTTAGCTGAGGGGACAAATCTCATAAGAATTAAATTGGCGGATAAGCAATACCAGATAATCAGGATGTATATTTTTGAATTTCATCTTGGACGATTTGGATGGTCTCAATTTTAACCGTAGGGTGTTCTAAGATGATAACAGTTGGAAGATTAAGGAACAAGAGTATTATGATAACAATTTTTTTCAATTATTAACCATTATCAACAAAATATTGGTGGGTTGGATTTTAAGGTATGTTTTTCTTTTAAAGTTAATTTTTTAAAACTCATTTTTTTTCTATTTAACCCATAGATGGGACCCAAACAGGTACTACCACTCAGGGTCAGAGTGGACTTGGGAGTAATGGTGATGAAGGGGTACTCAACACTCCCCAAAGCTCCAAAATTGAAACTTCACCCGTAGATGCAGTTTAACTCTTAACATCCTATACCACCTCATTCCATCTGGCTAGAAGTCATATTCGTTTTCCTAATCCACCCCAAACGATAGCCTTGGTTTAAATATGATATTAAACATATTTAGAGGTCTTTATTTTAAGGTAAATAACAGGTAACTTTAAATGAAAGGAAATGTTTAGCCATTTTTGATAGATCCTTATAGGAATGGGGCTATGGACTTAGAAAATTCTCAACGGGATGTTAAGAGTTAACAGTGATTCAGGATACTACAATCCTCAAGCCACCACCTTATAGCACGTATATGATAAAAAACAAGTTGGGGACTTGCCATAAGAGCAATAGGGTCAGGACAATCATATGGGTGGTAGGGCATGACTTGATTGGAGGGGGTCTCTGTAACTGCCCGTCTAGCCTAAGTAAGGACCAAAGTGGAGTGTTGCAAGTCAATGACAGCTCATCCACCAGGATATGAATAGACAGAGATAAATAGAATATATATTTATATATATATTTGTTTATATAGATATAAACAAAAATCAATAGATATGAACAGAGTAAATCTGTTTCTCTGAATTTTTGAGATGAGGCTTGATAATTAGTATTATTTGGATTATTCGGACTATTATCCTCATCTTCATTGTTATCTCTACAATGTTTTGGCCAATGTGCCCTCCAGTCTTCCAATTGGATACATAGTGTAGTGGATAAAGGCATTCGGTTAAGACAGTTCTAAGTGACAGTTATCTCTAGGCTGCAGGTTAAGAGTGGAGGTAACATAGAATAATAATTAACATAATTTAACACCTGTACCCCAGCTATGGTTAGCGGAATAGGAGCAGGATACCCTGTGGATTAAATAAAGGGTTGGGTTCAAAGTTCCGTGAAGGCTCCCAATTACGACAAGAAGGTTCCCAAGTTTGAGAAGGCTCCCGAGTTCGACAAGAAATACCTGAAGAAGGCAGAAGGGCACATCGGCCGAAACGTTGTACAGATAACAATAAAGATGAGGACAATAATCCAAATAATATTAAGAGCATATCTGGGTAAACATTAGCCAAACAGGTATGTAAACTTTGCATAGAAAATACAGGATATATTTCCTGAGTCATTTTTTAGAGAAGAAACCAAAAAAACAAAACAAATGAAGGTATCATAAGTTATCAAATATGGTAAATGTTAATGACGTACCCTCACTCTGCCAGTGGTGCGGACTTGTTCTCGTGCCAGTTCCAATTTCTTCATATCATCCACAGGATCATAGACAATAGCATCGATCTCCAACTCTTCTATCCTCAACAGTCGTGGAGAATAACTGCCAGTTACATATTCATCCTGGCATTGAAGGGCCAAATCCTCTTCGGTAAAAACTGGTTCATTACTGTCAAATAAAAGTTATATGATATCAAGTATTCTTATCCAATACAAATAATTTGCACACAGTTGTATTGTTTCAAGTATTCCTATCTAATACTAATAGTTATATGGTTTCAAGTGATTATTTCTATTTGATAATAATCATTTGTTTGCACACAGTTATATGGTTTCAAGTAACTAATAATAATCCTTAGTAAACAATTATAGATTCAAGCAGCTATTCTTAATACAAATAATTTGCACATAGTTATATGGTATCAAATATTCCTATCTAATACAAATAGTTTTCAAGCAAATCTATTTAATGTATAAATGAGACCCTAACAACAGTGTTGCCAATAGTCACAGGAACAGTTTCTCTGCATTCCCAGCACTTTGGAGACCTTACTTTTGGGATTACCCTCGTAAAATAATAATAAATCACAAATCTTCACATTGTAATAGTGTCAGGTTCAGACCTAGTGACAAGTACGCCAAAAGCTGTTGATTCCTAATGATAATGGAGATATCCTTTGGAATTTCACCAGAGCCCCTTTGGCTGGGTTGTGGCCTTAAAACCGCTGCATGACAGACCAATTCGCCTTTGGGAGGTCTACCAGGAACTTGAGTTCCAGACTATATAGCTCTGACACTGTGTGGTCTCATGTCTACCTAATGAAAATAGAGTTGCTCCCTTTGATCAGTAGGGGTCTGATGGAAACCCGGAAGAGGGGTTTCCACCATGACACTTTTGGATTGGGCTTTGTACCGAGTGGACTCACATGCACAACAAGTGTTAAATAAAACCTTGTTAATTTCCAACAACCTGGTCTTGCATTATCATTCAGTGTTCTGTATTTTATCTGTATTTAAAAACATAACAAATAGATTTGGACAAAGCCTAAAGTCCCTTATGAGGTGTGCTATAATCATGTACGGCTGCACAGACCCTAACGAAGCACCTAGAAAATAAACAAGATGGAAATTTCACAAGAATGCTGCACACGATATTAAACAAATCATTGAAACAACACCTGAAGAATAATTAAAGTTCCAATTACCTTCGAACTGGGAAGACAAGGCAACAAACGGTTGTAACTTAAATACAAACCTGAATAGTCACAAAGTCTACTGCAGAATGACAAGATATATATAAGACTCCACAATGTCATTCAAATCAAGCAGTCAAGCAGCCAATCAAAACTCAAGGAATGGAATGACCCAAACCACCCAAATTCATGAATGGATCATTCTTGATTTCTATATATACCAACTGTCTTGGACACTGCTTAAGTTGTACTTAGCTGCTGTTATTCAAACTAACAGTAGACTTACTGACTGACATTAACACCCACAAGAAAGCAGCTGTACAGCCACTTGCCCCCTATCATACAGACGATACAAACAAGACATGCTGGGCACTGCTGGAGAAGCAAGGACAAACTCATAAGTGAAGTTCTCCTATGGAAACCAGCACATGGGCATGCCAGTGTGGGCCGCCCAGCAAAGACCTACACTGACCAGCTCTGCACAGATACTTGATGCTGCACAGAAAACCTCCTGAATGCAATGAATGATAGGGATGATTGGTGAGAGATTGTCATGGATATCTGTGCTGCAAGTGCAACATGATGATGATGATGATGATAAACAGCATGATTGCCATTCTTTCATTAAACACTTACTTTTCTTCTTCCTCTCCTTCACCTTCCTCCTCGTCCTGCGGTGGGGGTTCTATTTGACTTGAATCCTGTGCCTGGTCCGAGCTCGTACACTCAATAGGAGGAGGACTTCTCTCCCTTTTCACCCTCTCTTGCAAATTATCATTCGGTTGGGAAGAGGCACGGCTCATATTCCGTGAAGGCATCTCATTGGAACCCAAAATTGGAAACAAAGGCGCTGACTCGATTCCTTGCTGTTAGAGAAAGACAAAACGAAAATGTTTTAATTCCAATGAAAAAAAAATTTTTAAATGGTATTTCTATAGAATAATCCACCCATTCTTTTTTTTAACTCATTTAAAGTTTTATATAAGTAATAAGTAAAGTAGTCCCAGTTATAAAAAGATAAGAAAAATTTTTAGCATTGTTAGAATTTTTTGTGATATAAGGTGTGTACTAAATGGTCACTTCTAAATATAGACTCGCTGACTTCTATGTGACCAGGGAAGGCAACCTCTTATCCAATCACTGGCAGTGCTGCTGCTGCTGCTGTTGTTGTATTTATAATGGCCTGATTCTAATCTTAGCTCATTGCCACTTGGATCTTCTTGGACGTTGGAACGTAGTATTATATCGCGGGACTTATTCACTTACTAAAGGAAACAATACCACAGGACTTATTGACTTACTTACTTATTTACTTTAAGTTCTTTTACAACTGGTCAAGGATGGCAGCCAGATACTTAACTAACTGTTGTAATATCTGTATTCAGGGAAAAATGGTCGAAACTAAAAATAAAGTGTTAAAGAAAAAAGAAATGGAGATATTGTCGCTAGTTTATTGCGACTTAGCTGGTCCAATTGAACCTCTTGGGGAAATCCAACTTCAGGTATGTGTTAAAGTTTATTGACGATTTTTCTGGACTTATGATGTTATATTTTTTAGCCCATAAATCTGATACTCTGCTAGCTACGAAACAATACTTAGCAGATGTCAGCCAATATGGTAAAGTCAAACGCATACGAAGCGACAATGGAAGCGAATTCCTGTCAGAAAACTTTCAAAATTTATTAATTGAGAATAGGATTAAACATGAACTGTCCTGCCTTTACTCTCCTCATCAAGTTGGGAAAGTTGAAAGAGCATGGCAGACTCTGTGCTGTCGAGATAAACAAAGATTTACATCTCAAATGATCTTTACCTCTTGTTTCAACTTGAAAAGTTTCTGTCGCAAAACTTCCTGGTGACGTTCTCTCAATCGTGTCCTGGCAATATGAGCATTCAACTGTGACAGCAATGACTCCCAATAGCCTGATAAACACAAAAAAAAAAAAAAATCAAGTTATCAGTGATCTAATACCAAATCCTTTAATTACAAATATATTGCATTTACCATAATTATTTGCGTATATGTATTTACCCAACCCCTCCACACAACCAGGATGTGATACAATGTCAATTTTTAAACAGAGTTTAACAGCTTTGAATTCAAAGTTTTCCTTCTCCTAGACTGGTTACCACACCAAAGTTAAAGAGACCAGTCTGTCCTGCCAGAAGGAACATTTGGTAACAGAGCGTAGTTGTGTTACCAAATATAGTTCCTTCTGACATAGATTCCTCTATCCAAGTGTCAACTCTCATGGTCTCCCCAACACTGAGCTTAAATAGGCAGCTCTGCCTTCCTCAAGGTGGCTGTTGATTGGTCAATGCAAATTATCAACTAGCACCACAGTTGATCCTTTCCAAACAGCCAATTTACCAAGGGTGGATAACTCTGTTATCCTAACATGTCTTATTATTTTACCCATAGCTAGGGAGAGAGTAGTTGGATTCATACTTTTCTGAAAGGTGCTATGTGAAATGCAAACAGTCTCATCCAGGGTTGCTGTATCCATTTCCTAAGACAATAACCATTACTCAACAAGTGTCTCTTTTCATCAATTGGAGGGATTTTACACCCTTGCAGAGGTGCAGTCGGTGTAATCTAAAGCCCCAGCGGACAGGGCTGGACCACATCCAAGTTGGGTCATTTGTATTATCACCTATTGGTTATAGTTGTCACAAATCAACACAAAACCTGAGTTGACTTGGTTTAAAAATATTTTTTTCTGTTTTCTGAAATTGCAAGGGGAAGCGTGTGGCTGTGGTTGTAGTTATCATTCTTAATTTGTTAAGTGTTTGTATTGAAATTAGAACAGTCGATTCTATTTCAGAGGGGTATCATCTCTTCTCTACAACATTTTAATTGTCTAATTAACTGGCTGTAATTAGAGATGCAGTAAAAATCCCTGTTATTACAGGGTCTTTTCTTCGTGTAGCAGTGGTCACATCCTTGTGTCGGATATCCCCTTCCTTTTTTGCCTGGAACATTGTGCAATTAATTTTTTAAGGCATCAGAAGAAGAACCTCTAAATAGAGTTATGGATGCCTTAACAGCAGAGGCTATTGGTTTTGTTCTTCTGGACCAATTACAGAGGTTACCAAGGAAGGGAAAGAGGAGGAAAGAATAAACCACTTGGTGCTGATGGCAAAATTAGACAATGTTTTATTTGCGGATCTCCTAAACATTGGGTTAGTGGTTGTCCCCATGCCAATGATTGTAAAGTAGAGGAAGTGCAAATATTATTGATGGCATCAGAAGAAGAACCACTAAATAGAGTTATGGATACCTTAACAGCAGAGGATATTGGTTTTGTTCTTCTGGACCTGGGTTGCTCAAAGACTGTGTGTGGAATGTCATTGCTTACCAGTTTCTTAGATATTCTTAGATGTATATTCTGTTCTGCGTTATTATTCATTCAACCTCTCAGAGTCTCGTCCCACCCTTGGGTGTGTGTCAAATTCTAAACTCTCCTCCTGGAGTCAGTTTCACCACCAAATCCCATTTTTATTGGCTTAGTCTCCGACCATCAAGAATCGGGGTGGTTCTACATCTCTCACTTACTTGACCCATCCAAAATGGGGTAACCCAAATTCAACTCTGCAGGGTTGGATTTTTACTGCATCTCTAATTACAGCCAGTTAATTAGACAAGTAAAATGTTGTAGAGAAGAGATGATACCCCTCTGAAATAGAATGGACTGTTCTATTTTCAATACAAACATTGATGGTGTTAGCCTCAGTGCCCGTCTTTCTTAGCAAGACTAGCTTGTATTATACTACTGTTCCCCATTCTTCTATCTCTTATTAGAATAAACCCTTTTTCATTGTAAGTTATGATTTGAGTTATTATTTAAATAACCAACCCCAGTAACATTACAATATAAAAGATCCTTTAAGATTCCAGACCTGGAGTCTGGCTAGCAGGTTCTTCTCCTTAAACTAGTCGGATTAACTAATGTTGAGTTTTTTTATTTATTACACCCATGAAATCACAGCTGGATAATTAAATAAGTAAAAGGGTCTTTGATTTCTAGACTAAGAGTCTGGGCAGCCAGACTTATTGTCTTTTCTTTTCAGGCCTCTGTCCACCAATTTTTCAGCTCAAACTAATGTTGAGTTTTTTTTTTATTACACCATGAAATCACAGCTGGATAATTAAATAAGTAAAAGGGTCTTTGATTTCTAGACTAAGAGTCTGGGCAGCCAGACTTATTGTCTTTTCTTTTCAGGCCTCTGTCCACCAATTTTTCAGATCAAACTAATGTTGAGTTTTTTTTATTTATTACACCCATGAAATCACAGCTGGATAATTAAATAAGTAAAAGGGTCTTTGATTTCTAGACAAAGAGTCTGGGCAGCCAGACTTATTGTCTTTTCTTTTCAGGCCTCTGTCCACCAATTTTTCTTTTTAAAAGATATAAAACCTCACTCATCCTGCCACACAGGTTAAAAAATAATAATGAATCTTTTATTAGTTAACAGCAGAAATTAATGATAAATCACACTCACCGACATCGACGCCCTCTCCGCCTTGCAGTTTCTTTTTCATTTGCTCTTGAAGCAAAAGTAATTGGTTTGTGGTTTTGCCTTTAAAGATATTGGATACTTCACTACTAACAGATTGGTTGATCCCTTCACGACGGTCACCAGCATAGTCTAAAATAAACAACAAAAAAGTCAGACACAGAAATGACGTTATTATATAGAATCAGATATATCTTATACATTTCAGTCAGTAGAGCACCTATCTAAGAATCACAAGGTTCTCGGTTTGATACCGGTTCCTGTCAACTCAGCTCATGTGTAGCACAACACAAATAATCTGATCTGTGCAGTAAATCATCTGGGGGCTGATGGTAGGTGTGTTGCTCCACCTCAGTGGTAACAATCTCCCTGATCTAGTGCTAGTGAGAAGGGGATAGACTCCCTTATTGTCAGGATGATACCAACAATAGGCCACTTTACTACTATTACTAATTATTGAAAGTAGACTTAGCGTAATGATTATCATTAAAGGAAACTAGCAAAATAAAAAAACGCCCTCTGGGTGACGTAAAATAAATATTGCCTGAGAGGATGGGAGTTGAAAATTTAATATCAGAGAGTTTGTATCATAAGTAAAGTGAAATCATCAAATTTATTAAAGGAGTAAAAAATAAAATAAATTTATTAAAGAAGTAAAAAATTAAAAAATTGAAATGGAAACTTAGTACTGATAGCTTTAAATACATATTAAAATAAAACAAACTATATATAGATATATAATACCAGTCATGTATTTATTAAAACTTGTTAAAAAAAAACATAAGGACTGTCTAATATTGCATGCTCAAATTTTGAGTGTATTTTATTCTATGTTATGACGATTTTGGGTAAGCAGTGACGTAATTTTTGTTACAGACAAAAACCGGATGCAAATCTCCATTATTAATAGATGTGTTAAATAATGCATAGGCATAGCCTCTCATTTCTGTAATGAAGTAGAATTTAAATTTAACAGGTAATGGAAAATCACTAAGAGCTTAAATTGGCAGATCTTGAACCCAGGTTCATCTGAAGTAAGACTCTGATTGGCTTAGGGAGTCATATGTGTTATTCTTTCTGGCAGAGATCCAAGTGTCAATTCCCTTGGTTTCCCAAACACTGAGCTTAAATATGCAGCTCTCTCTAACCTGCCTTCCTCATGGTGGCTGTTGATTGGTCAATGCAAATTATCAACTAGCACCACAGTTGATCTTCTCCAAACAGGCAATTTATTAAGGGTGAATAACTCTGTTATACTAACAATTTGGTCAGATGATTTGGTTTGGTTTGTTTTACGGTATATCAACCACTGTGGGTCATTTAATGCCAACAAAGTTTTGAAATAAACTCATTCTTGATAGGTACTCAATTGTTTTCTATTTAACCCATAGATAGGACCCTAACAGGTACTACCACTCCGGGGACTCATTCAATGCAAATACGTACTAAATTAAAAAGCTATCAGCATCACTGTATATATATATATATATGTAATATTGTAAAAAATTGAAAAAACATAAGTTTCAAAAAACGAATAATGTTTATTTCGCTTAGGCTGCAGTGTTTCGGTCTGTTTAGATAGAGCTCCATCAGGGCTTTCGTTAGTTTAAGGAAAAAATAAATTATTACTGAAAACAAAAAGTCTGTGAGCCTCTGTTTTTTTGGTGTGTTGGGCTTCTTTTTTTTTTTTGTTGTTGTTGATCTTCAAATGTGAGGAAAAAGACCAAAACACTGCAGCGTAGGCGAAATAAACATTATTCGTTTATGAAACTTGTGTTTTTTTTCCAATTTTTTCCAATATTACATACTGTCGAATTCACTTCCATTTTTTCTTCACACACACACACACACATATATATATATATATATATATATAAAGGATTTTTTTACCTCTACTGCTGGGGTCGAGTTTCTTGAGTTTATTGACCTCATCCTCCGTAACTGTGATAATATCTCTCCAATAATCTGCATTTTTGCCTTGTTCTAACTGAAGATAAACTTTAATATCTTCAAGTAAATCTTCAAGATCAGGAATGGTCAGCCCCTGCCAACAACAATAAAAGGAAAACAAACAATTAACAAACAAACAAATCATTATATGTACAACACTTTATTTATCAGGCTTTTAGATTATTTTTTTTAGATTAGTGAAATAGTGTTACGTGGCGGTATATGGTCACAGTACCAAAAGCGGATACACGTAACGTTCTAATAGCGATATATGTTGTATAGCAGGTCTTGTCAATGTGCCTCCAAATTCACGACACTAAAAAGGTGTTCAGCATGTGGCAGTCATCTTGTTGATAAAAAAGTACAACGCGAGAAATATATCGTCACAAGCTGCTTATCTTTTATTTCCAAGCTCGTCTCGTGGGCTGTGTCAGAGAGGAGGAGAGGCAGAGAGAAAGAGAAAGAGGACACTGTTAAATTATGGTGATCCCACACTAGGGACCAGAGGCCCGTCTGTTCCCCTAGGCCTCGGAAAGCAAAAAGAGGCCGGTATTTTTCTTTGTCGTTCCACGTCACCACGTGACTTCCGGTTGGCTTTCAATTCTCCATTCGGGGGGTCATGCCCCGGTCAAACTCACAACAACCTGTTTTATGTTCATCACTTTTTTTTTTTTAAGCCTTTACTATCTCTTATTTCTTCTTCCTCCTTTTCTAATAGTAGTCCTCGCAAAACTCAGGACCTTCCATCTCGCTACAATAGATCACTAATTAGGATTGAGCCCATTCTAGTAGTGACCACCTCAAGCGGAGTTTAACAGGTTTAAATTCAGAGTTTTCCTTCTCCTAGACTGATTGCTTAAACTTCATGTATATCAATAAACTGGTAGAAATAATTTTTGTGTTAGGTTTTTTTATAAACTTCATGTATATCAAAAAACTGGTAGAAATAATTTTTGTGTTAGTTTTTTTTTTATAAACTTCATGTATATCAATAAACTGGTAGAAATAATTTTTGTGTTAGTTTTTTTTTATAAACTTCATGTATATCAATAAACTGGTAGAAATAATTTTTGTGTTAGGTTTTTTTATAAACTTCATGTATATCAATAAACTGGTAGAAATAATTTTTGTGTTAGGTTTTTTATAAACTTCATGTATATCAATAAACTGGTAGAAATAATTTTCCTTAACTTGCAAACAGATCTATTTGATCCATAGATGGGAAACTAACAAGTATTACCACTCTGGGTCAGAGTGTGGACCTGGGCGTAATGGCAATGAAGGGGTACACCACACACCATAAAGTATTATATACCTCTTAACATATAATAGCGAGACAGAGTATGAGGAGAAGATGAGGAGTTTTTACTTGTTTTCATTTGGCCAATTTGGTGGCCTCCATCTTCTTCAGGGCTGATTCTGTGAGTTGCTTTCTCCAGGCTGATTCTACTTCTCGTTTGTGCTGGGTGTCTGTGCATTCTTGTTTGTTAATTAATAACAATTTGTTGTTAATTATTAATAATCTTCTTGTTTTCTTTATATAACTTTATTTAAACAACCCCAGTCCAAACCGCACGGATTGAGAAGCAACATCTCAAAATAACGTCTTCTTTCGGTGAGCAACTAGTCGCAACTGACTAAAACTAAAACTTCTGTCTCACCCCTTCTCTGGCGCATTTTTCGAGGGGTCAAGTGGAATGTCACCACAAGTCAATCATAACCATAATGGTTAAGGTAATTTTCCACTCAATGTTGCATACCCTTTCTTAAATTCTTATCTCTGGTCGTATTTTCTTCTGGCCGGCTTTGGTTCTATCTTCTAACATCTTGACTTGGTCTGGTCTAGCGTCTCGGATCTCCTAAGGTCTGGTTTTCTATTGCTATGTTCCTGCTGGCTGGTCGTCCTGGATTCATTTCTTAGTCTTGTTACCAAGACATTCATCAACCACAAGAACATTTTACTTATACAAAATTTTATTTCCATAACTATACATTTCACGTAACTAAATATCTGACTAACATAGCGCGCGTGAGTTCCAGTTTAGGCAGAGCATAAAATGGCCGACTGCTCTGCCTGGCGCCTAACTACAAAACTGGGGACCGATAATAATCTTATGCAACCGCATAGATTATGTAACATCAACCCCCGTTATTTTGAATCTAACGAACTCTGATTCAAAAATATCTAGCTACAGTACTTATGTTCTACCACTACCATTCACATCCATATTATCTATTACAAACACACTCTTATCCACACCTACATTAACACATGTTCATACACAATACATACATACATACATACACACATCAGTACTTATGTTCTGCCACTACCATTCACATCCATATTTTCTATTACAAACACACTCTTATCGACACCTACATTAACACATGTTCATACACAATACATACACACATCAGTACTTATGTTTTGCCACTACCATTCACATCCATATTTTCTATTACAAACACACTCTTATCCACATCTACATTAACACATGTTCATACACAATATATACACACATATCTACCCTATTCTCATGCAGGTTGTGACCCCTTTTTCTGCAATTTATTTCAGTAACTGACTTGTTTTCTGCGACCCGTGTAATTGGGTCAGACATGTGATTGTACACGTGCACAAGTCACATCTTGGAACAATTGAAAATATCTTCAGCAACGGGCTCACAGAAAAGATGCAACTCTGAGTAAAGACGCATCTCCAATCTCTGTATAACTGAACACTTTTTGTATCCACTCTTCTTAAGGTCTCGTTAAAATAATATATGAATCTTTTATTAGTTAACAGCAGAATTAATGATAAATCACACTCACCGACATCGACGCCCTCTCCGCCTTGCAGTTTCTTTTTCATTTGCTCTTGAAGCAAAAGTAATTGTTTGTGTTTTTGCCTTTAAAGATATTGGATACTTCACTTACCTAACAGATTGTGATCCTTCACGACGGTCACCAGCATAGTCTAATATAACAACAAAAAAGTCAGACACAGAATGACTGTTATTAGATATAGAATCAGATATCTCTATACATTTCAGTCAGTAGAGCACCTATCTAAGAATCACAAGTTCTCGGTTTGATACCGGTTTCCTGTAACTCAGCTCATGTGTAGCACACAAATAATCTGATCTGTGCAGTAAATCATCTGGGGGTGATGGTAGTGTGTTGCTCACCTCAGTGGTAACAATCTCCCTGATCTAGTGCTAGTGAGAAGGATAGACTCCCTTATTGTCGGATGATACCAACAATAGGCCACTTTACTACTATACTAAATTATTGAAAGTAGACTAGCGTAATGATTATCATTAAAGGAAACTAGCAAAATAAAAAAAACGCCCTCTGGGTGACGTAAATAAATATTGCCTGAGAGGATGGGAGTTGAAAAATTTAATATCAGAGAGTTTGTATCATAAGTAAGTGAAATCATCAAATTTATTAAGGAGTAAAAAATAAAATAAATTATTAAAGAAGTAAAAAATTAAAAAATTGAAATGGAAACTTAGTACTGATAGCTTTAAATACATATTAAAATAAAACAAACTATATATAGATATATAATACCAGTCATGTATTATTAAACTTGTTAAAAAAAAACAATAAGACTGTCTATATTGCATGCTCAAATTTTGAGTGTATTTTATTCTATGTTATGACGATTTTGGGTAAGCAGTGACGTAATTTTTGTTACAGACAAAAACCGGATGCAAATCTCCATTATTTAATAGATGTGTTAATATAATGCATAGGCATAGCCTCTCATTTCTGTAATGAAGTAGAATTTAAATTTAACAGGTAATGGAAAATCACTAAGAGCTTAAATTGGCAGATCTTGAACCCAGGTTCATCTGAAGTAAGACTCTGATTGGCTTAGGGAGTCATATGTGTTATTCTTTCTGGCAGAGATCCAAGTGTCAATTCCTTGGTTTCCCAAACACTGAGCTTTAATATGCAGCTCTCTCTAACCTGCCTCCTCATGGTGGCTGTTGATTGGTCAATGCAAATTATCAACTAGCACCACAGTTGATCTTCTCCAAACAGGCAATTTATTAAGGGTAATAACTCTGTTATACTAACAATTTGGTCAGATGATTTGGTTTGGTTTGTTTTACGTATATCAACCACTGTGGGTCATTTAATGCAACAAAAGTTTTGAAATAAACTCATCTTGATAGTACTCCAATTGTTTTCTATTTAACCCATAGATAGGACCCTAAACAGGTACTACCACTCCGGGACTCATTCAATGCAATACGTACTAAATTAAAAAGCTATCAGCATCACTGTATTATTTATATATATATTTTATATATATATTATATATATATATGTAATATTGTAAAAATTGAAAAAACATAAGTTTCAAAAACGAATAATGTTTATTTCGCTTAGGCTGCAGTGTTTCGGTCTGTTTAGATAGAGCTCCATCAGGGCTTTCGTTTAGTTAAGGAAAAAATAAATTATACTGAAAACAAAAAGTCTTGAGCCTCTGTTTTTTGGTGTTTGGGCTTCTGTTTTTTTTTTTGTTGTGTTGATCTTCAATTGAGGAAAAAGACCAAAACACTGCAGCGTAGGCGAAATAAACATTATTCGTTTATGAAACTTGTGTTTTTTTCCAATTTTTTCCAATATTACATACTGTCGAATTCACTTCCATTTTTCTTCACACACACACACACACATATATATATATATATATTATATATAAAGGATTTTTTACTCTACTGCTGGGGTCGAGTTTCTTGAGTTTATTGACCTCATCCTCCGTAACTGTGATAATATCTCTCCAATAATCTGCATTTTTGCCTTGTTCTAACTGAAGATAAACTTTAATATCTTCAAGTAAATCTTCAAGATCAGGAATGGTCAGCCCCTGCAACAACAATAAAAGGAAAACAAACAATTAACAAACAACAAATCATTATATTACAACACTTTATTTATCAGGCTTTTAGATTATTTTTTTTTAGATTAGTGAAATAGTGTTACGTGGCGGTATATGGTCCACAGTACCAAAAGCGGATACACGTAACGTTCTAATAGCGATATATGTTGATAGCAGGTCTTGTCAATGTGCCTCAAATTCACGACACTAAAAAGGTGTCAGCATGTGGCAGTCATCTTGTTGATAAAAAAGTACAACGCGAGAAATATATCGTCACAAGCTGCTTATTTTATTTCCAAGCTCGTCTCGTGGCTGTGTCAGAGAGGAGGAGAGGCAGAGAGAAGAGAAAGAGGACACTGTTAAATTAATGGTGATCCCACACTAGGACCAGAGGCCCGTCTGTTCCCCTAGGCCTCGGAAAGCAAAAAGAGGCCGGTATTTTTCTTTGTCGTTCCACGTCACCACGTGACTTCCGGTTGGCTTTCAATTCTCCATTCGGGGGTCATGCCCCGGTCAAACTCACAACAACCTGTTTTATGTTCATCACTTTTTTTTTTTTAAGCCTTTACTATCTCTTATTTCTTCTCCTCCTTTTCTAATAGTAGTCCTCGCAAAACTCACGGACCTTCCATCTCGCTACAATAGATCACTAATTAGGATTGAGCCCATTCTAGTAGTGACCACCTCAAGCGGAGATAACAGGTTTAAATTCAGAGTTTCCTTCTCCTAGATGATTGCTTAAACTTCATGTATATCAATAAATGGTAGAAATAATTTTTGTGTAGGTTTTTATAAACTTCATGTATATCAAAAAACTGGTAGAAATAATTTTTGTGTTAGGTTTTTTATAAACTTCATGTATATCAATAAACTGGTAGAAATAATTTTTGCTGTAGTTTTTTTATTAAACTTCATGTATATCAATAAACTGGTAGAAATAATTTTTGTGTTAGGTTTTTATAAACTTCATGTATATCAATAAACTGGTAGAAATAATTTTTGTGTTAGGTTTTTTATAAACTTCATGTATATCAATAAACTGGTAGAATAATTTTCCTTAACTTGCAAACAGATCATTTGATCCATAGATGGGAAACTAACAAGTATTACCACTCTGGGTCAGAGTGTGGACCTGGGCGTAATGGCAATGAAGGGGTACACCACACACCTATAAAGTTATTATATACCTCTTAACATATAATAGCGAGACAGAGTATGAGGAGAAGAAGGAGTTTTACTTGTTTTCAATTGCCAATTTGTGGCCTCCATCTTCTTCAGGGCTGATTCTGTGAGTTGCTTTCTCCAGGCTGATTCTACTTTCTCGTTTGTGCTGGGTGCTGTGCATTCTTGTTTGTTTAATTAATAACAATTTGTTGTTAATTATTAATAATTCTCTGTTTTCTTATAATAACTTTATTTAAACAACCCCAGTCCAAACCGCACGGATTGAGAAGCAACATCTCAAAATAACGTCTTCTTTCGGTGAGCAACTAGTCGCAACTGACTAAAACTAAAACTTCTGTCTCACTTCTTCTGGCGCATTTTTCGAGGGGTCAAGTGGAATGTCACCACAAGTCAATCATAACCATAATGGTTAAGTAATTTTCCACTCAATGTTGCATACCCTTCTTAAATTCTTATCTCTGGTCGTATTTTCTTCTGGCCGGCTTTGGTTCTATCTTCTAACATCTTGACTTGGTCTGGTCTAGCGTCTCGGATCTCCTAAGGTCTGGTTTTCTATTGCTATGTTCCTGCTGGCTGGTCGTCCTGGATTCATTTCTTAGTCTTGTTACCAAGACATTCATCAACCACAAGAACATTTACTTATACAAAATTTTATTTCCATAACTATACATTTCACGTAACTAAATATCTGACTAACATAGCGCGCGTGAGTTCCAGTTTAGGCAGAGCATAAAATGGCCGACTGCTCTGCTGCGCCTAACTACAAAACTGGGGACCGTAATAATCTTATGCAACCGCATAGATTATGTACACTCAACCCCCGTTATTTTGATCTAACGAACTCTGATTCAAAAATATCTAGCTACAGTACTTATGTTCTACCACTACCATTCACATCCATATATCTATTACAAACACACTCTTATCCACACCTACATTAACACATGTCATACACAATACATACATACAATACACACATCAGTACTTATGTTCTGCCACTACCATTCACATCCATATTTTCTATTACAAACACACTCTTATCGACACCTACATTAAACACATGTTCATACACAATACATACACACATCAGTACTTATGTTTTCCACTACCATTCACATCCATATTTTCATTACAAACACATCTTATCCACATCACATTAACACATGTTCATACACAATATATACACACATATCTACCCTATCTCATGCAGGTTGTGACCCCCTTTTCTGCAATTTATTTCAGTAACTGACTTGTTTCTCGCGACCCGTGTAATTGGGTCAGACATGTGATTGTACACGTGCACAAGTCACATCTTGGAACAATTGAAATATTCTCAGCAACGGGCTCACAGAAAAGATGCAACTCTGAGTAAAGACGCATCTCCAATCTCTGTATAACTGAACACTTTTTGTATCCACTCTTCTTAAGGTCTGTTAAGAAATTTGAACTTATTCCTTTGTATTATTTGTAAACTTGTTTGTTTGTGTTTATCAATATATATATTTATCATTCTTAATTCATTCCATCATCTTCAGTTTTTTCCTTTATCATTTACTGTTTTCTTAGACCATCTTGGTTAAACTATCTGTTAAGTTACCCTGATACTACATAATACTGAATAACATAATTCGTAAGCTACTATGAATTATGTAACAAAAGCTCCAAAACTAGAACCTCGCTATTCTGTTATGCAAGGTAAGTAAAAATACTTAAAGTTTTACTTACATAAAGATATGTGTATGGTTCATGCATTTCAATGGCAAGGTCATCGTCTTCTGCACTTATATATTTGGCTAAAGGTCAATTGGTTTAGCTGTAATAAGAAAAGATAGTTTTTGATTTTGAAAACTAAAAACAAAAAGAGTAAATAAGCATCACACACAAAAAAAAAAAAATAACAGCATTCTACTGTCTACAAAATAATTGAACATTAATCTACATCATTGTAAGTAAAAAGTAAAGTCGCCAGGGTGCCTAAAGTCGGTATCTGCCAATCAGCGAGGGAGTCTATCCCCTTTACACTTGCGCTAATGAAGATTATTTTAGCATCCGAGGTGGGCACCACACCTACCATCAGCTCCTTACTTTACCGCACAGTTCCCTGTGCTACTCATACAATTGTAGTGTTACATAATTGATGGGTAGCCTGTTAATTATGTACAGTAGTGTAGATTTTAAAATAAAGGTTAATGGAAAAACACAGGAGAGATGATGGACATCTTCTAACCTTGTGTTGACCTACGCTTCAGGTTTGCAAGTGCGAATGTGGAAGTTAGCTAGAGAAAATCAGTTTGTTGGCTGATGACTAGATGAGATGGATTATAATGGCATCTCTCGGCCAAATCTTGCACATGTGCTGTTATCTGGGATCTTGAATAAAATGTGCTCAAAAAAAAAAAGCAAAGTCTTGTGTGTTACTTAAAACAAACACAAGTAGATAAGATCCATCTTTTATTAAGAAATATCTGGGTAATTCCATGTCAAATCATCAGAAGAAAGTAAAATTGTCACCACCCACTTCAATTTTTTTTTTCCCCAGGTGGGGACTATGTTAATGTTAGACAATCATTAAAAACTTGACCTTCCGATTCCAAAAAATCGTGGAGTTATGTTGTTTTAAACTCTCCAAATTTGGTGGGGTCACGAAAAATGCAACTTTTTGTAATCTACTTTTTTTGTACATAATTTTAGAACCTAATGATTATGGCAATAGTGTAGAAATCATAATGGCGATTAGTGCAGCTGATGGCCTTGAGAGTGAGTGACAGCGCTTGACCTCACTCTGACCTTGCCTTCCAGGGATAAATTGTGAGAACCGGAAGGCCTAGAAGACCCTGTTCCGGTTTAGAGATACTAAGTAACTCAGTCGTTTGAGGTAGCAGTGAGCTCGAAGGGTAAGTCGTGTATTACACGCGGTCCCAACTGCGCAGGGTTCTGGGTTGGGGATTTGAGAAAAAGTAACATCAACGTAAATCAAAGTCTTGTGTTTATTACCTAAAAACTAACAATGTCACAGGGCTTCTGATAAGGAGTGATCCCTAACAGAAACCAGACCCGGAATCCCCATAGAAGACCAGACCTTAGAAGATATACCAAGCCAACACCAGACGCTAGACCAGACCAAGATGATAGACGATCAGAATAGCAAAGCCGACCAGAAGAATAGATGACCAAGATATAGAAGAAGTAAAAAGAAGTAAAGAAAGGTATATAACATTATATCGATTTGGTACTGTGAAAACGTCAGTACGTAACACTTTTGTCTGTAAAATGCATTCTAGAGTTTTCCTACCACTAAAAATTGGTTTATAAAAGCATTTTGGGATTGTATAACTTTAACATAATCACACCGTAACAAAATTTCAGGGGTGAGTGACATGGCCTGGATGATTTGACATGGGATTACAATCTATCAGATCAAAGACAGACAGATCCAGAATAACAGAAGATACCAAGCTAAGATGGAAGATAGCAACATAGAAGAAAAGAAGCTAAGTATTACAAAGTAACCCTGCATACAGCCACAGGTATGTAGGTGTGCTGTACTATACTGCACTATGCATAAGATGCAATGCAAAGTATGCTATACACAGTAGAATTAAAAAAACACAGATGCCATTTAAAATAAAAGTATATAATTGAAAAGTCTAAAGGAAAACCTACCTCTGCCATCATGAATCCTGATTTTTGACCTCATCTTTGCTTGGTGCAAATGAAACTGAAGAAACAACAAAAAAAAAAATAAAATGACAATTTATAAACAGGATGATTAAAACAAAAACATTCAGGTAATTATGAAGAAAGTGCATCCCAGTCTCCTGCCTCAGAAATTGCTACCCGGTGACTATTTAAATAACGTCCCCAGCTATGTGGTGTTACTTGAAAGAAACAACCAACTTAGGCGTTAAATGTATTTTTAGAGGGGTGGCTTCTCTTTTTGGCGTAATTTATAATTTATCGTAATTTGTCGTAATTCTTGTTCATTTATAGAAATTTGTCGTAATTCTTGTTTTATGTTATTTATCGTAATTTGTCGTAATTTTTAGATATAAGATGGATATATAGTTTTGAATAGACTGAGATAAATAGATAGATAAACAAAATAATATAGATAGATATGAACAAATGGAGATAGATAGATATTTTCTACAAGTAAATGATTTTGTGGGTGGTCGCTTCTTTTTTGTCGGTAATTTCTTGTTTATTTAAACTAAAAACAAGACATTAAACAAACATGAATAAAAAAAAATCTGAGACGACATAGCTGAGGATGTTATTTTAATAGTCACCGGGTAGCAATTTCTGAGGCAGGAGACCGGGACACACTTCCTCATAAATTACCAACATTCATAATAGACATCTGATCTTACAAAATAGCCTTTCAATTATTAATCATATTATTTGGATTATCGGACTATTGTCCTCATCTTTATTGCTATCTGTACGTTTCGGCCAATTTGCCCTCTGGCCTTCTTCAGGTATTCCTTGGCGAACTCAAGAGCCTGTCAATATCAGGAGCTATCACGGAACTTTGAACCCAACCCTTTATTCAATCCACAGGGGTAGCCTGTTCTCATTCCACTAACCATAGCTGGGTACAGATGTTATGTTGTGTTAATTATTATTCTATGTTACTGCCACCCTCGACCAGGATTGAACCTGCCAGTTTAGAGATAATTATCAAGCCACATCCTCAAAAATTCAGAGAAAATAAAAAAGATAAAAAGAAAGAAAAGTAAAAATGAAAAGACACAATACTTACACTGTCCTCTTGTTTTTCCCATTCACGAAAATATTCAGCTTCTTTTTCCTCTTGCAGTCTTTCCTGGGAAATAAAATATATAAAAAGATTCTGTTAATTAACAAGAAACACTTGAAAAAAAATTACATTTCAACTCACTTACAAATATTTCTGATATTTGAATTTAACATTAAAAAAAAAAAAAGAAGTCTCATCCAATGATTAACAACATCTTTTTTGAATGTGAGCTGTACTTAAAAATAAAATGAACCACAACTCTACCCCATCTGTCTTTGCCCAATTCATTATTTTAACTATATCAAATTTTATCTAAAACTAAATACTAAACAACTGTTACCAGTAACATGTTCATTCAGGTTATTTCACCATTATGTGGGAAATTTAATAGCATTAATATCAACAGCATATACTTGACATATTACAATTAGTAATATTACCTTGATTTCATTCATTATTATACAAGTAGTAATATTACCTTTGATTTTATTCATTATTACAAAGTAGTAATATTAGCCATGATTTCATTCATTATTACATCAAGTGTAATATTACCTTGATTTCATTCATTATTACATCAAGTAGTAATATTACTTGATTTCATTCATTATTACATCAAGTAGTATATTACCTTGATTTCATTCATATTACATCAAGTAGTAATATTACCTTGATTTATCATATATTACATCAAGTAGTAATATTACCTTGATTCATTCATTATTACATGAAGTGTTGCTAGCCATTTAATTTTTTCATAAGTATTTCAAACAAAATTGTTCTGTTTGCGCTATATTGTATTATATAAAAATATAAACGAATATAAGTCCACTTAACTGAAGGTAAATGGTTTATGTTAAAGGTTTTGTACTCATGAATGGCTCACCACGTTTTCTCTGTTCATCATAGCAATATATCCGCCTTCTTCGAGGATTGGATGGAAAAGAGGAAGATACTTATCTTTGATTCGCGGTGCCAAAATTGCACGCCAAAGATGGTTAGTTTGAAAAGGGGCATGTCGACCAAGGGAGACAACCCACGTACCTTAAATATATTTTTATAATTGCAACTTACAGCCAATTTCGATACATTATTTTGGATGGTAAATGTAAGTATTACATTTTATTAGAATTTTCCTTATCACCACAGATATTTCCTCTGTAGGATATTCAGGACAAGTAACCATTTTTCTTCTTAATCGTCTCAATTATATCTTAAAAGAGGGCCGGGTTAGCTCAGTCGGTAGAGTGTTCGGCTAGGAACCACAAGGTTCCTAGTTCGATACCAGCCCTCGCCAACTCAGCATATGAGTAGCACAGGATCTGTTCAGTAAAGTAAGGAGCTGATGGTAGGTGTTGGGCGCTCCACCTCAGATGCTAAAACAATCTCCTTGGTCTTAGCGCTATTAAAAGAGGGATAGACTCCCCTCCCTGACTGGCTGATGTCACCTTACTTTATTATATCTTAAAAAACAAAAATATCTTCAAAAAACATTTCTTCTATGTCAACTTACCCGTTCTTTCTCTCTTTCTTCCCTGTTCTTTTCGCCTCAAGTCGTCTCTTTTTTACTTTCTCAAGTTCACGCTGAATAAAAGATTTTAAAAATACCAAATTAAAAAAAGTGAACAAAATTTTCACAAAGACAAATTTGATATAAATTCAAATAGAGAAATTAAATGTAGAATAATTTTAAAAATAGAAAATTCATTTAAAAATTTGAAAATAGAAATAATTTTTGTTCGGTTTCTCATAAACTTCTGTATATCAATAACTTGTAGAAATAATATTTGTGTAGGTTCTCATTTAAATTTCATGTATATCAATAAGGACACATATCTATCAGCATCTAAATATATATAATATATATATATACATATATAATATATAATATATAATATATTATAATATATGAAAGATAAATGAAGTTGAATACGACAGTATGAATTAAACATTTTTGAAAAACAAATGATGTTGTTAGTTCGCTGACAGAATCTGTTCAACCTTTTGATAAAGCAGTCTTCTTCAAGAGCGAAATATTTCTGATGATATTTTCATAAATATTTCTGATTTATCATAATTTATCATTTATGATAATATTTATCATAAATATTTCGCTCTTGAAGAAGACCGCTTTATCAAAAGGTTGAAACAGACTTCAGCGAAACTAATAACATCATTTGTTTTTTTCAAAAAATGTTTAATTCTATATAATATATATATATATAACTATATTATAATATATTACAATTACATCTTCGAAGCCTGCGTGCACCACACACACATATATATAGTGTGATTCTAGGTAAATTCCACTACAATATATACCACCAGAGTAATAAAAAAAAAAAAAAGAACTCCCACCATTTTAATTATGGGAAACTGGTCCATGAATGAAATATACAAATGGGTTGGTTGGTTGGTTGGTTTTTATGGCATGTCAACGCTTGTTGGGTTATTTTACACCGAAGACATTTTGTTTTATTCATTCTGTTGGGTATTGAATTTTTTAAAACTCAATTTTTTAAAACACTTTCTTTAACTCATTTAAAAAATCTATTTAGCCTATAGATGGGACCCTAATGGTACTACCACTCGGCTCAGACTAGGACCAGGGAGCAATAGCAATAAACATTTGCCAGAGCTCCAAAATTAGAACTTCACCACTAGATACAGTTTATCCTACCCAGACCAGAACACTAAACCTCAGACACCACTTCTAGCACATATTTGATAAAAAAAGGGTGGTTTGGCCATATGGTTTAATTATTTACTAAGCTTAGCTTAGATGCGGCACAAGGCCAGAATGGGGCGCCCAGTGGAGAATATAAAACTCACTAATAATGGTTTGCGAATCTACCTTGCTAACCATTACACCATGTGAGGTTCTTCTAATAAAACAGGTAAATTCCCAATGAATAAGCCATACAAATTCATTAAAGCTACTGTTTAAAAAAATTAAATCAGATCCAGATTTGAGACGTTCCAGTAAGATTGAATGCCGAACCCAACATACAGCTCCTCAAAGTGAAGCAAACAAGAGCCGAGGTTCTCTCATAGTTGTAATGTTCAGATTACCCCATTGGTTTTTGAACATGTTGATTCTTTCTGGACTGATGGCATGGCAAAATCAATGACGTCTCAAATCCTTGATAATCATTGATTAATTTTTTTTTTTAAACAGAGTTTATTGAATTTGTATTGCTTATTCATTGGGATTTACACTGTTATATACACGCAGGCACATCACATGGGTAATGGGTTAGCAGGTAGATCGCAAACCATTATTGTGGAGTTTTTCTCACTGGGCGCCCATTCTGGCTTGTGCCGCATCTAATGCTAGCTTAGTAAATAATTAAACCATATGCAAACACAACCTTTTTTATCAAATATGGTGCCTAGAAGGTGGTGTCTGACGGGCTTAGTGTTCTGGTCTGGGATCAGTGATCATTAAACTGTATCTAGTCGGTGAAGTTCTAATTTTGGGAGTCTGGCAAATGTTATGTCCCTTATTGGTTTTTTTTTCCATTCTCAGTTCTAGTCTGAGCCGATGGGTATGTACTATTAGGGTCCCATCTATAGACTAAATAGATTTTTAAAATGAGTTTAAAAGAAGTGTTTTTAAAAAAAAATTGAGTTTTTCAAAAAAAATTAATACCATCAAGAATGAATAAAAACAATGTCTTCGGTGTTAAATACCCAAACAAGACTTAGACATGCCAATAAAAACAACCAACCACCCAACCTATTTGTATGATTTCATCATGGACGCAGTTCCTATAATTAAAAAGTGGGAGTCTTTTTTTAATTTTTTTTATTACTCTGGGTGGTATTATGTGTAGTGGAATTTCCCTAGATCACACAGTATATATAATGTTGTGTGTGCACGCAGGTTATGAAATGTAACTGAAATATATATATATATATACTTATAGTATCCGGCAACCAATACGCCATATCTATATGAAATAACATTTTTTGAAAAAACACAAATGATGTTTTAGTTCTGCTAGAATCTGTTTCAACCTTTGATAAGGTCTTCTTTCAAGACGAAATATCTAGAAAATTAATACTGTTTATATATAATCAGATCTCTTTTCTCAAATATTTGCTTAAAGAACTGTATCAAAAGGTGAAAATCTGTCAGGAATCCACATAGTTTTCATTAATTCATTGTCGATCCTTACTTCTTCAAGAATATACATGATTATATATATACTATATATATATTATTATATATATATATATAGATCCTGATAGATATGTGCTACTTCACATAGATTGCAGAAAACTCACCAAATTAGAAGTAATTCACTCGATTACTGAGAAACCGAACAAAGAATTATTTTATTTTTCAAAGTTTAAGCATTTAGAATCTTCTTTTTAAAATTATTTAATTTAAATTTCTCTATTATGAAATTTATATCAAATTTGCTTTGTGAAAAATTTTGTTCACTTTTTTAAATTTGGATTGTTTAAATCTTTTATTACAGCCGGAACTTGAGAAAGTAAAAAAGAGAACGACTTGAGCGAGAAAAACGAACAGGAAGAAAGAGGAAGAACGGGCGTAAGTTGACATAGAAGAATGTAATTTTGGAAGATATTGTTTGTGTTTTTTTAAGATATAAATAGGTAAAGTCCGGACCAGTCGTTAAGCCAGTCAGGGGAGGGAGTTCTAATCCTTTTTAATAGCGCTAGACCAAGGAGATTTTTTAGGCATCAGGTGGGAGCGCCACACTACCATCAGCTCCTTACTTACTGCACAGATCCCTGTGCTAACTATATGCTTGAGTTGGCGAGGGCTGGTATCGAACTAGGAACCTTGTGTGTTCTAAGCCGAAACTTCTACGACTGAGCTAACCGGCCTCTTTTAAGATTATAATGAGACGATTAAAAAGAAAAATGGTTACTGTACCTGCATATCCTACAGAGGAAATATCTGTGGTGTATAAGGAAAAAAATTCATAATAAATGTAATACTTACATTTACATCCATAATAATGTATTCGGAAATCTGCTGTAAGTTGCAACTTAATAAAAAATATATTTAAGGTACGTGGGTTGTTTCCCTTGGCGACATGGCCCCCTTTTCAAACTAAACCAATTCTTTGGCGTGGCAATTTTTGGCACCGAAAATCAAGATAAGTATTTCCTCTTTTTCCATCCAATCTCGAGAAGGTATTAATTATGAACAGAGAAACGTGGTTAGAGCAGCTTCTATGAGTACAAAAACTTTAACATAATCATTTACCTTCAGATTAAGTGGATCTATACTTGTTGTTATATATTATATAATAATATAGCGCAAAAGAACAATTGTTTTGAAGATCTTATGAAAATTAATGGCTAGCAACCTTATGTAATAATTGAATGAAATTCAAGGTAAATATTACTAACTATGTAATTGAAATAAAATAGATAAATAACTACTTGGATAATATAATCAGCATATCGGTTACATTTGTAATAATGAATGAATCAAGTAATATTACTACTTCATGTTATATATGAATTGAAATCAGTATATTACTACTGTATGTAATAATTGATGAAATCAGAATTTACTGTGAATATGATGAATTCATTAATTTAACTTATAAGATAACAAAGAATTTACTATTGTAAATAATGAATGAAATCAACGTAATATTACTAATTGAATAAGTAGTATATGTTGTTGATATTAATTGCTATATAATTTTCCACATCAATGGTGAAATAAAACTGAATGACATGTTACTGGTAACGTTGTTTAGAATATTTAGTTTTAGATAAAATTTGATATATGTTAAATAATGATGGGCGAAAACAATGCGGGTAGAGTTGGTGGTTCATTTTATTTTTTTAGTAACAAGCTCACATCTAAACGATGTTGTTATCACTTGGATGAGACTTCTTTTTTTTTTTAATGTTAAAATTCAAATATCAGAAAATATTTGTAAGTGGAGTTGAAATGTAATTTTTTTCAGTGTTTTTTCTGTTAATTACAGAATCTTTTTATAATTTTATTTCCCAGGAAAAGACTGCAAGAGAAAAAGAGCCTGAATATTTTCGTGAATGGGAAAACAAGAGGACAGTGTAAGTATTGTGTCTTTTCATTTTTACTTTTCTTTTTCTTTTTATATTTTATTTCTCTGAATTTTTCATGAGATGTGGCTTGATAATTATCTCTAAACTGCACGGTTCAATCCTGGTCGAGGTCAGCAGTAAACATAGAATAATATACAACAACATAACATCTGACACCAGCTATGGTTGTGGAATTGAGAACAGGCTACCCTGTGGTTGATAAAGGTTGGGGATTCAAAGTTCCGTGATAGCTACCTGATTTATGACGCAAGGCTCTTGAGTTGCAAAGAATACCTGAGAAAGGCCAGAGGGCACATTGCCGAACGGTGTACAGGATATAGCAATAAAGATGAGACATAGTCCGAATAAATCCTAAATAGAATCATATGATTGAATAATTGAAAGGCTATTTTGTAAGATCAGATGTCATTTAGATGTGGTAATTTAGAGGAAGATGTGTCCCAGGTCTCTCTCAGAATGCTCCCGGTGATATTAAAATAACATCTCAGCTATGTATCTCAGATTTTCTTTTATTCATAGTTTGTTAATGTCTTGTTTATTAGTTTAACATAAACAAGAATTACGAACCAAAAAGAGCGACCCACACAATACATTTACTTGTAGAAAATAATCTTCTATTCCATTTGTTCGATATTATCTAATATTCATTTTTGTTTAATCTATCTATTCTATCTCAGTCTATTCCAATAACTATATATCCATCTTTCATATCTAAACAGAATTACGAGACAAATTACGATAAATAAACATTTAAAACAAGAATTACGACAAATTTTATAAAATGACAAGATTACACACAATTTCCGATAATTAAATGAAAGAATTACGCACAAATTTCTATAAGAGCACAATTCGAATCGATATATAAGAATAAAAAGGACCCTATCATTAAACGGCCTAAGTTTGGTTGTTCTTTCTTTCAGAGTACACCAACTAGCTGCGGGACGTATTTTATAGTCCCAGCGGTAGCAATTTCTGAGGCAGGAGACGGGATCGCACGTTACTCAAAATTTACTGAATGTTTTTTGTTTTATATCATCCATGTTTTATAAATAGTGTCATTTTTTATATTTTTTTTGTTGTTTCTTACAGTTTCTATTGCCCAAGCAAAGATTGAGGTCAAAATCAGGAATTCATGATGCGAGAAGGTAGGTTTTCCTTTAGTATTTTTCATATAATCTTTATTTCTTAAATGGGCATCTGATGTTTTTTTTAAATTCTACTGTTGGTATGCATATCTTTATATGCATTGCATCTTATGGACATAGTGCAGCTATAGTACAGAACCTACATACTAGTGGCTTATGCAGGAGTTACTTTGTATACTTAGCTTCTTTTCTTCTATGTTGCTATTTCACTTAGCTTGGTATCTTCTAGTTATTCTGGATCGTCTTGTCTTTGGTCGATGTGCTGTTAATCCATGTCAAATCATCCAGGCATGGTCTTACTCACCCTTGACATTTTTGTTACGTGTGGATTAGTTAAAGTTAGACAATACCCTTAAATGCTTTTTATAAACCAATTTTAAGTGGTAGGAAAACTCTAGAATGCATTTTACAGACAAAATGTTACGTACTGACGTTTTCACAGTAAATCGAATTAAATGTTATATACCTCTTATTCTTTACTTCTTCATATTCCTTGGTCATCTATCTTCCGGTCGGCTTTTGCATCTGTCGTCTATCATGTGGTCTGGTCTAGGTCTGGTGTTGGCTTGGTATACTTTTAAGTTGTCTGGTCTTGCTATGGGGATTCCGGGTCTGTTTTGTTAGGGATCACTCCCTTATCAGAAAGCTGTGGACATTGTTTAGTTTTAGGTAAATAACAAAGACTTTGATTTACTGTTGACGTTACTTTATTTCCAAATCCAACCAGACCCTGCGCAGTTGGGGCACCGCGTGTATAACACGACTTACCCCTCGAGCTCAGCTGCTACCTAACGACTGGAGTTACTCGATCCTTAAACCGGAAAAGGGTCTTCTAGCCTTCCGGTTCCTCAGCAATTATATCCCTGGATACGGAAGAGTAGAGTAGGTAAGCGCTGTCATCACTCTCAAGGCCATCAGCGTGCACTAATCGCCATTATGATATTCTAACACATTTGCCATAATCATTAGGTATCATAATATATTATTTTTTTTTGTAACAAACAAAAAAGTAGATTACAAAAAGTTGCCATTTTCTGTGAACCACAAATTTGGAGAGCTTTTAAACACATAACTCCAGATTTTTGGAATCGGAAGGCATAGTTTTAATGATTGTCCTAACATTTACATAGTCCCACTGGGGAAAAAAAAAAATTGAGTGGGGGGGTGACTTAATTTTACTTTCTTCCTGAGTGATTTGACATGAATTACCCAGATATTCTAATAATAAGATGGATGTTATTCTTGTGTTTGTTTTTCTAGTACAACACAAGATATTGCTTTTTTTTTGAGCACATTTATTCAAGATCCAGATAAACAACACATGTGCAGAATTCCTGGCAGAGGCCATTATAATCATCTCATCTAGTCATCAGCCAAACGAACTGATTTTCTCTAGCTAACTATCCACATTCGCATTGCAAACCTGGAAGCGTCAGGTCAACACAGGGTTTAGGAGATTCGCATTCTCTCCGTGGTTTTCCAATTAACACTTTTTTTAAATCTACATTACTGTACATATTAAACAGGCTACATCTAATTATTAAACAGCTACAATGTATAAGTAGCACAGGGAACTGTGCGGTAATAGTAATGTGAGCTCGATGGTAGCGTGTGGTGGCCCCACCTCGGATCGTAAGAAAATTTCATCTAGCCCAGTGTAAAGTGGGAATAGACCCCTCGCGATTTGCAGATACCGATTTAGGCACGCCTGGACTTTACTTTGACTTCAATGATGTAGAAATTAATGTTCAAATATTATTGTAGACAGATAGAATGCTCGTATTTTTTTTTTGTGTGTGTAGTGTGCTTATTTACTCTTTTTGTTTTTTAGTTTTTCAAATAAAGAACTATCTTTTCATTATTAAGCTAAACCAATTGCACCTTATTAGCCAAATATATAAGTGAAGAGATGCCATGACCGGTTTGCCATTGAAATGCATGAACCATACACCATGATCTTTATGTAGTAAAACTTTAAGTATTTTACTTACCTTGCATAACAGAATAGCGAGGTCTTAGTTTTGGAGCTTTGTTACATAATTAATAGGTAGCTTGACGTAGTGTTCAATTATGTAAGTTATTCAAGGTATAAACAGATAGTTTAACCAGATGGTCTAAAGAAAACAGTAAATGGATGAAAGGAAAAACTGGAAGATGATGGAATGAATTAGAACGATAAATATATATATTGATAAACCAAACAACAAGTTTACAAAATATCAAAGGAAAAGTTCAAATTCTAACNAGGAGTTTTTATTATTTCTGAAGGTAGATGATTTGGTTGCTTCGCCTGACTGGCTGCGTGTCATTGGTACTTACTGTTTTTGAGAGGTTGGTCTAAAAATACAAATTATCTCAATAGGTATATAGCTATTTCTTCATTTAACGAGCGCCGGTGATTCTTGGTTCCTTGTTCTCCTGTTCTTCGTGCTTCTCGCTCGAAGGATTGGGTCGTGCTCCTTTTTTACTTGCTTTAAGTCACTTGCTGAAGTGTGTATGGAGATTTAAAAGGACCGCTAAAATTGAAAAAGAGGGACTATAAAATTTGCAACGAAGACAAGTGATATAATTGCGAAATAGATGAATTGATTAAATTGTAGCGATGATAATAAAAATAGAAATCATTAAAAATTGGTGAGATAAGAGAAAATTTTGTTGTTCGGCGGTCTGTGGGGTTGGGTTTCTGCATTATATGATCTTCTATGTAGGATTTGTTCGGATTGGTGGCTTGGGTTGTCAATATAGCTTGTAGAAATGATATTGAGTTTTGTGTTATGTGGTTTATTTCACATCGGAACTTCATTGTATTCAATAGGAGGAGCACATATCTATGCAGCATCTATATATGGGTTGGATTATTATGTTGTGGTTTGGGTAGGATTATGTTATAGTAGGAGTATTGGGATTTTGTATGCATATATTATATATGGTGGGGTAGTAGTGTGTTGAGGTTGGTTGGGTTTTGACATATATATATTGATCTAATTGAAAGTAAATGAAAGGAATTGACGGATCATGTTTGAGGAGATTTAGATCATTTGTGAAAGAAGTGGCGAGAATTGACGGTGTCTGTTTGAGGTTTGTCGCGTTGACAGAATCTGTTTCATACCGGGTTTGATATAAAGGCTGCAGTCGTTTCAATGAGGGCGAATTATATTCGTGAGATTATTTTAATTAAATAATTTCGATTTTAGCGATATTTTGATTTTGGTTAGGTGTTTGATGCTTGATTTATGTATTAAAGGTTATCAAGTTAAAGGTTATTCTCGCTCTTTGAAGAGAGACCGCTTATTTCTTAAATATATGATGGTTGAGTTGGTTGTGTTCGATATGCAGATCAGCGAGAGCTAAGACCAGCGATTTGTTTTGTCAAAAAATGTTTATGAGTTCATTTTTATCTATTACGTATGTTGGATGTATCGTTAATGTGTATAGGTTTAGATATGGATATATACAGTTAATCTTCCGTAAGCCTGCGTGCACACACACACATATATATATGTGATTCTAGGTAAATTCCACTACAATATATACCACCAGAGTAATAAAAAAAAAAAAGAACTCCCACCATTTTAATTATGGGAACTGGTCCATGAATGAAATATACAAATGGGTTGGTTGGTTGGTTGGATTTTATGGCATGTCAATGCTTGTTGGGTTATTTTACACCGAAGACATTTTGTTTTATTCATTCTTGATGGGTATTGAATTTTTTTTAAAAACTCAATTTTTTTAAAACACTTTAACTCATTTAAAAAATCTATTTAGCCTATAGATGGGACCCTAATAGGTACTACCACTCCGGCTCAGACTAGACCAGGGAGCAATAGCAATAAACATTTGCCAGAGCTCCAAAATTAGAACTTCACCACTAGATACAGTTTAACATCCTACCCAGACCAGAACACTAAGACCCTCAGACACCACCTTCTAGCACATATTTGATAAAAAAAGGGTTGGGTGTTTGCCATATGGTTTAATTATTTACTAAGCTTAGCTTAGATGCGGCACAAGGCCAGAATGGGGCGCCCAGTGAGAATAAAACTCACTAATAATGGTTTGCGAATCTACCTTGCTAACCATTACACCATGTGAGGTGTCCTTGCGGTATATAAACAGGTAAAATTCCCAATGAATAAGCAATACAAATTCGATAAAGCTCTGTTTAAAAAAAAATTAAATCATGATTATCAAGATTTGAGACGTCATTGATTTTGCATGCCCATCAGTCCGAAAAGAATCACCATCATTTCAAAAACAATGGGTAATCTGAACATTAGCTACATAAATGAGTAACCTCCTCTTGTTTGTTTCACTTTGAGGAAGCTGTATGTTTTGGTCGGCCATTTTCATCTCACTGTAAATCTACACTGAAAATACAAATTTGAATCAATACAACTGCATGCTTTAACACGAAAATATCATAAAATATGTTCTTAACAAAAATTAAGTTCATTTCAAATAATGCGCAAGCACAATTAATTAATTTTCTGGGGTGGTCACTACTAGAATAGGCTCACTCCTAATTAGTGATCTATTTCCTAATAAAAAATTTTTTAATTTAATTCTAAAAAAAATTTTTTTTTAATTTAATTCTCAAAAATAAACCTTCTGTGTGTCGACCTTCACTGATTCCACAACACAACAAAACCCTAATATATTTATGGAGAAGAAAAGTTATCAACTTTGGAAGAAGATTAAAAAAAAATACTTACTCTATTTTCTTCCATTTTTAGTTTCTGCATCTTCTGTAATTCTTCCTGCAAAAGACCTTTCTTTCCTTCCTTCTCCATTTTCCGACTCCAAACAAACGTATCCAGTAAATGTTCATCACCAAATGGATTATCGGCATTGGTATAACCCTAAAATATCAATTGAAGGCAATAGTGAAAATACATTTTTAAGGTTGGTTGGATTTTACAGCATGTCAACCCTTGTTATGCTGAAGACGTTTTGTTTTATTCATTTTGACGGGTATTCAACTCAATTTGTTAAACATATTTTTAAACTCATTTTTTATCTATTCAAACCCATAGATGGGACCCTAACAGGTACTACCACTCCAGATCACAGTGGACCTGGGAGTAATGGCTATGAAGGGGTACTCCATACTCTCTCGGCATCAGATGCAGTTTACTGTTATACCAAGGATACCCCTTCTTTTTAGGTGTGGGGTTCTTGAAGCTCTGCAAGAGATACAGTCAATGTATTGTAAGCCCCACTGACAGAGGTTCTTTTTAAACAAACAGAATAGCAGTAGGAATAAGATCAACTTCGAATACAGCAATCACTTTCTCAAATGCCTATAATTTCCAGCCAATTCTCCTCCCCCCCCATTCCCCATAACATTTCTTATAAACCTGTGAGTCCCTCTGTCTCCTTATTCTACTCTGTTTAAAAAAAACCTTGGAAACATCTCACTACTCTACACCTGACAATGGCACTAAGTAGTGCCAAAAGTACTAGTGAAAGAACCTTTGGTGTATTCATTCACCAATTCCAGACATCAAAAAAGATGGCCAGACAATTGGAAAAGATCAAAAAGAAACTCGTCAGACAGGAAATGTCTGTCGCGTTAAACCAAACATGTATAAAGGAAAAAATGCTGCTAAAAGGTTGATAAGACACACTTACCAGGTAATCTTGATCCCAGCCCATTCTCTCTTTTCTTTTCTTTCTTTTGCTTCCTGAAAAAATTATATTTAAAACTTTATCATCAATTTGAACACTTAAACAGATTTCAAGTTCATTTATTATAAAAGATGCAAGAAATACCAAAGTCAAAAATTAATAATAAAAAATTAATCTAATAATAAAATTCAAGACAATATTACGGATGGATAACGGATGTATTTCCCATTGAGGTCGGATGTCGGGGGTTTATTGCCAACTCAACCTCGGCATTTTTGTCTAAACTTGGACTTTCTCTACCAGACAAGAGGAAATACTTAAAAAAGATTCAGGAGAAAGCTCTAACCGCATCAGTGTGGATATGGCAGTCCTATATTGCGACATCAAACCGACAAAGTCTGGTGGTATCGTGAGATACTGCTGGGGCGCTCTGGGTTAATGGTAATGATGCTTTGACCCCGAAACCATACCTGAACCCAGAGTCATCATCTGATGAAGGCTTTGTTGGTTGCAATGCTACTGTATAAACAGCAGTCGTTGTATGAAGATTATTACTAGTAATGGTCTGAGTAGTTGCAATAAAAATTAAGATGAAAGTAATACCAAATAAAAATTAATAATAGTTGATTAATAGCTTAATCTAATAAAAAAATTTTTTTTTTATTACTAACTAGAAGCAGCTACCCACCAACACCATGGTAGAGGGCGGGGGGGGGACTGGTGTATTGATTTTTTTAATTTTGAGATTTACAAACGCTGGACATTTTTAAGTAGAATTTCGATGTGATTTCTATGTATATTTTAATTTTTAAATATCGTTGAATATAAATCAAGTCTTCATAATTTTTACACAGAAAGCAAGAACTGGTGATATCTAATGTGTATATATATTTACTTTGTCATTTAATTGTTTTATTTTCTTAGTTTCCTTCAACTGCCCTATATATGTATAGATGGTCATAGATTGAATATCTGAGTAGTTTTAATGAAATTAAGATGAAAGCAATACCAGACAAAAATTAATAATGGTTGACAATGCTTTATCTATCTTCTATCTATACATATATAAGGGCAGTTGTGTGTATGTCCGGAGGAAACTATGAAAATAAAACAATTAACGACAGAGTATATATACAGGGTGCAGCATAAGTAACGCCCTGTGTTTAATTAAATTAATTAATTAAATTAAACAAAGGTTGTTACTTATGCCACACCATGTGTATATATATATATATACATATACACGCACATATTCACTATCACTAGAGCTTGCTTTTTGTGCAAAAATAATGAAGATTTTATTTATATTTGGGAAGATATTTAAAAATTCAAATTTGAAAAGTATGAGAAGGGAAAGTCTTTAGCGTGTTATTTTATTTATCTATTTTTTTTTTAGCATTTTTTTCCCTTTGAAATATAATATTTTAAAAATATTGTAAATAAGTGAATGAAAATTTCTTACTATATTGTTATATATTTATGTGGGGATTTTTATGGGGCAACCAGCGAGGATCTAACTCGCAATAAGTAATAATGGATCTGCAAGACTAACTTTTTTTTAACTCTCCCTCTACCCAGACGAAGTCGAGTAGCCACTTCTAGTCTAATAATAAAAATCAATAGAATATTATCATTTGTTTATATACTTGTAAAATAAGTGTCTGTAGTTGTGATAAAAAGCACCTAAAATTAAAATGAAAGAAATACGTGACAATAATCAGGCATCTGCCATATTCTGAACGTCTTGTTGCGCTGGGAATGGATTTGATGAAACCCCTGCATCTGGCAACTGACCTGGTAAACACCCATAAGGTCATTAATGTTTCCGAAAGTCACAGCACTGCTCACGTGACTTTCGGAAACATTTTTTCACGCTCAGAGTTGCGGAGACATGGAATCAACTGCCCGCGTCTGTTGTAGGCTGCCGAAGGACTGAGTCTTTCAAAGCCTCCATGCTTCCTGTAGTCCGCCGACACTATACCTGATGCCACTCTCCACATACATATGCACACACGCGCACACATACATGCATATTACTACTGTAAACTGTTCATGTTCCTGACACTAATACATTATTCTGTGTACTTGACATGAGACTTTAATGAGTTGTGGTGCACCTGAGCACTGTACACATGCATGTATATTATTACTGTAAACTGTTCATGTTCCTGACACTAATACATCATTCTATGCACTAGACATGAGACTTTGATGAGTTGTGGTGCACCTGAGCACTGTACACAATAAATTTCATTATTATTAATCATCTTAACAACAGCAACCGTGAGCACCTTTTTGATCTCTATGTTTCTAACACATGTGGGCATGCCTAAAAAGTCAGGAAACAGCATAGCTCACATGACTTTCGGAAACATTTTTTCATGCTCAGAGTCGCCGAGGCATGGAATAAACTGCCTGCACCCATTGTAGGCTGCTGAAATGCTGCATCTTTCAGGGCCTCCATGCTTCCTGTGGTCCGCCGGCACTATACCTGATACCCCCCTCCACCCACATACATGTATATTATTACTTTATGCTGTTCATGTTCCTGACACTAATACATTATTCTATGTACTAGACATGAGACTTTGAGGAGTTGTGGTGCACCTGAGCACTGTACACAATAAATTTCATTATCATTATCATAATATAATATGAATATATAAGTTATGTAATTATTTAACATCTAAAAATCTTTAAAAATTAAATGGCTTTCTAAAATTTAGGCTTGCATTAAGTAATTATTTTACCTCTTAAAATATTTAGGAGTGACAAGACTTTCGGGTCACTTTGTAGAGTACTAGGCCGGTTGTTTTGTTCATTCGTTCGTTGGTTCATTGGTTGGTTGGATTTGGCATGCCAACCCTAGTTGGGTTATTTTATGCCAAAAACATTTAGTCTTATTCATTCGTGATGGGGATTAAAAGAAGATGAAAGAAATACGTGACAATAATAAATAATGGATAAGAAAAAAAGGACAATAAATGAAAAATCAAAATACCTTTTTACTTAATCTTCGTGCTCTTTTCTCCTCGGGGGTTTCAGTAGATTTTATAATATCTTTCCGGCGCCTAAAAAAAAATGGAGTTTTGTTTATTTAACTAACAGCCTATGGGTTATTTAAAGCCAAAATTGTTATTCATTTATAAAGGTTTGGTTATAAGAATAACTATATTTTCAACATTCAATTGCAATCATTTTTTCTTTTTCTTTTTTATTAATAATAATTTGAACAGATATCCAGTATTCCTATTAAAATTTTTTTTTTTATTAATAATAATTTGGACGGTTATATGATATCCAGTATTCCTATAAAATACAAATAATTTGCAAAGTTATATGGTTTCAGGGTATTCTAAGCCCCACTGACAGCGCTTTATATAGATGGGACCCTAAAAGGTACTACCACTCTGGGTCAGAGTGGACCTGGGAGTAATGGTAATAAAGGGGTACTCCACACTCCCCAGAGCATCAAATTTGGAACTTCACCATTAGATGGTGTTTAACAACCATATTTGGAACCCTTGGAACAGTACTGATGAATATGGAAAAGAGAGTGGGAAAACTGGAGATCAGAGGAAGGTGTTGAGATCACCCAGACCACAGCACTGAGATTAGCTAGAATACTGAAAAGAGTCCTGGAGTGCTGAGGAAACTTACCATCACTAAGAGTGTATATATATATGTATATATACACTCTTAATGGAGGCGCGTGGTCTAATGGTTAAAGTCGAAGGAAATGGACTCGTCGACCCGAGTTCAATTCCTAGACGAAGCTGTTTGCATTTCACATATTGCTAATACCCTTGGGAAAGGTATAAATCCAATTCTCCCTCCAGCTATGGACAAATAGCAGGGTAGGCTGGACTCTTTAACCTTGGCTAGGTAACCAGTCTAGGAGAAGGAAAACTCTGAATTTAAACCTGTTAAACTCCGCTTAAGAAATTGACCTTGTGTCGCATCCTGCTTGTGCGGAGGGGTTGGTAAATATATATATATATGTATATATATTACATATACATGTGCATGTAGGCGTATGGCATAATGGTTAGAGTTGTAGGAAATGGACCCCGTCAAACCGAGTTCAAATCTTAGACAAGGCTGTTTGTATTTCACATAGCACTAATATCCTTTGGAAAGGTAGGAATCCATATATTCTCCCTCCAGCTATAGGTAAAATAGTAGGGCACATTGGGGTCTTTAACCTTGGATAGGTAATCAGTCTAGGAGAAGGAAAACTCTGAATTCAAAAATACTGAGGTCAGTCATTGGTTGGGTTTGTAGCATTCCTTGTGCACCAATTCTTTCCTATCGATTGTGCCAAAAAAGTGCGGATGGTCCAACACAAGCCTTCACCACTATAAACAAAACATTATGTGGTTTGTTCATTGGATGCACTCTCATGTGTCAAAATCAACAAGAGAGTCCATTTCCATTTTCATACATGTATGTATATATTAGTCATCCACAGACACTGTGTTTCGACATTTCACATCTCTTCAGTGTGGCTAGACTTTGAAACCAGGAGCGAACCAGGTATATACAATATGAGGTGGTTCTGAAAAGTTCTGAGTCCAACCAAGAAGAACCAATATATTCATTCTAAAATTCAACACTCGCTGTATATCCTTTTACAATCTTTTAAACCCTTCGAAAATATATCCCATAAAAATTAAAGAAAAAAAAAAAATCATCTCTTAATTGGTTCTGCCAAGAACTTTTCAGTTCTCACTTGTAATAATAAAATCAAATAGATAAATTTGATAAAAGCAAAAAATGTAAATCCAAGCAATAAATTTTGAAAGATCTCCTACTTTTTCTCCACTTGATATTTCTCAACCTGAGCAATCTTTTTCCGATCAATTTCATTCAACCGTTTCTGTAGACTGGAATCAACATCACTGTCAGAAGCTGATGAGGGACTTTCTGAAGACGGAAGAGATGAAGAGGGCTTCGGGGAGTTCTTCTTATGCTTTGAGGATTTTGAGTTCTTCTTTTTCCTGTCATCCTGTGACTTTGATGTTGATCTTGATCTTGAACTTGAACGTGATCGCGATCTCGATCGTGATTTGGAATGAGGCCGTGAAATGTTGTTACTTTCTGAAGAATCAGAGGCATAATCCCTGAAAAAAGTTTAAAAGAGAAAAATATTATCAATAAAAGAAAAAGAAAAGATCCAAAAATTCAGCTACATTTAAAAAAAAGTGGTGTGGGGAATGGGGCTATGGATTTCTGGTAAACATCATTGTCATAACTTGTTGAAATTCCTTTAATTAGCAAGAATATACACCCTCTGGGCATATTTAAATTAATGTGATGAAATATATTAAATTAGAAAAACTAACAAAATTAAACAAGAACGCATATAAAAAGATCACACTTATTTTGATTCATTATTATTACTAGCAAGGTATAAGTATTTAAGTTTTAATGTAATGAAATATATTAAATTAGAAAGACTAACAAAATATAAAAATATATAAAATCATTCATAGGATTGATTTTAATACATTCTCAAATAAAACAATAATATTAGAGATCAATAACACCAAGTAATTATTTATTAAATCCAGTTTTGTTAAAACAAATTAACTACACCAGATATTATCTAAACCATCATTTCTTAGTGATATGTAAAACACATTGCAGGATTTTAAACGCACTAATAACATGGGGTGTTTTGAGGCAAATCTAACTCAGATTTTCATAGAAACATCATTCATATTTATTCTATGTATTGATGATTTTGACTATAAATTAAACACTCATTGATAAACTTAAGCAATTCATGAGGGTATTGTGACATAAGTAGTGATGTAGTTTTGGTTAGACAGATACTGAATCTCCATAATAAGATTTGACTTACTTAATGAAGGTGGTTAATAAAAGAGAAAAAATTTCAGGTTTTTAGTTTAAAATTGACATCCATAGATTAAACTCTTCCACTTATTGCAGGTGACTGAAATTTTGTTGATTAATGTAAAAATACTGAATAAATATATTTGACTGATTAGATTTAAAAAAAAGTATTTTATCTGATTAATACTTTTTTGGTACAAATGCAGAATAGCGCACAAGAGATAATATCATTAGATTACGTATAAAAAGCATTACATTTCACAGAAATAACCAAAACCTTTGCAACATTATAGTTAGGATTAGTGTTAGGTTACTTCGAGAGTTTCTCTTATAATTATTGGATCATTTCTATCCACTAAGGACAATGGCGTAGTGTCCAAAATAAAAAATAAAAAGTAAAAAATAAAAATTTTATCTGCATCTGCACAAGTGACTCTGCAGGCCAATTCTTCAGTGACAGCACACAAACTGTGATGCTTTCTGGGGCTGCTGGCTTTTCTCTCTCTTTCTGGCTCTCTTTTCTGTCGAGGCTACTCTCCTCTCTGCCTTACCCCTCTCTGTGTCTTGCTTAACGTCGAGGCACCAAGCTGCTCTATTTTTTGCATCTACCTCATGTTTGTGTCAATATGGCATATCCTCATAGCTCTCCTGCAGACATCTTTAAATTGTAGGCGTTTCTGTAATCTAATGCTATTTATATGTAAAATGCGATTCTAATGATATTATCTCTATGTGGGCTATTCTGCATCTGTACCACTTTTTTTTAGTCATTGTTTTCTTAATTTTGGTTTATTATTGGACAATATTTTTTCTATGAAGGCCCACAACAGAACCAATATAAAAACATTGCTTAAAAGATATAAACTTTTTCCTAGAATTTATTAACATAAAAAACACTGATTATATTTACAAGTTTTTAATGATCATGCTGCACCACCTGGGGACCAAAGCCAGAGATGCTGATAGGTACGTGTCCTGCATCCTTGACATACAAAAATCTAAAATGACACAGTAAAATCATATCCATGCGTCCCATGCATTTCTTTTTTTCTTCCCTCACCATTTCAAACTAACTGCAAATACATTTCAATAGTTTCTTAGAAACGAATTACACAGGATAGGTTACAAGGTAGGAGTTAGATGGTTTTAGTTGTTTCTCCAGATCATAAATAAAAACCCTATAATCTATTAAGAAACTTTAGTTGGGACCCATTGATTTTCACGGGGATTCATTCAAAGCAAATATGTGCATCCCAGGACGCACTAAATCAAAAAACTATCAGCATCACTGCAAAGCTGTGCTAACACTCCCTTGCCTTCCTGGAATCTATTTTAATTTCCCAATGATTGCTGGTTGTGCTGTGCAAGATGTCGATATAAACGACTGTATACCACCTGGAGGGGGAATTGTCTACGAGACATTTACATGGCAAATTGAACCCCACTTCCAGATATGCTGATAGGTACGCATAGATGCACAAAAATCTAAAAGGACGCAGTAAAATCATATCCATGTGTCCCAGTGTTTTTCTTTTTTCTTCCCTCACCATTTCAAGCTAACTATGAATACATTTCAATAGTTTCTTAGGAATGAATTACGCAGGATAGGTTACAAGGTAGGAGTTAGACGGCTTCAGTTGGGACCCATAAATTTTCCATTTAAAGCAAATATGCGTGTCCCCGGACACACTAAATCAAAAAGCTATCAGCATCACTGCACTTCCCAAATTTTTTTTTCCATCGGTGCTTAATCAATAATAATTAAAAGAATATTTTGTGGAATAATTAAAGACAACATTTTCAACAGTGGGTAGCAACCTTTGACCCTCAGCGTTTTAAGTTTTACATCACCCAGAAAAGTAATAAGCTTTTTTTTTTTCTTTAATCTATTCTTTTTTCTAAATTTTTTATTAAGGGTAATTTATGAGGAAGTGCGTCCCGGTCTCCTGCCTCAGAAATTGCTACCCTGTGACTATTAAAATAACGTCCCCAGCTATGTCGGTGTTACTTGAAAGAAAACAACCAACTTAGGGCGTTAAATGTATTTTAGAGGAGGGGGGGTATCTTTTTTGGCATAATTCTTATTTATTTATCGTAATTGTCGTAATTCTTGTTCATTTATAGAAATTTGTCGTAATTCTTGTTTATTTATCGTAATTTGTCGTAATTCTTGTTTAGATATGAAGATGGATATATAGTTTGAATAGACTGAGATAGATAAACAAAATAATATATAGATATGAACAAATGGAGATAGATAGATATTTTCTACAAGTAAATGTATTTGTGGGGTGTCGCTTCTTTTTTGTCGTAATTCTTGTTTATTTAAACTAAAAACAAGACATTAAACAAACATGAATAAAAGAAAATCTGACACGACATAGCTAGGGACATTATTTTAATAGTCACTGGGTAGCAATTTCTGAGGCAGGAGACCGGGACGCACTTCCTCATAAATTACGTTATTAAGTAGTGGTATTTATTTTATTGGTAAAGAAGAACAATTTCCTCGTAAATTCCTACCATAAAATAAACTGAACCCTCATTTTATGTCCGTGTTTTTGCAATAAATGTTTTATTTTTCTTGCATCCGTTATTTTACAATACTAAATATATGTTCTTTATTCTTTAACAAATAAAGAAAATATATCTAGTATTATAAAATAACGGGTACAAGAAAAATAAAACATTTATTACAAAAACACGGACATAAAATGAGGGTTCAGTTTATTTTATGGTAGGAATTTACGAGGAAATTGTTCTTCTTTACCATTTTATTTAACAAGCAATAAAAATAGTGGACTGGCTCGGTAACTAATTTATGACTGAAAAAGATTTTTGTTTTGTGTTTTTATAAATATTATGGTGATCTTCAAAATACGCACTCCCGAATTTTCCAACTAAAAAAAAAAAAAAAGAAATCCTCCCTTTAAATTAGCAGGAAAGTTTAGTCATAACTCCTGCACATATTTCTGATGTTTTTTTGTTTTGTTTTTTGTTTTTTTGTATTTTCAACTTATAAACATAGGTCCATTTTTACCTTTATAAACTGAAAGAACAGAACATTATCTCAGAAATTCGACAGGAACAAATCTTCCTTCGTTTAAATGTTTAATCAGGTTTACTCAGTCATACGACTCGAAGCAATAAATACAGGGACAAATAATTCTAGTTCGAATAAATGCTGGGACCATCCCTTTAGATAAGTACATAATAACATTGAAAATACAGCAAAATGTTTCGTGGCTGTATATTTTTTACCATTCATGTGCTCGTGGCATATATTCGAGCATTTGTAAAACTTGAGCTGAATTTAATAGTAAAACAGGCTATAAAACGACTATGAAAACTGGCGCAACATAATCTTCCTAACTCTTATTTCTCTTGCATTGATCTAGTTCATTTTTTTTAAGTTAAACTTTAAAAAGAATTAAAAGTTCTGCTTTTGTTTTAAATAGACGCTCCTTTTAAAAAAAAACGTAACATCAACGTTTTTGAAAAACAATGAAAATATTCATCGTTGTATTTTTTTTTTTTACCTTTTTTTATGCTTCTTTTTATGTTTATGTCGGGATTTATGCGAGGACTTATCCTTGTCCCGACTTCCTGACACTTCTATACGATCCATTTGTATATGTTTAATCCTAACGTTACGTTAAAAAAAAATCTTAGGATATCATAAAAACATTATTTGCATTCGCCATTAGAGGATGCTACTATTTTTTTAACTTTAATATCAGAGAATAATTCAAGGGGAAATCACTCTGGACTAACAAGTCGCTCTTCAATTGGTGGAAAACATTAAACAACGCAGAACACATGTCCTAGATGAAGAAGAGGTTGAAATGGCTATGAAATAAGGAGGAAGAAAAATCTTTTTTGCGCAGCTTTGTCTTCGGTTAATGTCTGTGCAATATTAGATCCATCCTTACAACAAATCGAAGATGGCGACTCAACCGAGTGTTGTCATCGAGGCTATGAAGCTTCTCATCTCGCCTGGCAATGTCGCGATTTCCAAAGAAAATAGCGACAAAAAATACAGCGGCGATGGTTTGGATATGATATTAGAAAACAGCTTAAAGGATTACACGGAGAAAATCAATACGGATACAAAATTTAGCTGGTTGAATTCTTTTTGGCTTGAGAGAAAAACACGTTATTTCCGTCCCGAAGCGAGCCTTAAATGGAAATTTGCATCGGCTTGTTTGATTTTGATCGAAGCTTTGACAGATTCCCTTCGGGAAGTTTCGATGCGTGAAAATGAAGCGATAAAACAACAACAGAGTCAGCAGACTAGCGGTAGTGTAAAACCGAACAAAAAGCCAGCCGCTCCACAATTACCGGCCGACGCCCTGAGTATTAAACAACAAAAGGTTTTTATGAATACAATGCAGTTCATCTTATGCCTCGGTGTTTATCCACACCTCGCTAACGGCGTGGGTATTCCCTTGGAACGAAGGTCAGGTTACGGCCTTTTATTAACCTCGTCCGATCACCGGTCCGTTCTGGAAAGACAGTTCAGGTTAGTGTTGATTGCTCGTATTTTTTCTGCTTGTCTCGATCAAACGTCCCTGTCCAGTCTGTTTTTATCTCGGTATTTGGGGGATTGCCTTGCGGTCATGCTTCAGCTGTGCTACGGGGTAAAGAAGCCGAATGCACCCAAAGCTCCGCCCGGAAACGGTACCGTCCCCGTCGAGAAAAGCGACAAAACAGTTCTTGATAATACCGATTTGAATTGTGATATAAATAAAGACGACCGGACGAAACAAACGCCGGAGACGTCAGGTTCAATTTCAGCTGACACTGCCCCAGTTTCTTCAAATAACAACAATCAAGCAACGTCTACTTACCGTGTTGCTATAACCGAAGACGATGTAACATTCTGTCAGAATTTTCTCGAAAATTTAAAAAGGCGATCCTACCAACCCTCATTAGTTAAAGAACTTCTGCTCCTTCAAGGAGGACCCGGCCCTAAACTCATAAAAACTTTGCAGCAGAATAACCCCGAGGTAACGTCTGTCGCCGGTGACCTAAACTTACCCCCTGCTCCTTCCTGGCTGAAAATCGCTTGCAGCCAAATATTAAATAAAATTCTTCTATCAAAGCCCAGCGGTATACTCCACGTTGTCCAAGGAATGCTTGATGCCCCCGTCAGCGCAAAAACTGATGAAACACAAGATTACAAAAAATGTTATGCAATTGCCAAAGTGATTGCTACTCGCCCACCCGCTGTTCCCACTGATGATGATTATTACAAACATATGTGCCCTCAGGTGATAGAACTGATTCGAGACTCCCATAACGACCAATTCCGTCAAATACTCCGTGTTTCTAGCTGCGCAATGAATCTTGTATCAAGCAAAAATCCATCTTTGTTCGAGAAGTACTTTCTTAAAACATTGCTGGCACCACTTTACTCTTGTATCGAATACACTCACGATAGCAGTACTGAATCGGGTCAGACTATAGTAGATGAATTTCAGTTGAACACATGCATCGAAGACACCCACAAGGTGTTCATCTGCGGATCAGAGCCACAAGCAGAATTACTAAATCGACTCCGTCCTTTTCTCCATGTCATCTTTTCCATTTTTTGCTACACCGATATGACTTCTTCTCATGTGCGATCTCTTACTGAAGAGATCTTGTTGGTATATTTAAAGTTTGTTGACATAGACGATGCAATGATATGTCTGAGGACATTTATTTTTGGCTCCTTGATCAAAAATGAGAACCTTGGGGTCCATCTGATGCCATCGAGGTTAACATTCACCGTTGGGGATAATGACTGTCCAAGGGTTGTCACAAAACCAGACGGTGATGCCGACGATGATGAACAACTAGATTTATTGTGTGATGAATCGGAACGGACGGGTAGCCTACTTAATCTGATTTCAAAATTGGAGAAGGAACCAGTTACTGAGAAATTCCTCGTTTACATGCTGCAAGAGCTGACCCGGACTTTGAATGAGGAAACTGTGTCGGATGATGCCTGTGAAAAGGAATCTTCAGATTTAAGTTCTACAGAATTGCTTGATATTGAAAGCAGGATGCAAGATACAACCGATCAGGTTTTTTATCAGCTTACGATTCTGAACTTCCTTGCGGCAGTTTATGAGAAGCTTGGTCCGACAAGCTTAAAAAGCACAAAGCATGTGCTCGAGTTCATAAAAGCCACTTTAACAAAAGGCAATGATGATCTTGATCCGGTAGAGAAAGAATTTGGCGGCATCTTTAATAACGAGATCCTGACCATGTCCCTGGGCATGCTGACAGCTGTGGTCGCCGGTGCTCTACAAATGACAGAGGAAGACCAGAAGACCTTAACGGGATTTATACCTTTATTGCAAAACGTGATCATGACGACAAATAATTCCAGCATCAAATCAATGGCCTCTAGTCTGCGGGTGGCTATTGCTACCTACGGTAAAGTCTGGCCAGGGATGGACTTTGCTGACCTTTATGCAAACGAGGGCAAAATGGAAAACCCGTCTGAAAAACCCCATCAGTTAATCACAGAAGTATTTGATAATCCTCATGCAGAGACGACCAAAAAAGAAGTTCCTGCTACAAAGAACTCAAAAAAGAAATCAAACAAGAAAAATAAAAAGAAACGATTAGTCAATGCTTCCGCAAGTTCCACTAACAAAGATGCTGTTGAAGACACTGCTTCACCCAAAAATCCGCTTCCTGAAAGTCTGAATGAAAACACAGTTCCAAAACAAAACGACCAAACAACATCTTCAGATACCAGTACAAAGAAAACATCAACTAAAACCTCTAGATCTTCAGAACTCCAAGATGCTCTAAAAGAAACTTATGACCCTTTCGTTCCAGTGCAGGGTCACGGCTTGATCAGCCTGACAAAATTAATTCAAAGCAAGGATAAAGAAACCATTAAAAAACAAGATCTTGTCTTACAAGTCTTTGAAGAAAAACTCACACATCCGGATTCTTACATTTACTTAGCGGCTATCAACGGTCTTGCGGCCATGGCTGAGAATTTTCCAGAAAAAGTAATTCCCCGGCTCATAGACCTGTTTCGCGACCCGGAATCGGAAATTGAAAATGGCGAAGCTGTTCCTTCTGAGATGAGAATAAAACTTGGCGAGTCTATCGTGAAAACGTCCCGAAGCCTTGGTACGACTATCCCCAAATATCGGGACGTCCTTCTGGGTGCTTTCTTGCAAGGTGCCAAGGATGAAGACCCACTCGTACGGGCCAGCAGCCTTTCGAATTTGGGTGAAGCCTGCAAGCTGCTTCACTTTTCCCTTGGAAATGTTATCCATGAGATCTTTTCCTGCAGCTGTTCGATGGCCAAATCTGATCCGAGTGTGGAAGTTCGAGCAGCGGCTGTCCTGCTTATTACCCAGCTGCTCCAAGGACTTGGAAAGGATGCCCTGAAAGTATTGGAATTTGTGATGAAGGATCTTTACCAGTTGCTTAAATCGATCATGGTTGTGGAAAAAGAGGAACAGGTCAAATTGCATGCTAACTTGGCCTTAAATGAACTTGACAATATTATGAGGGAAACTCTTTTCCCAAAACAAAATCTGACAAAGAAAATCCGAATTCTTGATACGGAATAGACTTTTTAGTTAACTCGAACTTAACGGACCTAAATTTCACCATCATATGTCACCCCTCTGAAAGAAAAAAATACCAAAAATCAAGGAATTAACCAAATTTAAATTAAGTTTTTAGTGTTGATATATTAATGAATAAAACATATAATGCACCAATTATTTCATTTAAAAACTTTTACATTTTTCTGGTCAGTTAATTTTGAACTATGTATCTTTGAGGCATAACACAGATTCTCAAAGATACGTGGTATAAAGTTAATTGACCAGAAAAAAATGTAAAATTTTTTAAATAAAATAACTGGTGCATTATATCTTTTATTCATTAATATATCAACACTGAAAATTTCATTAAATTCGGTTAATTCCCTGATTTTTGGTATTTTTTCGGCGAGTGACAAGGTGGAATTTAGGTCCATTAAGTTTGATTTAACCGACTTTATTATTTTTTTAAAATCACATCCAACTACATCTTTTTCTAAATACAGTTCATCAAATCTATTTGTGCCTGTGCAGGTTTGCACAGCTAATACTTGACAGCTGACCATTCTACAAAAAACAAAAAAAAATTTCTGTTGTATTTTTCTAAACAAATGTCTTTGACCTAGGTTAATAGTAGGACAGACTGGGTTCTTTAGCCTTGGTAAGGCAACCAGTCTACAATAAGGAAAACCTCTGAATTCAAACCAGCATTCTCCGCTTAATAATTTACCTTGTGTAACATCCTGCCCATACAAATAAATGATGTTGACCCAGGTTAAGCAGGTGTGGTAGTACTTGTTAGGGTCACATCTATCTGTTAAATAGATCAAAAAGTGAGTATTAAAAATGTGTTTTTAAAAAATTGAGTACCCAACAAGAAGGAATAAAACAAAATGTCTTCAACATAAAATAACCCAACATACTGTAAAATCCAACCAACCATTTCTGTTGGTTAAGGTGTATCAATAACACTGGTGTTAATATTTCTTGTCAAATACAAATCTATATATAATGGAGATAGACTGCATTTTTGTCTGAAGCCGAAACTATATTAATACTCAAGTCACAATTCCTTTAATTATTTACGTCAAATTCTCCATGATTTCATTCTTTTAAACCTTCAGTTATTAATAAAAATTGTTTTACATTATTAATACTGTTGATCATATCTACGTACTAATAAAATGCAATTGTATTTATATATACAACAAAATAGCGGTTTACAGTTTGAACGAGAAGGCTAATTTGCATATTGATATTTAAAATTTTATTTTAATAAATATGTGCTTGGTATTATTGATTTCTAATTATTTAGTTTTATCTTAAGAAATATAAACAAAAATCTCGTGGATAAATCTTAAAAGAAATTTACTTACAAGAAGAAATAACTGTAATATTGTCCTTTACTTCCTATTTTAACTAAATAGTTAAATTAGAAAAATTTACCAATGAAACAGGGGAGTAATGGAAAATGATGGAATAGTTAGTTTCAAAGTTGTTCTATTTTTCAATCATACCCCCTCTGTTCCAAATCTTTTTATCTGCATACTTATTCAGTTTCATTAGCCTTTCTAATTTAATATGATATTTTATTATATTAAAACTTAAATACTTGCACCCGGAGGGTGCATATATTTGCTAGTATATATAATATCTATTGTTAAATATAAACAAAAAACGGAGCCCAATTTGAAATTTCCATTTCTGTTGGGTAAGATCTATCAATAACACTGGTGTTAATATCTATTGTTAAATATAGACAAAAAAAGGGCCCAATTTGAAATTTCCATTTCTGTTGGGTAAGATCTATCAATAACACTGGTGTTAATATCTATTGTTAAATATAAACAAAAAAGGGGCCCAATTTGAAATTTCCATTTCGGTTGGGTAAGATCTATCAATAACACTGGTGTTAATATCTATTGTTAAATATAAACAAAAAAAGGGGCCCAATTTGAAATTTCCATTTCTGTTGGTAAGATCTATCAATAACACTGGTGTTAATATCTATTGTTAAATATAAACAAAAAAAAGGAGCCCAATTTGAAATTTCCATTTCTGTTGGGTAAGATCTATCAATAACACTGGTGTTAATATCTATTGTTAAATATAAACAAAAAAAGGAGCCCAATTTGAAATTTCCATTTCTGTTGGGTAAGATCTATCAATAACACTGGTGTTAATATCTATTGTTAAATATGAACAAAAAAAGGGGCCCAATTTGAAATTTCCATTTCTGTTGGTTAAGATCTATCAGTAACACTGGTGTTAATATCTATTGTTAAATATGAACAAATAAAAAAGGACCAAAGTTGATTTTTTTTTTTTGCACATTTCCATGCAACTTGTAAATATATATCATTACTTCTGCTCCTAGAATAGTTGTTACGTTTATTTTAGGAATACAACTATTCTTTCCTCAGTTATGGGTAAATAGTAGGACAGACTGGGTAAATAGTAGGACAGACTGGGTAAATAGTAGGCAGACTGGGTAAATAGTAGGACTGGGTAAATAGTAGGACAGACTGGTAAATAGTAGGGCAGACTGGGTAAATAGTAGGACAGACTGGGTAAATAGTAGGACAGACTGGGTAAATAGTAGGACAGACTGGGTAAATAGTAGGACAGACTGGGTAAATAGTAGGGCAGACTGGGTAAATAGTAGGACAGACTGGGTTCTTTAGCTTTGCTAAGACAACCAATCTACAATATGGAAACTCTGAATTCAAACCAGCATTCTCCGCTTAAAAATTGAAATTGATTCACTGTTAGAGGCTTAAAAAATTGACCTTGTGTCACATCCTGCCCATACAAATATAGGATTGGAAAGAAAGTCTTAACTGGTGTTAATATTTCTTGTTAGATACAAACATATATAATATTTAATGTTAAATATGAACAAAAGAAGGGCCCAATTTGAAATTTCCATTTCTGTTAGGTAAGGTATATCAATCCCTTATGGCAAGCCCCAACCCCTTTTTATCATATGGGTGCTAGAAGGCGGTGGCTGCGGTTCTGCATGTCCTGGGAATGACGTTAAACTCTATCTGATGGTGAGGTTCCAGTTTTGGAGGTTTGGGGAATGTGGAGCACCCCTTCATCACCATTGCTCCCTGGTCCACTCTGGCCCGGAGTGGTAGTACCTGTTAGGGTCCCATCTATGGGTTAAATAGAAAAATGTATTTATAAAAAAATGTATTATCCATTAAGAATTGATTTATTTAAAAACTTTATCAGCATTAAATGACCCACTGAGCTTGATATGCCGTAAAACAAAACAAAACAAAACACAAAAAAATTACTGTTAGAGGCTTAAAAAATTGACCTTGTGTCACATCCTGCCCATACAAATATAGGATTGGAAAGAAAGTGTTAACTGGTGTTAATATTTCTTGTTAGATACAAACATATATAATATTTAATGTTAAATATGAACAAAAGAAGGGGCCCAATTTGAAATTTCCATTTCTGTTAGGTAAGGTCTATCAATAACACTGGTATTAATATTTCTTGTTAAATATGAACAAAAAAAAGAAGGCTAAATACATCATCACTGTCAGATTAAGCATATGTTCATGGGTTTTTGATCTCCATCTTTCTAACACACATGGGCATGCCTACAAAGTCAGAAAACAGCACTGCTCACGTGACTTTCAGAAATATTTTTTCACGCTCAGAATGAGCCTCAGGAGGCATGGAATAAGCTGCCCGCATCTGTTGTAGGCTGCCGAAACACTGAATCTTTCAAAGCCTCCATGCTTCCTGTAGTCCACCGACACTATACCTGATGCCCCGCTCCACACACATATGCACACACGTGCACACATACATGCATATTACTACTGTAAACTGTTCATGTTCCTGACACTAATACATTATTCTGTGTACTTGACCTGAGACTTTGATGAGTTATGTTGCACCTGAGCACTGTACACATACATGTATATTATTACTGTAAACTATTCATGTTCCTGACACTAATACATTATTCTGTGTACTTGACATGAGACTTTGATGAGTTATGGTGCACCTGAGCACTGTACACATACATGTATATTATTACTGTAAACTGTTCATGTTCCTGGCACTAATACATCATTCTGTGTATTTGACACGAGACTGGTGTCCTTTCATCTGCGAGAGATGATGGAGTAGTGTCCTTTTTTATTATTATTGGAAATATGTAGCCTAGATGGGTTCATATGGAGGATGAGCCGTTGCCCATGCAACAAACTCCCCCTCTCCACACTGCCACTGTGATCCAAAGGAAAGGCAAGAAGCCAATGCCATTTGGCAGCAGTAGTGTCGCAGGAGTTGCTGGGTAGCAGTGGATTTCCTTGGAATGAGGTAAAGACACTTGGCAGCGGAGGTTTTGTATCAGACTTTTCATTGTCCTAGATGGGTTGCCTGGTAAGGCTAAGGAGCCCCTTCTGACGGGTTTAGGGGTTTATGTGAATAGTAAGTACCCCGATCCTACTACTGTCAGTGTTCCTGAAAAATGAAAGATCTTACTTCAATTGAATAATGGTAAAAGTTATTTCAAGTGTAAAAGCAAAATTTTTCTTTGAATTTTTTAAGCTGACTGCAGAAGCAAACTAGCAAAAACTCAAACTGAAACTAAAATGCATTATTTATATTATTTGGACTATTGTCCTCATCTTTATTGTTATCTACACAACATTTCGGTTGATGTACCCTCATGCCTTCCTTCAAACTCTGGAGTCTTCATGTTGTAATCGGGAACCTTCACAGAACTTTGAACCTAACTCTGAGGACAATAGTCTGAATAATCCAAATAATCAAGCCTCATTTAAAAAAATTCAGAGAAATAGTAAAATGCAATACTCTTAAACATTTTGAAATAGGCCTCCAGTTCTCGCCCTTAGCTGCACCATGAGAAGGAATTTAACATAAAACGCCATGTGTTTATGGAAGAATGTATAAAACTTCTAATTTAATTTTTTGTAAATCTTGAAAGTGCCTTGTGGATTTTTTCCACCAAATTTTCTTCAATAAACTTTTTGTGTTAAAACAATATTTTGCAATTTTGACTTCATTCATTTATATTTACTTTAATTGGTTAATTTTAATGGTATGTCAACTTGTTGGGGTTATTTTATGCCTCAAGATCAGGGAATTGCATCAGTATACATTAATATTTAATTTTTTTTTTGTGTAATTGTTTCTTAAGAGTTTTTTTGTACACAATTGTAGGATATTGAATATTCCTGATATGAATAATTTGCACCTAGTTATATAGTTTTAAATATTTCAATAATAAATAACAATAATAATTATATGGATATGGTAATTTGAATTTTAACTACATAAATGAGAGTAACCGCCCCTAGTTTGTTTCACGTTGAGGAAGCCGGTGGAATGAAAATGGCCAACCAAAACATAACGACTTCCTAAAAGTCAAGCAAACAAGGGGAAGCTACTCTCATTTATGTAGCTAATGTTCAGATTACCATGATTCAAGTAATAATTTTTATTTAATAATAGTCGTAACTAATAATAATCTTTAGTAAACGTTTATGGCTTCAAATAACTATTCTTAATATATAGGGATGTGCATTTCCTCGCTGGCTCTATAAAAGGGTGATCACAGGAAATTCTTTTAAAAATCATATAAAATAAACTAACTATCCGATTTTAATAAAACTTTCAGTATATGAAGTAATAAAAGACAAACTTTTATTGTAAATAAATGTTTACTAAATTGAAAAGGCTAATAATTTTTTGTTAGTTTTCGTTTCGCACATTGATCCCCGTACAAAGATCTTTTTTTCTTTTTTTTTTGTATATAAATAATATTTTACATTTTTGGAAAGATAATTTAACAATGGAACATATGTAAAAAAAAATAAATCGCAACTAATTCGGTTTCCGTAATAGGGCATCTTAAACATTGAAACTTAAATCTCGTAAATAAGAAAAAAAATATGTATCTTTTTTTTTCTTTTTTTTTTTCCTAAATTGTTAGATTATTCTCTAAAGAATTTTATATTAAAAGTTCCTATTGTCTACTTGTTTATTTTTTATTTTTTTCAGGGATTTTAAAAAATTTATAAAATGTAAAATAAATACTTCTGTTTAGCGGATATCAAAATTGTATTTATTAATAAAAGAAAATATTGTATAAAAAATATCTCGCTAAAAATAATGACATAACATATTTCGGTTTTTATTTTTTTAAATTTTGAAAATAATGTTTGAATTAAAAATTGTCGTCATTCTTATTAATGGATGGATCTAACGGAAATAATATCCGCTTTGGTTTTTGAGGAAAACTCTTGTAGTTGTTGTTGTTTTTGTTGCAGCGCTGGGTTGTTGAGGTCAATAAGTTAAATCGTGAGACATCAAGGAAATGCTAAATTAGTAATTTGTTTTTGCTTCAGAAAAGAAATTATTATACGTATGATTCTCCATACAGAGAAATAGTGTACACGTCAAGATGCGATAACTATGTCAACAAAGATTAAGAATTTGCGGGAATTTAATTTTAAATGCAAAAATTTAGGTTTTATGTCAGAGAAATTTGTTTTTTTCTTTTTTTTTATAACACATAAACTTGGAATTGTTCTTTATATTAAACGTAAAAGAAAACATTAAAAAGTTAATTTTCAATTTTTTATTGACGTTTTAAAATATTTTTTAACAATCCCCGTGCGTATTAAAAGAGCGTGTTTTGCACATAGCTATTAATATAAATAATTTACAGATATATCATTTCAAATATTCCTATCTAATACTAATGATTATATGGATTCAAGTAATTATTTATATTTAATAATAGTCATTTGTTTGCACACGGTTATATGGTTTCAAGGAACTAATATTAATCCTTAGTAAACAATTATGGCTTCAAATAACTATTCTTAATGTAAATCCAAATAACTTAAACGATAGAAACCTGGCGGGAACAATCTTTATTCAATTAGACTTTTCACTACGTTATACTATTTTTTAAATAACTGCCCGTTCGCGTGTAAGGGAAGCAACTCTGGTGGATCAACAATTTACGTCCCTTTTATTCGCGTGTAAGGGAAGCAACTCTGGTGAATTAACACTTGATATAAATAATTTACAGTTATATCGTTTCAAATATTCCTATCTAATATTAATAATAATATGGATTCAAGTAATTATTTCTATTTACAGTCCATGACACCATGGAGATCTATTTTATGTTTTACTCAGTAAGTTTTTACAGCTATTTTAAACCCATTATATTGTTGAATAGAGCTTGTTGAGATCTTTCTTTTGCACAAAATATATTTTTCTCTCACTCCTCTCGTCAAAGTTAGACAAGTGGGGGAAGAGAAAAATATATTTTATGTACTGAATTCTATTTTTTATTTTTTCAAGCAATTTTATAGTTTCAAGTCACTATTCCAGGCTAAATTCTATTAACTGTTTGTGACACCGTTTTTTTTTTTTTGTTTTACTCAGTAAGTTTTTACTGCCAGTTTAAACCCATTATATCATTGAATAGAGCATGTTGAAATCTTTCTTTTGCAGATGAAATATATTTTTCTATCCCTCCACTCATCAAAGCTATATCTATCTCCCAACAATATCAAAGCATCGTGTTACCCCCCCCCCCCAAAAAAAAAAACTAGCCTCAATGGTGTTGTGGACTTTTAATAATAACCATTTATTTGGACACAGCTATGTGTATTTTGTACAGTTTCAGATGTGTACACAATGGGCACCCAAAAAATTCTTCAAGCAGTAATAATCTTATTATAATGGAGATTGTGGGTTTGTCTGTCTGTAACCGAAACTATATTACTATTCAAGTCACAATTCCCTTTGTTATTTACATCACATTCTCCATGATTTTATTTTTTATTTAAACCTCAATTATTAGTAAAATTGTTTTACATCATTAAGACTGTTAACAATATCTACATACTAATAACATGCAATTATATTTATATATTCAACGAAATAGCGGTTTACAGTGTAAATGGGAAGGCTATTTGCATATTGATCTTAAAAAAATTGATTTTAATAAATATATGCTTAGTATTATTGATTTCTAATTGTTTGGTTTTATCTTAATAAATATGAGCAAAAATCTCGGGGATAAATCTTAACAGAAATCTATTAACATAAAGAAATAACTGTAATTTTATTCTTTTCTTCCTATTTTAACTAAATAGTTAAATTAGGAAAATTTACCACTGAAAGACGGGAGTAAGGGAAAATGGTGGAACAGTTAGTTTCAAAGTTGTTCTATTTTCTGATTATACCCCCTCTGTTCCAAATCTTTTTATCTGCATTCTTATTCAGTTTCATTAGCCTTTCTAATTTAATATGATATTTTATTATATTAAAACTTAAATACTTGCACCCGGAGGGTGCATATATTTGCTAGTAATAATAATTATGGTAGTGGTAATACTTGTAGATGTTAATGCAGATGAATTAGTGTCTGACAACAAGTGACATCTGCTATAATAGTAGTAGTAGTAGTAGTAGAAGATTTGGTATGAAACAGTAATAGGTATTAATAGTCATAGCCAGGATTGCCCCATGTTTCCTGGCTCTTTAAAAAAAAATCACACACACGTTTCACAAGGTTATATTTGGATGGCTGCTCATCCTGACCTCTCTGCTGAGCTCACGTCTTCAGGGTTCAGCCTCCTTTTCATAATACCCAAATCATGCAGGGTATTGATCAGGAGAAGGCTTGGAGGGAAATATTTGGACACAGCTATGTGGTTTCAGGTACCTACGAGGTTGAGTAAAAAAGTAATGCCATTATTGCAAATGTTGCTGTTCGGATTTGCTTATGGGCCTTTCTATGGTTACAACTACCAGACTCCTGTTACTCAAAAAAAAAAAAACACCCATCACTGTTCAGATAACAATCTTTCCATCTTAAATCCTAATGAAGGTTTATTAAAAAAAAAAAACCGAAACGTTTTAACGTCGACTTCGCTATCTTTTTGGAATGCTTTGTTTTTCTATTTTTGGAGCATATGACCTTTAGGCACCCCTTTTTGATCTCAATTAAGAAAGGACATGTTTTTCATTTTCATTATAAAACTAACCCCTAATATTAAATTTTTTGGACTATATGACCTTTAGATTAAGAAAGGACATGTTTTCATTTTCATTATAAAACTAACCCCTAATATTAAATTTTTTGGACTATATGACCTTTAGGCACCCTTTTTGATCTCCATTAAGAAAGGATGTTTTTCATTTACACCGTCAATATCCGGTTGTTTTAACAGACAATTTTTAGATATTCTTTTTTTTATTATCAAACTAACCCCTAACCCTAACAAACAACCGAATATTGATGGTGTAAATAAAAACATGTCCTTTCTTAATCGAGATCAAAAAGGGGTGCCTAAAGGTAATATGGTCCCTATTTTTTACTCCCATTTTATCAATTTGAAAAGCACAGTTATGTATCAAGTATTCCTATCTAATCTTATTATAATGGAGATTGTGTGTCTGTCTGTAACTGAAACTATATCGCTATTCAAGTCATAATTCCCTTAGTTTTTACATCACATTCTCCATGATTTTTGCAATGTGTGTTATATATCACTAAGAAATAAAGGTTTACATAATATATGGTGAGGTTAATGTAATGTAGTGGCATTTTCACACGCGTAAACTTTTGGTTGTTTACTATATCCAGAGGATTCCAGCAGTTCTTGGTTGCTAGTAGCAGGTCAAGGAAGTATCACTTTACACAAACCACAGGGCTCTTAGTCACGGTCAATTGACTATCTCCACGGGTGTCTAGTGGTAAGGGGGATATCGTCCCATTCACAATGATACTGTCGTAGTATTTTTCATAGTAACGATGACTATAACGCTGAGTCTATTTTTCATGAGTTTATTGGAGTAATTTCAATTTCAGCTTCTTAACTTCGAGAGAGAGAGTGTCAGTTTAATTGATATCTTCCTATGGTCCTTAGAGTTTCAGTCCTTGTGGGTGACAAACTTTCGTCAGTTGGTAAATATTAAGGCCAGCCTTTTTTTTCGTCCTCAGCGACAACAGATCATTCACAGATCTCAGCTTCCAGCACCAAACTCGACTGTCCAACTCCGCCCGGCCAACTGCCTTGACTGTTGCTGACTCTTCTGCCTGGGTTCCTTATATACTATCTCAAAGGAACAATCCAGAAGAATATTTCCATCTAGAACAATCCATTCCTTTCCAGAAGGAAAAGAATATTCCATTCGTTCCAATGATCCGATCAAAGAGAGTCCACGGCCCTCTAGATCAAAGGACACTTAGCCGTCAAGAATACTGGGTTTTCGTTAAACGTAGACCCCACGTCGCCGAAATCTCATTAAAGTTTTTTTAATTTCTTTTTAGGCCGGTTCTTCAAAGACCACCCAGTAATATCAGAGAATAAGTACTACATTTTTTTAAGGTTTTCTGTGTGTCTGGCACAAGGCCACAAATATAGGTGTTCCCAGGTAGGGTCCGTCCATTATGCTACATTAATTTGCATACAGGTTTTAAACAAAACCGGGTTTAATAAATAATTACTTGGTGTTATTGATCTCTAATATTATTGTTTTTTCTCTCCAACATTAAAATCAATCCTATGAAAGATTTTATATAGAAACCAATTACAATATAATTAGAATAAGTGTAATCTTTTTATATGCATTCTTATTTAATTTTGTTAGTCTTTATAATCTAATATTTTTCATTACATTAAAATTTAAATACTTATGCCCAGAGGGCGTATATACTTGCTAGTACTAATAATTTTAACTATATCTATTTGACCTATAGATGGGACCCTAATAATTACTATGTCACACCTTCCAACATATACAAAATAAAAAATCAATAAGAATAATTAACAATATGGCAGGAATAAGAATTTATTTTAATTTTTATTTTATTTAAACAGAAAAATATGTTTCCAATTTGAAGACTGATGGATTTAATGAGAATACTGATAAAAAAAAAATAAAAAGGATGAAAAATATGTTGCTATAGAGTCTTCTTTAAAAGCAGAAATAAAACATTTGGACACATGACATGAATATATACAAAACATCCAATCTGGCCAATTCCATTACGTGTTCTTTAGGACAAGAATGGCAACCACATTAATATTGGAAACTTCTCTTTGTCTCAATATCATCCAAAGTCTGCTGGAGTTCTTCATCCTCAAATCGGCCTTCCAAGCTATTAAGAAGAAAAAAAAATTTTTTTTTAAATAACATAAATATAATTATTGAAATGACAAAATTAAAGTGACATAAACTATTTTAGATACAAACATCTCTAGACAATATACGTAGAACAGCACAACTCTTATAATAAAAAAAAATTAAAAAAAGAAGAAATGAAATGGTTACTTTTTTGGATACAGTTGACAACCTAGATATCACCAAACAGTAACAAACGCAACGTCTTGAGGTAATCTGAACATTAGCTACATAAATGAGAGTAACCTCCCCTTGTTTCTTTCACTTTGAGGAAGCCATTTGTTTTGGTCGGCCATTTTCATTTCACCATAAATCTACACTGAAAATACGAATTTGTTTGAATCAATACAACTGAATGTTTTAACAAGAAAATATCATAAAATGTGTTCTTGATTGTGCTTGTGTATTATTTGAAATGAACTTAATTCTTATTAAGAACACATTTTATGGTATTTTTGTGTTAATACATGCAGTTGTATTGATTACAGTGAAATGAAAATGGCCAACCAAAACAGACGGCTTCTTCAAAGTGAAACAAACAAGGGGAGGTTACTCTCATTTATGTAGCTAATGTTCATATTACCAACTCTTCTTAGCTACAAACATCTCTAGACAATATACACAGAACAGCACAACTCTCATAATAAAAAAAAAAAGGAAATGAAATGGTTACGTTTTGGATACAGTTGACAGCCTAGATATCACTAAACAGTAACAAAGGCAACATCTTGAATCGGATTTACTTCATACGACCATTTCATTTTGATTCTGCCTGATGATTGCCGAAAATATTCATGTAATTAAATTGTATATATATATATATATATATATACACAAACTAATATATATTTACTTATTATTATTATATAATAGCTCTATCACAGATATTGAGCACTCTGCTAATAACAGTGCAAATATTAATCCACCACAGTCTAACAAAGTGAGATAGTGATAACCAGTCATCGGCGGCCTAATGTCGGCATCAGCCATGCAGCGAGGGAGTCTATCCCCTTTTCACTAGCGCTAGACCAAGGAGATTATTCTAGCGTCTGAGGTGGAGCGCCACACCATACACTGTTGTAATATGTGTGTGTGTGTGTGTGTGTATAAATTCTAAAACAATTAAGCCACATAGATAAGAAATAAAATAGCAGTCCCCAATAAGATTTGAACTCACATCCCATATCCTTTGCAGCCAGAAAATTTTTAAACAAACTTTTTCAACGATGTGTTGAAGAAATTCGGGAACTTAAAAGTTATCTCCCCTTCTATTCTATTTAAGGCGTTTTATAAGTTTCATCTTTATCAAGTTATTTGTAAGCCAGATGGGAGGGACCCTAACAGGTACTACTGCTCCAGATCAGGGTGAACCTGGGAGTAATGGCGATAAACGGATACTCCATATTCCACTATTATATTTAACATCATACACAGGACATTAAGACCCTCAGCCACTGCCTTTTAGCATATATATGATAAAAAGGGTTGGGGGTTGCCATAAGGGCAATAGGTTTGGGGCAACCATATAGTTGCTAGGGCTTGACATGCGCTGCCGATTTATTATAGAAGGGTGTTTCTGACCGCTCATTTAGCCTAAATAATGGCCAAAATGGAGTGTTGTATGTCATGGACTGCTCAGCCACAAGTATTCCGTCCTTAAATCTCACAGACCACCAGCCAGCAGGTGATCACATTAGGGGGATCTTAACTCCTTTGCAGAGGTGTTGTCAGTGTATTCCACAACCCTAGAAGACAGGATGGAATAATTCTCAGGAGAGTTGCTGTTATCTTTCCCCAGAAATTAACTCTTGGCTTACGAAATTTCCCCCACAACTCTACCAAATTTTCTTGGTATTTTTTTTTTTACTTGTATGATAGTATTCTGTGCTGTTGTAACTTGTCAGATAGTTTAAAACTCTTAATGTCCTAGACCACATCAGTCTGCCTAGCCGGAAGTCACGTTTGTTTTCCTAATCCACCCCAAAAGATAGACTTTGTTTAAATGTAATATTAAACATATTTAGAAGTCTTTAATTAAAGGGAAATATCCCAGGTAATTTTAAATGAAAAGGATCAGTTTTAGCCGTTTTTTAAAAATAAATTCTTATAGGAATGGGGCTCTGGAATTCTCAACAGGATGTTAAGAGTTAACCAAGACGGTCTATGAAAACAATAAACGACAAAGGAAAAAAATCAAGACGATTGAATGAATTAGAATGATAAATATATGTTCTGACAAACATGAATGAACAAGTTTACCAAATAATACAAAGGAAAAAGTTCAAACTTCTTAACAGACTGTAAATAAGAGGAGAAAAAAAAAATGTTCAGCTATGGCGAGATCGGACATGCGTCTTTATTCGGAGTTACGTTTTTTTCTGTGTGTCTGTTGCTGAAGATATTTTCAATTGATCCAAAGATGCGGCAAAGGGACGCGGTGTTCACACGACTTGTGCGGATGTACAGCCACGGGTGCAACCCAATTGAGGAAATTGTTGCAATGCTGACACCAAGTGTCTGAGACATTTCTCTGACACTTCGTCGTGGATTTGCTCAACAACTGCCTGCAATTGTTCATTGTCAAGACTGCATGTCCGTCCTCTACCTTCTTCATTTTCAAGACTCATCTCCACTGCAGACATTCTGGAACCACCTTTGTACAGTCCGATCACTTGTGGATTACTCTCCCCATGCTTTGTTTGATATTGGCAGCAGTTTCAGAGGCATTTGCCCAAACTTGAACTCATCAACATAAGAAGTGAAAGGTCATGTTAGGCATGTTCATCTTTGAAGGCCCCTATTTTTCAAAAATACTTTCTATCTGAAATAAATTAAATTTTATTTTGAGCACACATTAATTATTATATATGCAAAAATTCACCTGAAATAAACAACAATTCTATGTTAAAATGACATTTCAAAACCGAGCACTTCAATCGGCCATTATTTTTGTAACAACCTAATATAATTGAGCAGAAGGACTCCAATTACAATAATAATAGGAAAATTGAATAGAATGAGTTCTGAGGAGAATAGATAGTGAACTTTAGAATATCCTATCTGTTTTTGCCACTACCATTCACATCCATACATTTACACATTGTAAACCCTTTTTCTGCAAATTGTTTCGGTAACTGATTGTTTCAGCGACCCGTGNCAGAATCAAAGATCAAGATCAAAGTCACAGGATGACAGGAAAAAGAAGAGCTCAAAATCCTCAAAGCATAAGAAGAACTCCCCGAAGCCCTCTTCATCTCTTCCGTCTTCAGAAAGTCCCTCATCAGCTTCCGACAGCGATGTTGATTCCAGTCTACAGAAACGGTTGAATGAAATTGATCGGAAAAAGATTGCTCAGGTTGAGAAATATCAAGTGGAGAAAAAGTAGGAGATCTTTCAAAATTTATCGCTTGGATTTTACATTTTTTGCTTTATTCAAATTTATCTATTTGATTTTATTATTACAAGTGAGAACTGAAGTTCTTGGCAGAACCAATTAAGGAGATGATTTTTTTTTTTTCTTAATTTTTTGGGATATATTTTCAAAGGGTTTTAAAAGATTGTAAAAGGATATACGAAGAGTGTTGAATTTTAGAATGAATATAGGTTCTTCTTGGTTGGACCTCAGAACTTTTCAGAACCACCTCATATTGTATATACCTGGTTCGCTCCTGGTTTCAAAGTCTAGCCACACTGAAGAGATGTGAAATGTCGAAACACAGTGTCTGTGGATGAACTATTATATACATACATGTATGAAATGGAAATGGACTCTCTTGTTGAATTTCGACACATGAGAGTTCATCAATAAACCACATAATGTTTTGGTTTATAGTGGTGAAGGCTTGTGTTGGACCATCCGCACTTTTTGGACAGTCGATAGGAAAGAATTGGTGCACGCAGGAATGCCAGCCACAAACCAAATCAACGACTGAGCACAGTATTTTGTGAATTCAGAGTTTTCCTTCTCCTAGACTGGTTACCTATCCAAGGTTAAAGAGCCCAGTCTGCCTTACTATTTTACCCATAGCTGGAGGGAGAAATATGGATTCATACCTTTCCCAAGGATATTAGTGCTATGTGAAATACAAACAGCCTTGTCTAGGATTTGAACTCGGTTTGCGGGGTCCATTTCTACAACTCTAACCATTATGCCATATGCCTACATACACATGTATATGTAATATATATAACATATATATGAAATTTAACATTTTGAAAAACAAATGATATCATTTAATTTGCTGACAGAAATCTGTTTCGACCAAAATCGATAAAGTGGTCTTCATCACGAGCAACATAGACGGGAAAAGAAAAATATCCGTTAAAAGACTAAAGAATTTTTGATACCCACTTTACAACTTTTATATAATTTTTACAACAAACTCTTTTGAGTTTTACTATAAACTATAATGCTTCTGATTTTTAAAAATTAAAAATTAAAATTAAATTTATTTTATTTTTAAAACAGAACACGCATTTTAAAAAATTTTCAGCAGTTGAATATAGCGTTCGTTTTGTAAACAGTCTTTTTAACGATATTTTTCTTTCTCATCTATGTTGCTCGTGATGAAAGACCAATTTATCGATTTGGTCGAAACAGATTTCTGTCAGCAAATTACATGACATCATTTGTTTTTTCAAAATGTTAAATTTCATACTGTCGGATTAATTTCCATCTATTTTTTCATATACATATATATAATATATACACTTAGTGATGGTAAGGTTTCCTCAGCACTCCAGGACTCTTTTCAGTATTCTAGCTAATCTCAATGCTGTAGTCTGGGTGATCTCAACATCTTCTGATCTCCAGTTTTCACACTCTCTTTTCCAGATTCATCAGTACTGTTCCAAGGGTTCCAATATGGTTGTTAAAACACCATCTAATGGTGAAGTTCCAAATTTGGTGCTCTGCGGAGTGTGGAGTACCCCTTTATTACCATTACTCCCAGGTCCACTCTGACCCATTTTAGGGTCCCATCTATATAAAGCGCTGTCAGTGGGGCTTAGAATACCCTGAAACCATATAACTTTGCAATTATTTTTGTATTTTATAGGAATACTGAATATCATATAACTGTTCAAATTATTATTAATAATAAAAAAAGAATTTTTAATAGGAATACTGAATTATCATATAACGTTCAAATTATTATTAATAAAAAAAATATTTTTAATAGAAAATACTGATATCATATAACTGTCCAATTATTATTAAAAAAAAAATAATTTTTAATAGGAATACTGAAATCATATAACTGTTCAAATTATTATTAATAATAAAAAAAGAATTTTTAATAGGAATACTGAATATCAATATAACTGTTCAAATTATTATTAATAAAAAAATAATTTTTAATAGGAATACTGGATATCATATAACTGTCCAAATTATTATTAATAAAAAAAAATTTTAATAGGAATACTGGATATCATATAAACTGTCCAAATTATTATTAATAAAAAAAAAAAGAAAAAATGATTGCAATTGAATGTTGAAAATATATAGTTATCTTATAACCAAACCTTTATAAATAATAACAATTTTGGCTTTAAATACCCATACGCTGTTAATTAAATAACAAAACTCCATTTTTTTTTTTAGGCGCCGGAAAGATATTATAAAATCTACTGAAACCCCCGAGGAGAAAAGAGCACGAAGATTAAGTAAAAAGGTATTTTAATTTTTCATTTATTGTCCTTTTTTTTCTTATCCATTATTTATTATTATCACGTATTTCTTTCATCTTCTTTTAATCCCCATCACGAATGAATAAGACTAAATGTTTTTGGCATAAAATAACCCAACTAGGGTTGGCATGCCAAATCCAACCAACCAATGAACCAACAAACGAAATGAACAAAACAACCAGCCTAGCACTCTACAAAGTGACCCGAAGTCTTGTCACCCCTAAATATTTTTAGAGGTAAAATAATTTACTTAATGCAAGCCTAAATTTTAGAAAGCCATTTAATTTTAAAGATTTTTAGATGTTAAATAATTACATAACTTATATATTCATATTATATTATGATAAAGATATGAAATTTATTGTGTAGAGTGCTCAGGTGCACCACAACTCATCAAAGTCTCATGTCTAGTACATAGAATAATGTATTAGTGTCAGGAACATGAACAGCGTAAAGTAATAATATACATGTATGGTGGGTGGAGGGGGGTATCAGGTATAGTGCCGGCGGTCCACAGGAAGCATGGAGGCCCTGAAAGATGCAGCATTTCAGCAGCCTACAATGGGTGCAGGCAGTTTATTCCATGCCTCGGCGACTCTGAGCGTGAAAAAATGTTTCCGCAAGTCATGTGAGCTATGCTGTTTCCTGACTTTTTAGGCATGCCCACAGTGTTTAGAAACATAGAGATCAAAAAGGTGCTCACGGTTGCTGTTGTTAAGATGATTAATAATAATGAAATTTATTGTGTACAGTGCTCAGGTGCACCACAACTCATCAAAGTCTCATGTCAAGTACATAGAATAATGTATTAGTGTCAGGAACATGAAACAGTTTACAGTAGTAATATGCATGTATGTGTGCGCATGTGTGCATATGTATGTGTAGAGTGGCATCAGGTATAGTGTCGGCGGATTACAGGAAGCATGGGAGGCTTTGAAAGACTCAGTGCTTCGGCAGCCTACAACAGACGCGGGCAGTTTATTCCATGTCTCCGCAACTCTGAGCGTGAAAAAATGTTTCCGAAAGTCATGTGAGCAGTGCTGTGACTTTCGGAAACATTAATGACCTTATGGGTGTTTACCAGGTCAGTTGCCAGAGTTTCATCAAATCCATTCCCAGGGCAACAAGACGTTCAGAATTTAGCAGATGCCTGATTATTGTCACGTATTTCTTTCATCTTAATTTTAGTTGCTTTTTATCACAACTACAGACACTTATTTTACAAGTATATAAACAAATAATAATATTGTATTGATTTTTATTATTAGACTAGAAGTGGCTACACGACTTCATCTGAGTAGAGGGAGAGTTAAAAAAAAGTTAGTCTTGCAGATCCATTATTACTTATTGCGAGTTAGATCCTCACTGGTTGCCCCATAAAAATCCCCACATAATTATATAACAATATAGTAAGAAATTTTCATTCACTTATTTACAATATTTTAAAAATATTATATTTCAAAGCGAAAAAAAATGCTAAAAAAAGAAATAGATAAATAAAATAACACGCTAAAGACTTTCCCTTCTCTTACTTTTCAAATTTGAATTTTTAAATATCTTCCCAAATATAAATCAAATCTTCATTATTTTTTCACAAAAAGCAAGCTCTAGTGATAGTGAATATGTGTGTATGTGTATATATACACACACACACACAAACACGGGGGTGCGGCATAAGTAACGCCCTTTATTTTATTTAATTAAACAAAGGCGTTACTTATGCCACCTGTATATATACTCTGTCGTTAATTGTTTTTATTTTCATAGTTTCCTCCGGACATACACACAACTGCCCTTATATATGCATAGATGGTCATAGATTGAATATCTGAGTAGTTTCAATGAAAGCAATACCAGACAAAAATTAATAATGGTTGACAATGCTTTATCTATCTTCTATCTATACATATATAAGGGCAGTTGTGTGTATGTCCGGAGGAAACTATGAAAATAAAACAATTAACGACAGAGTATATATACAGTGTGGCATAAGTAACGCCCTTTGTTTAATTAAATAAAATAAAGGGCGTTACTTATGCCGCACCCCCGTGTTTGTGTGTGTGTGTGTATATATACACATACACACATATTCACTATCACTAGAGCTTGCTTTTTGTGAAAAAATAATGAAGATTTGATTTATATTTGGGAAGATATTTAAAAATTCAAATTTGAAAAGTAAGAGAAGGGAAAGTCTTTAGCGTGTTATTTTATTTATCTATTTCTTTTTTTAGCATTTTTTTTCGCTTTGAAATATAATATTTTTAAAATATTGTAAATAAGTGAATGAAAATTTCTTACTATATTGTTATATAATTATGTGGGGATTTTTATGGGGCAACCAGTGAGGATCTAACTCGCAATAAGTAATAATGGATCTGCAAGACTAACTTTTTTTTTAACTCTCCTCTACTCAGATGAAGTCGTGTAGCCACTTCTAGTCTAATAATAAAAATCAATACAATATATTATTTTTGTTTATATACTTGTAAAATAAGTGTCTGTAGTTGTGATAAAAGCAACTAAAATTAAGATGAAAGAAATACGTGACAATAATCAGGCATCTGCTAAATTCTGAACGTCTTGTTGCCCTGGGAATGGATTTGATGAAACTCTGGCAACTGACCTGGTAAACACCCATAAGGTCATTAATGTTTCCGAAAGTCACAGCACTGCTCACATGACTTTCGGAAACATTTTTTCACGCTCAGAGTTGCGGAGACATGGAATAAACTGCCCGCGTCTGTTGTAGGCTGCCGAAGCACTGAGTCTTTCAAAGCCTCCATGCTTCCTGTAATCCGCCGACACTATACCTGATGCCACTCTACACATACATATGCACACATGCGCACACATACATGCATATTACTACTGTAAACTGTTCATGTTCCTGACACTAATACATTATTCTATGTACTTGACATGAGACTTTGATGAGTTGTGGTGCACCTGAGCACTGTACACAATAAATTTCATTATTATTAATCATCTTAACAACAGCAACCGTGAGCACCTTTTTGATCTCTATGTTTCTAACACATGTGGGCATGCCTAAAAAGTCAGGAAACAGCATAGCTCACATGACTTGCGGAAACATTTTTTCACGCTCAGAGTCGCCGAGGCATGGAATAAACTGCCTGCACCCATTGTAGGCTGCTGAAATGCTGCATCTTTCAGGGCCTCCATGCTTCCTGTGGACCGCCGGCACTATACCTGATACCCCCCTCCACCCACATACATGTATATTATTACTTTACGCTGTTCATGTTCCTGACACTAATACATTATTCTATGTACTAGACATGAGACTTTGATGAGTTGTGGTGCACCTGAGCACTGTACACAATAAATTTCATTATCTTTATCATAATATAATATGAATATATAAGTTATGTAATTATTTAACATCTAAAAATCTTTAAAAATTAAATGGCTTTCTAAAATTTAGGCTTGCATTAAGTAATTATTTTACCTCTAAAAATATTTAGGGGTGACAAGACTTTCGGGTCACTTTGTAGAGTGCTAGGCTGGTTGTTTTGTTCATTCGTTTGTTGGTTCATTGGTTGGTTGGATTTGGCATGCCAACCCTAGTTGGGTTATTTTATGCCAAAAACATTTAGTCTTATTCATTCGTGATGGGGATTAAAAGAAGATGAAAGAAATACGTGATAATAATAAATAATGGATAAGAAAAAAAGGACAATAAATGAAAAATTAAAATACCTTTTTACTTAATCTTCGTGCTCTTTTCTCCTCGGGGGTTTCAGTAGATTTTATAATATCTTTCCGGCGCCTAAAAAAAAAAATGGAGTTTTGTTTATTTAATTAACAGCGTATGGGTTATTTAAAGCCAAAATTGTTATTTATTTATAAAGGTTTGGTTATAAGAATAACTATATTTTCAACATTCAATTGCAATCATTTTTTTCTTTTTTTTTTTTTATTAATAATAATTTGGACAGTTATATGATATCCAGTATTCCTATTAAAATTTTTTTTTTATTAATAATAATTTGGACAGTTTATATGATATCCAGTATTCCTATTAAAAATTATTTTTTTTATTAATAATAATTTGAACAGTTATATGATATTCAGTATTCCTATTAAAAATTCTTTTTTTATTATTAATAATAATTTGAACAGTTATATGATATTCAGTATTCCTATTAAAAATTATTTTTTTTATTAATAATAATTTGGACAGTTATATGATATCCAGTATTCTATTAAAAATTATTTTTTTATTAATAATATTTGAACAGTTATATGATATTCAGTATTCCTATTAAAAATTCTTTTTTTTATTATTAATAATAATTTGAACAGTTATATGATATTCAGTATTCCTATAAAATACAAATAATTTGCAAAGTTATATGGTTTCAGGGTATTCTAAGCCCCACTGACAGCGCTTTATATAGATGGGACCCTAAAATGGGTCAGAGTGGACCTGGGAGTAATGGTAATAAAGGGGTACTCCACACTCCGCAGAGCACCAAATTTGGAACTTCACCATTAGATGGTGTTTAACAACCATATTTGGAACCCTTGGAACAGTACTGATGAATCTGGAAAAGAGAGTGTGAAAACTGGAGATCAGAAGATGTTGAGATCACCCAGACTACAGCATTGAGATTAGCTAGAATACTGAAAAGAGTCCTGGAGTGCTGAGGAAACTTACCATCACTAAGTGTATATATATATATATGTATATGAAAAAATAGATGGAAATTAATCCGACAGTATGAAATTTAACATTTTGAAAAAACAAATGATGTCATGTAATTTGCTGACAGAAATCTGTTTCGACCAAATCGATAAATTGGTCTTCATCACGAGCAACATAGATGAGAAAAGAAAAATATCCGTTAAAAGACTGTTTACAAAACGAACGCTATATTCAACTGCTGAAAATTTTTAAAAATGCGTGTTCTGTTTTAAAAATAAAATAAATTTAATTTTTAATTTTTAATTTTTAAAAATCAGAAGCATTATAGTTTATAGTAAAACTCAAAAGAGTTTGTTGTAAAAATTATATAAAAGTTGTAAAGTGGGTATCAAAATTCTTTAGTCTTTTAACGGATATTTTTCTTTTCCCGTCTATGTTGCTCGTGATGAAGACCACTTTATCGATTTGGTCGAAACAGATTTCTGTCAGCAAATTAAATGATATCATTTGTTTTTTCAAAATGTTAAATTTCATATATATGTATATATATTACATATACATGTGTATGTAGGCATATGGCATAATGGTTAGAGTTGTAGGAAATGGACCCCGTCAAACCGAGTTCAAATCCTAGACAAGGCTGTTTGTATTTCACATAGCACTAATATCCTTGGGAAAGGTATGAATCCATATATTCTCCCTCCAGCTATGGGTAAAATAGTAAGGCAGACTGGGCTCTTTAACCTTGGATAGGTAACCAGTCTAGGAGAAGGAAAACTCTGAATTCAAAAATACTGTGCTCAGTCGTTGATTTGGTTTGTGGCATTCCTGGTGCACCAATTCTTTCCTATCGACTGTGCCAAAAAAGTGCGGATGGTCCAACACAAGCCTTCACCACTATAAACAAAACATTATGTGGTTTATTGGATGAACTCTCATGTGTCGAAATCAACAAGAGAGTCCATTTCCATTTTCATACATGTATGTATATAATAGTCATCCACAGACACTGTGTTTCGACATTTCACATCTCTTCAGTGTGGCTAGACTTTGAAACCAGGAGCGAACCAGGTATATACAATATGAGGTGGTTCTGAAAAGTTCTGAGTCCAACCAAGAAGAACCAATATATTCATTCTAAAATTCAACACTCTTCGTATATCCTTTTACAATCTTTTAAACCCTTTGAAAATATATCCCATAAAAATTAAAGAAAAAAAAAAATCATCTCTTAATTGGTTCTGCCAAGAACTTTTCAGTTCTCACTTGTAATAATAAAATCAAATAGATAAATTTGATAAAAGCAAAAAATGTAAATCCAAGCGATAAATTTTGAAAGATCTCCTACTTTTTCTCCACTTGATATTTCTCAACCTGAGCAATCTTTTTCCGATCAATTTCATTCAACCGTTTCTGTAGACTGGAATCAACATCGCTGTCGGAAGCTGATGAGGGACTTTCTGAAGACGGAAGAGATGAAGAGGGCTTCGGGGAGTTCTTCTTATGCTTTGAGGATTTTGAGCTCTTCTTTTTCCTGTCATCCTGTGACTTTGATGTTGATCTTGATCTTGAACTTGATCGCGATCTTGATCTCGATCGTGATTTGGAATGAGGCCGTGAAATGTTGTTACTTTCTGAAGAATCAGAGGCATAATCCCTGAAAAAAGTTTAAAAGAGAAAAATATTATCAATAAAAGAAAAATAAAAGATCCAAATATTCAGCTACATTTTTAAAAAAGTGGTGTGGGGAATGGGGCTATGGATTTCTGGTAAACATCATTGTCATAACTTGTTGAAATTCCTTTAATTAGCAAGAATATACACCCTCTGGGCATATTTAAATTAATGTAATGAAATATATTAAATTAGAAAAACTAACAAAATTAAACAAGAATGCATATAAAAAGATTACACTTATTTTGATTCATTATTATTACTAGCAAGGTATAAGTATTTAAGTTTTAATGTAATGAAATATATTAAATTAGAAAGACTAACAAAATATAAAAATATATAAAATCATTCATAGGATTGATTTTTATACATTCTCAAATAAAAAATAAATATTAGAGATCAATAACACCAAGTAATTATTTATTAAATCCAGTTTTGTTAAAACAAATTAACTACACCAATATATATCTAAAACATCATTTCTTAGTGATATGTAAGACACATTGCAGGATTTTAAACGCACTAATAACATGGGTGTTTTGAGGCAAAATCTAACTCAGATTTTCATAGAAACATTATTAATTTTATTCTATGTATTGATGATTTTGACTATAAATTAATCACTCCATTGAAAACTTAAGGAATTCATGAGGGTATTGTGACATAAGTAGTGATGTAGTTTTGGTTAGACGAACTTGAATCTCCATAAAGATTTGACTTACTTAATGAAGGTGGTTAATTAAGAGAAAAAAATTTCAGGTCTTTAGTTTAAAATTGACATCCATAGATTAAACTCTTCCACTTATTGCAGGTGACTGAAATTTTTTGTTGATTAATGTAAAATACTGAATAAATATATTTGATTGATAGATTTTAAAAAAAAGTATTTATCTGATTAATACTTTTTTGGTAACAAATGCAGAATAAGCGCACAAGAGATAATATCATTAGATTACGTATAAAAAGCCATAACATCTTCACAGAATAAGCCAAAACCTTTGCAACATTATAAGTTAGGATTAGTGTTAGGTTAATCTTCGAGAGTTTCTCTTATAATTATTGGAAATCATTTTCTATCCACTAAGGACAATGGCGTGTGTCCAAAATAATAAATAAAAAGTAAAAACATAAAAATTTTATCTGCAATCTGCACAAGTGACTCTGGCAGGCCAATTCTTCAGTGCAGCACACGAAACTGTGATGCTTTCTGGGGCTCTGGCTTTTCTCTCTCTTCTGGCCTCTTTTCTGTCGGGCTACTCTCCCTCTTCTGCCTTACCCCTCTCTGTGTCCTGTTTAATGTCGAGGCACCAGCTGCTCTATTTTTTGCATCTACCTTCATGTTTGTGTCAATATGGCATATCTCATAGCTCTCCTGCAGACATCTTTAAATCGTAGGCGTTTCTGTAATCTAATGCTATTTATATGTAAAATGCGATTCTAATGATATTATCTCTATGTGGGCTATTCTGCATCTGTACACACTTTTTTTTTAGTCATTGTTTTCTTATTTGTGGTTTATTATTGGACAATATTTTTTCTATGAAGGCCACAACAGAACCAATATAAAACATTGCTTAAAAGATATAAACTTTTTCCTAGAATTTATTAACATAAAAAACTGATTATATTTACAAGTTTTTAATGATCATATGCTGCACCCCTGGGGACCAAAGCCAGAGATGCTGATAGGTACGTGTCCTGCATCCTTGACATACAAAAATCTAAAATGACACAGTAAAATCATATCCATTCGTCCCATGCGTTTCTTTTTTTTCTTCCCCACCATTTCAAACTAATTGCAATACATTTCAATAGTTCTTAGAAACGAATTACACAGGAATAGGTTACAAGGTAGGAGTTAGATGGTTTTAGTTGTTTCTCCAGATCATAATAAAACCCTATAATCTATTAAGAAACTTTAGTTGGGACCCATTGATTTTCACGGGGATTCATTCAAAGCAAATATGTGCATCCCAGGACCACTAAATCAAAAAACTATCAGCATCACTGCAAAGCTGTGCTAAACACCCCCTCGCCTTCCTGGAATCTATTTTAATTTCCCAATGATTGCTTGATTGTGCTAGTGCCAGATGTCGATATAAAACGACTGTAATACCACCTGGAGGGGGAATTGTTTACGAGACATTTACATGGCAAATTGAACCCCACTAATCCAGATATGCTGATAGGTACGCATAGATGCACAAAAATCTAAAAGGATGCAGTAAAATCATATCCATGTGTCCCAGTGTTTTTTCTTTTTTTCTTCCTCACCATTTCAAGCAAACTATGGATACATTTCAATAGTTTCTTAGGAAAATGAATTACACAGGATAGGTTACAAGGTAGGAGTTAGACAGCTTCAGTTGGGACCCATAAATTTTCCATCATTAAAGCAAATAGCGTGTCCCCGGACACACTAAATCAAAAAGCTATCACACTGCACTTCCCAATTTTTTTTCCATCGGTGCTTAATCAATAATAATTAAAAGAATATTTGTGAATAATTAAAAAGACATTTTCAACAGTGGGTAGCAACCTTTGACCCTCAGCGTTTTAAGTTTTACATCACCAGAAAAGTAATAAGTTTTTTTTTTCTTTAATCTATTCTTTTTTAAAATTTGTTATTAAGGGTAATTTATGAGGAAGTGCGTCCCGGTCTCCTGCCTCAGAAATTGCTAGCCTGTGACTATTAAATAACGTCCCCAGTATGTCGGTGTTACTTGAAAGAAAACAACCAACTTAGGCGTTAAATGTATTTTAGAGGAGGGGGTATCTTTTTTGGCATAATTCTTTTTATTTATCGTAATTGTCGTAATTCTTGTCATTATAGAAATTTGTCGTAATTCTTGTTTATTTATCGTAATTTGTCATAATTCTTGTTTAGATATGAAGATGGATTATAGTTTGAATAGACTGAGATAGATAAACAAAATAATATATAGATATGAACAAATGGAGATAGATAGATATTTTCTACAAGTAAATGTATTTGTTGGGGTGTCGCTTCTTTTTTTGTCGTAATTCTTGTTTATTTAAACTAAAAACAAGACATTAAACAAACATGAATAAAAGAAAATCTGACACGACATAGCTAGGACATTATTTTAATAGTCACTGGGTAGCAAATTTCTGAGGCAGGAGACCGGGACGCACTTCCTCATAAATTACGTTATTAAGTAGTGGTATTTATTTTATTGGTAAAGAAGAACAATTTCCTCGTAAATTCCTACCATAAAATAAACTGAACCCTCATTTTATGTCCGTGTTTTTGCAATAAATGTTTTATTTTTCTTGCATCCGTTATTTTACAATACTAAATATATGTTCTTTATTCTTTAACAAATAAAGAAAATATATCTAGTATTATAAAATAACGGGTACAAGAAAAAATAAACATTTATTACAAAAACACGGACATAAAATGAGGGTTCAGTTTATTTTATGGTAGGAATTTACGAGGAAATTGTTCTTCTTTACCATTTTATTTAACAAGCAATAAAAATAGTGGACTGGCTCGGTAACTAATTTATGACTGAAAAAGATTTTTGTTTTGTGTTTTTATAAATATTATGGTGATCTTCAAAATACGCACTCCCCGAATTTTCCAACTAAAAAAAAAAAAAAAAAGAAATCCTCCCTTTAAATTAGCAGGAAAGTTTAGTCATAACTCCTGCACATATTTCTGATGTTTTTTTTTTTTGTTTTTTGTTTTTTTTTGTATTTTCAACTTATAAACATAGGTCCATTTTTACCTTTATAAACTGAAAGAACAGAACATTATCTCAGAAATTCGACAGGAACAAATCTTCCTTCGTTTAAATGTTTAATCAGGTTTACTCAGTCATACGACTCGAAGCAATAAATACAGGGACAAATAATTCTAGTTCGAATAAATGCTGGGACCATCCCTTTAGATAAGTACATAATAACATTGAAAATACAGCAAATGTTTCGTGGCTGTATATTTTTTACCATTCATGTGCTCGGTGCATATATTCGAGCATTTGTAAAACTTGAGCTGAATTTAATAGTAAAACAGGCTATAAAACGACTATGAAAACTGGCGCAACATAATCTTCCTAACTCTTATTTCTCTTGCATTGATCTAGTTCATTTTTTTTAAGTTAAACTTTAAAAAGAATTAAAAGTTCTGCTTTTGTTTTAAATAGACGCTCCTTTAAAAAAAAACGTAACATCAACGTTTTTTGAAAACAATGAAAATATTCATCGTTGTATTTTTTTTTTTTTACCTTTTTTTATGCTTCTTTTATGTTTATGTCGGGATTTATGCGAGGACTTATCCTTGTCCCGACTTCCTGACACTTCTATACGATCCATTTGTATATGTTTATCTAAGTTACGTTAAAAAAAATCTTAGGATATCATAAAAAATTATTTGCATTCGCCATTAGAGGATGCTACTATTTTTTTAACTTTAATATCAGAGAGTAATTCAAGGGGAAATCACTCTGGACTAACAAGTCGCTCTTCAATTGGTGGAAAACATTAAACAACGCAGAACACATGTCCTAGATGAAGAAGAGGTTGAAATGGCTATGAAATAAGGAGGAAGAAAAATCTTTTTTGCGCAGCTTTGTCTTCGGTTAATGTCTGTGCAATATTAGATCCATCCTTACAACAAATCGAAGATGGCGACTCAACCGAGTGTTGTCATCGAGGCTATGAAGCTTCTCATCTCGCCTGGCAATGTCGCGATTTCCAAAGAAAATAGCGACAAAAAATACAGCGGCGATGGTTTGGATATGATATTAGAAAACAGCTTAAAGGATTACACGGAGAAAATCAATACGGATACAAAATTCAGCTGGTTGAATTCTTTTTGGCTTGAGAGAAAAACACGTTATTTCCGTCCCGAAGCGAGCCTTAAATGGAAATTTGCATCGGCTTGTTTGATTTTGATCGAAGCTTTGACAGATTCCCTTCGGGAAGTTTCGATGCGTGAAAATGAAGCGATAAAACAACAAACAGAGTCAGCAGACTAGCGGTAGTGTAAAACCGAACAAAAAGCCAGCCGCTCCACAATTACCGGCCGACGCCCTGAGTATTAAACAACAAAGGTTTTTATGAATACAATGCAGTTCATCTTATGCCTCGGTGTTTATTCCACACTCGCTAACGGCGTGGGTATTCCCTTGGAACGAAGGTCAGGTTACGGCCTTTATTAACCTCGTCCGATCACCGGTCCGTTCTGGAAAGACAATTCAGGTTAGTGTTGATTGCTCGTATTTTTTCTGCTTGTCTCGATCAAACGTCCCTGTCCAGTCTGTTTTTATCTCGGTATTTGGGGGATTGCCCTTGCGGTCATGCTTCAGCTGTGCTACGGGGTAAAGAAGCGAATGCACCCCAAAGCTCCGCCCGGAAACGGTACCGTCCCCGTCGAGAAAAGCGACAAAACAGTTCTTGATAAATACCGATTTGAATTGTGATATAAATAAGACGACCGGACGAAACAAACGCCGGAGACGTCAGGTTCAATTTCAGCTGACACTGCCCCAGTTTCTTCAAATAACACAATCAAGCAACGTCTACTTACGTGTTGCTATACCGAAGACGATGTAACATTCTGTCAGAATTTTCTCGAAATTTAAAAAGGCGATCCTACCAACCCTCATTAGTTAAAGAACTTCTGCTCCTTCAAGGAGGACCCCGGCCCTAAACTCATAAAAACTTTGCAGCAGAATAACCCCGAGTAACGTCTGTCGCCGGTGACCTAAACTTACCCCCTGCTCCTTCCTGGCTGAAAATCGCTTGCAGCCAAATATTAAATAAAATTCTTCTATCAAAGCCCAGCGGTATACTCCACGTTGTCCAAGGAATGCTTGATGCCCCGTCAGCGCAAAAACTGATGAAACAAAGATTACAAAAAAATGTTATGCAATTGCCAAAGTGATTGCTACTCGCCCACCCTGTTCCCACTGATGATGATTATTACAAACATATGTGCCCTCAGGTGATAGAACTGATTCGAGACTCCCATAACGACCAATTCCGTCAAATACTCCGTGTTTCTAGCTGCGCAATGAATCTTGTATCAAGCAAAAATCCATCTTTATTCGAGAAGTACTTTCTTAAAAATTTGCTGGCGCCACTTTACTCTTGTATCGAATACACTCACGATAGCAGTACCGAATCGGGTCAGACTATAGTAGATGAATTTCAGTTGAACACATGCATCGAAGACACCCACAAGGTGTTCATCTGCGGATCAGAGCCACAAGCAGAATTACTAAATCGACTCCGTCCTTTTCTCCATGTCATCTTTTCCATTTTTGCTACACCGATATGACTTCTTCTCATGTGCGATCTCTTACTGAAGAGATCTTGTTGGTATATTTAAAGTTTGTTGACATAGACGATGCATGATATGTCTGAGGACATTTATTTTTGGCTCCTTGATCAAAAATGAGAACCTTGGGGTCAATCTGATGCCATCAAGGTTAACATTCACTGTTGGGGATAACGACTGTCCAAGGGTTGTCACAAAACCAGACGGTGATGCCGACGATGATGAACAACTAGATTTATTGTGTGATGAATCGGAACGGACGGGTAGCCTACTTAATCTGATTTCAAAATTGGAGAAGGAACCAGTTACTGAGAAATTCCTCGTTTACATGCTACAAGAGCTGACCCGGACTTTGAATGAGGAAACTGTGTCGGATGATGCCTGTGAAAAGGAATCTTCAGATTTAAGTTCTACAGAATTGCTTGATATTGAAAGCAGGATGCAAGATACAACCGATCAGGTTTTTTATCAGCTTACAATTCTGAACTTCCTTGCGGCAGTTTATGAGAAGCTTGGTCCGACAAGCTTAAAAAGCACAAAGCATGTGCTCGAGTTCATAAAAGCACTTTAACAAAAGGCAATGATGATCTTGATCCGGTAGAGAAAGAATTTGGCGGCATCTTTAATAACGAGATCCTGACCATGTCCCTGGGCATGCTGACAGCTGTGGTCGCCGGGTGCTCTACAAATGACAGAGGAAGACCAGAAGACCTTAACGGGATTTATACCTTTATTGCAAAACGTGATCATGACGACAATAATTCCAGCATCAAATCAATGGCCTCTAGTCTGCGGGTGGCTATTGCTACCTACGGTAAAGTCTGGCCAGGGATGGACTTTGCTGACCTTTATGCAAACGAGGGCAAAAATGAAAAACCCGTCTGAAAAACCCCATCAGTTAATCACAGAAGTATTTGATAATCCTCATGCAGAGACGACCAAAAAAAGAAGTTCCTGCTACAAAGAACTCAAAAAAGAAATCAAACAAGAAAAATAAAAAGAAACGATTAGTCAATGCTTCCGCAAGTTCCACTAAACAAAGATGCTGTTGAAGACACTGCTTCATCCAAAAACCCGCTTCCTGAAAGTCCGAATGAAAACACAGTTCCAAAACAAAACGACCAAACAACGTCTTCAGATACCAGTACAAAGAAAACATCAACTAAAACATCTAGATCTTCAGAACTCCAAGATGCTCTAAAAGAAACTTATGACCCTTTCGTTCCAGTGCAGGTCACGGCTTTGATCAGCCTGACAAAATAATTCAAAGCAAGGATAAAGAAACCATTAAAAACAAGATCTTGTCTTACAAGTCTTTGAAGAAAAACTCACACATCCGGATTCTTACATTTACTTAGCGGGCTATCAACGGTCTTGCGGCCATGGCTGAGAATTTTTCCAGAAAAAGTAATTCCCCGGCTCATAGACCTGTTTCGCGACCCGGAATCGGAAATTGAAAATGGCGAAGCTGTTCCTTCTGAGATGAGAATAAAACTTGGCGAGTCTATCGTGAAAACGTCCCGAAGCCTCGGTACGACTATCCCCAAATATATCGGACGTCCTTCTGGGTGCTTTCTTGCAAGGTGCCAAGGATGAAGACCCACTCGTACGGGCCAGCAGCCTTTCGAATTTGGGTGAACCTGCAAGTTGCTTCACTTTTCCCTTGGAAATGTTATCCATGAGATCTTTTCCTGCAGCTGTTCGATGGCCAAATCTGATCCGAGTGTGGAAGTTCGAGCAGCGGCTGTCCTGCTTATTACCCAGCTGCTCCAAGGACTTGGAAAGGATGCCCTGAAAGTATTGGAATTTGTGATGAAGGATCTTTACCAGTTGCTTAAATCGATCATGGTTGTTGAAAAAGAGGAACAGGTTAAGTTGCATGCTAACTTGGCCTTAAATGAACTTGACAATATTATGAGGGAAACTCTTTTCCCGAAACAAAATCTGACAAAGAAAATCCGAATTCTTGATACGGAATAGACTTTTTAGTTAACTCGAACTTAACGGACCTAAATTTCACCATCGTATGTCACCCCTCTGAAAGACAAAAAAATACCAAAAATCAAGGAATTAACCAATTTAATTAAGTTTTCAGTGTTGATATATTAATGAATAAAACATATAATGCACCAATTATTTTATTTAAAAACTTTTACATTTTTCTGGTCAGTTAATTTTGAACTATGTATCTTTGAGGCATAACACAGATTCTCAAAGATACGTGGTATAAAGTTAATTGACCTGAAAAAAATGTAAAAGTTTTTTAAATAAATAACTGGTGCATTATATCTTTTATTCATTAATTATATCAACACTGAAATTTCATTAAATTCGGTTAATTCCCTGATTTTTGGTATTTTTTGGGGCGAGTGACATGGTGGAATTTAGGTCCATTAAAGTTTGATTTAACAGACTTTATTATTTTTTTAAAATCACATCCAACTACATCTTTTTCTAAATACAGTTCATCAAATCTATTTGTGCCTGTGCAGGTTTGCACAGCAATACTTGACAGCTGACCATTCTACAAAAAACAAAAAAAATTTCTGTTGTATTTTTCTAAACAAATGTCTTTGACCTAGGTTAATAGTAGGACAGACTGGGTTCTTTAGCCTTGGTAAGGCAACCAATCTACAATAAGGAAAACCTCTGAATTCAAACCAGCATTCTCCGCTTAATAATTTACCTTGTGTAACATCCTGCCCATAAAAATAAATGACTTTGACCCAGGTTAAGCAGGTGTGGTAGTACTTGTTAGGGTCACATCTATCTGTTAAATAGATCAAAAAGTGAATATTAAAAATGTTTTTTTTTAAATTGAATACCCAACAAGAAGGAATAAAACAAAATGTCTTCAACATAAAATAACCCAACAAGGATTGACATGCCGTAAAATCCAAAAAAATTGAATACCCAACAAGAAGGAATAAAACAAAATGTCTTCGGCATAAAATAACCCAACAAGGGTTGACATGCCATAAAAACCAACCAACCCCCCAAAATTGAATACCCAACAAGAAGGAATAAAACAAAATGTCTTCAACATAAAATAACCCAACATACTGTAAAATCCAACCAACCATTTCTGTTGGTTAAGGTGTATCAATAACACTGGTGTTAATATTTCTTGTCAAATACAAATCTTATTATAATGGAGATTGTGTGTTTTTCTGTCTGTAACCGAAACTATATTACTACTCATATCACAATTCCCTTAATTATTTACGTCAAATTCTCCATGATTTCATTCTTTTAAACCTTCAGTTATTAATAAAAATTGTTTTACATTATGAATACTGTTGACCATATCTACATACTAACAACATGCAATTATATTTATATATACAACAAAATAGCGGTTTACAGTTTGAACGAGAAGGCTAATTTGCATATTGATATTTAAAATTTTATTTTAATAAATATGTGCTTGGTATTATTGATTTCTAATTATTTAGTTTTATCTTAAGAAATATAAACAAAAATCTCGTGGATAAATCTTAAAAGAAATTTACTTACAAGAAGAAATAACTGTAATATTGTCCTTTACTTCCTATTTTAACTAAATAGTTAAATGGGAAAATTTACCAATGAAAAGAGGGGAGTAATGGAAAATGATGGAATAGTTAGTTTCAAAGTTGTTCTATTTTTTTCGATTATACCCCTTCTGTTGCAGATCTTTTTATTATATTATAGTTTTCATTAGCCTTTCTATTTAATATGATATTTTATTATATAAAAAAAAACAATTTAGCTATAATAAAAAATATAAACAAAAAAGGAGCCCAATTTGAAATTTCCATTTCTGTTGGGTAAGATCTATCAATAACACTGGTGTTAATATCATTGTTAAATATAACAAAAAAGGGGCCCAATTTGAAATTTCCATTTCTGTTGGTTAAGATCTATCAATAACACTGGTGTTAATATCTATTAAATATAAACAAAAAAGGTACCCAATTTGAAATTTCCATTTTTGTTGGTTAAGATCTATCAGTAACACTGGTGTTAATATCTATTGTTAAATATAAACAAAAAAAGGAGCCAATTTTGAAATTTCCATTTCTGTTGGGTAAGATCTATCAATAACACTGATGTTAATATCTATTGTTAAATATGAACAAAAAAGGGCCCAATTTGAAATTTCCATTTCTGTGGGGAGATCTATCAATAACACTGGTGTTAATATCTATTGTTATATGAACAAAAAAGGTGCCCAATTTGAAATTTCCATTTCTGTTGGTTTAAGATCTATCAATAACACTGGTGTTAATATCTATTGTTAAATATATGAACAAAGGTGAAAGTTTATTTGTTGGGTAGGTCTATTCATAACACTGGTGTTAATATCATTAAATATGAAAAATAAAAAGGGACCAAAGTTATATTTTTTTTTTTTTTGCACATATGGAGTACTTTAAGTAATTACAGTCTTATTATTACAGAAAATGTAACGTTACTCGTGCTGTTTAGCTCGAGAATGAGTTGTCGTACGTTTATTTAGGGGAGAGAGGTATATCTATTTCTTTCCTAAGTTATCAGCGGAGGAGTATAGGAGGTAGAGACAGCTGGTAATAAACGTAACAACTATTCTAGTAACACGAAAGTAATGATATATATTTCGAACAAGTGCATCGGAATGGCGAAAGAAAAAATCAACGTTGGTGTTTGTTATTTGTCATATCTAACAATAAGATATTAACACCAGTGTTAATCATGACGAGAGCAACCCACGCACCCTCGGTAAATTCAATATTCGCACTCTCTCTTTTCACGTATTATCATATTTAAACAATAGACGTTATTAGACACAGTGGTTTATTGTACGATTTAAACCAACAGAATGGAAATTTCAAAATTGGCACCTTTTTTTGTGTTCATATTGTAAGCATAAGATATTGAAGTACGCTGTGATGAATGAGATTCTTGATAGGAAATTTACTAAAATTGGGTCCCGTTTTGATTGTTCATTATTCGTATATTCGAAAAGAGCGAGTATACGATCAGTGTTAGATATATGAAGTCTTACCCCAGCAGAAATTGAAATGGAGGCAGAATTGGGCTCTTTTTCGCTGGTTTATATGTAACAATAGATATTAACACGCGCAGTCGGAGTTACATGCATGAGAACCCAACTAAGAACGCGTATTCAAATTGTGTACCTTTTTTTGTTTATATTTAAGTAGATAGTTGAGAGTCACCAGTGTTATGTTATATGTATATCAATGTCTTCCACAGAAATGGAAATTTCAAAATTGGGCCCTTTTTGTTCATATTTAACAATAAGATAGTTAACACAGTGTTTATTTGAGAGAGTACGTTAGCCTATAACAGAAAATGGAAAATTTCAAAATTGGGCACCTTTTTGTTATTTTAATAGATATTAAACCATGTTATTGATAGATCTTACCAACAGAAAAAATGGAAATTTCAAAATTGGGTCTGCTTTTTTTGTTTAATATTTAACAAGAATTTTTATAGTATAGGCTAGCTCAGATATATGCAGCCCTCTGTGTGCGCCAAGTATTAATTTTGAAGTAGTAAAGACAGGTGATGAATGATTAAAGAGCAAGCTAATGAAACTGACTAAGAATGCAGATAAAAAGAGACTGGCAACAGAGGGGGTATAATCGAAAGACACAACTTTGAAACTATATATTATATCATTTTCCATTACTCCCCCATTGTCATTGGTATTGTTCCCATTTAACTATTTAGTTAAAATATCGAGAGAGAGAGCACAAATATTAGACAGTTATTTTCTTCCTTTGTAATGTAAATTTCTTGTAAGATTTATCCACGAGATTTTTGTTTATATTTTCTTAAGATACAAACTAAATAATTAGAAATCAATAATACCAAGCACATATTTATTAAAATAAAATTTTAAAATATCAATATGCAAATTAGCCTTCTCGTTCAAACTGTAAACCGCTATTTGTTGTAAATATATAAACTATAATTGCATGTTGTTAGTATGTAGATATGGTCAACATATTCCATAATGTAAAACAATTTTTATTATAACTGAAGGTTTAAAAGAATGAAATCATGGAGAATTTGGACGTAAAAATTAAGGGAATTGTGATATGAGTAGTAATAGTAGTTTTCGTTACAGACAGAAAAACACACAATTATTATAATAAGATTTGTATTTGACAAGAAATATTAACACCAGTGGTTATTGATACACCTAACACAGAAATGTTGGTTTGGATTTTACAAGTATGTTGGGTTTTTTATTGTTGAAACTTTGTTTTAAATTCTTCTTGTGGGTATTCAATTTTTGGGGGGTTGGTTGTTTTTTATGGCATGTCAACCCTTTGGTTGGGTTATTTTATTGCCGAGACCATTTTGTATTTTATTCCTTCTTGTTGGTGTATTCATTTTTTTGGATTTTACGGGCATGTCAATCCTTGTTGGGTGTATTTTATGTTGAAGACATTTTGTTTATCCTTCTTGTTTGGGTATTCATTTAAAAAAATTTTTAATATCTGCACATTTTTGATCATTTTAAGCAGAAATGAGATGTGACCCTACAAGTTATAACACACCTGCTTTACCTGGGTCAAAGTCATTTATTTTTATGGCAGGATGTTACACAAGGTAATTAATCTAAGCGGAGAATAGCTTGGTTTGAATTCAGAGATTTTCCTTATTGTAGATTGTTTGCCTTACCAAGGCTAAAGAACCCAGTCTGTCCTACTATTAACCTAGGTCAAACGACATTTGTTAGAAAAAATACAACAGAAATTTTTTTTTTGTGTTTTTTGTAGAATGGTGCAGCTAGTTCAGTATTAGCTGGTGGCACCTGCACCAGGCCACAATATAAGATTTGATGAAACTGTATTAGAAAAAGATGTAGTTGGGATGTTGACTTTAAACAATATAAAGTCTGTTAAATCAAGCTTAAATGGACCTAAATTCCACCTGATCGACTCCGCACCAAAAAATGACCACACACACACCCAGGAATTAACCGAATTAATGAGAATTTTTCGAGTGTTGATTTATATTATGAATATAGGAGATTATATAATGACCAGTTATTTAGTTAAAAAACTTTTACCATTTTTTCAGGTCAATTAACTTATACCAGACGATTCTTTGAGAATCTGTGTATGCCTCAAAGATAACATAGTTCAAAATAACTGACCAGAAAAATGTAAAGTTATTTTAAATAAAATAATTGGTGCATTATATGTTTTATTGCATTAATAATATCCCAACTGAAAAAACCCTTTTAAATTTTTAAAAAATTTTGGGGTTAATTCTTGATTTTGGTATTTTTTTTGTCTTTCAGAGGGTGACAATACGATGGTGAAAATTTTAGGTCCCGTTAAGTTCGAGTTAACTAAAAAGTCTATCCTATCAAGAATTCGGAATTTTCTTTGTCAAGATTTTGTTTCGAAAGAGTTTCCCTCATAATATTGTCGAAGTTATTTAAGGCCAAGTTAGCCATTGCAACTTAAACCTGTTTCCTCTTTTTCAACAACCATGATCGTATTTAAGCACTGTAAAGATCCTTCATCACAAATTCAATACTTTCCAGGGCATCCTTTCCAAGTCCTTGGAGCAGCTGGGTAATAAGCAGGACAGCCGGATCTCGAATACTTCCACACTCGATCAGATTTTGGCCATCGAACAGCTGCAGGAAAGATCCATGGATAAAATTTCCAGGGAAAAGTGAAGCAAACTTGCAGGCTTCACCCAATTCGAAAGGCTGCCTGGCCCGTACGAGTGGGTCTTCACCTTGGCACCTGCAAGAAAAAGCACCTAGAAGGACGTCCCGATATTTGGGGATAGTCGTAACAACAAGTATGGCTTTTCGGTGTACGTTATTCATCGGGAAGTATTACATGAATGTTTTATTTCTCTCTCTGCGCACAGAGAGTGTACAGTCTACGAGACAGCAATGGAATATAATGGACTATGAATTCGAGCTGAGTGTTGAAAGGAAACTCTCAGTGTCTTATTGGAGTCACTCGAAATATGGAGGAAAATTTATCGTTGTTTGGTCATAAATTCCTAGCCATGCGCCGTCTAAGGCGTTTGTTAGCGGACTCCCCCAGAATATCATGTATATGTATGATTCGGATGTTTGTACTTTATCTTCAAAGAGACTTTAAAGACAAGATCTTGTGTTTTATAAGCTTTTCCTTATCCTTTGCATCTGCAATTTAACTTATTGTACGCTGAAGTCAAGTCCGTAGACCCTTGCCACTAGGGAACTAGCAAAGGGTTCGATAAGTTTCGTTTACGAGCATCTTCTGGGTTCTTCCAAGATCTAGGATGTTTTTTTACGTAATGTTTTTCTCTTGCACAGATATTCTGAACTAAGTGTTCTTCTACCAGCTGATGTTTTGGAACTGGTGAATTACAGTTCGGTACTGCAAAGCGGGTTTTGATTGCGAGCACAGTAGCACATCTCAAACGAGCATGCTCTTGGTGTTAGTGGTAAAGCTATTGCGAAGCACCATAGATATATTCAGTTTCTTTTTTTTATCTTGTTATTGACTATTCTTTTTTGATTCTCGTAAGATAATGTCATTTTTTGGAGATAGTCATCTTTGGAGAAGGATTAATCATATGAGCGTGTTACTACGTGACTTTCTATATACGATTGTGGGTTGTATAGTTTACTGGATTCGTACCCATTATTGTGCCCATATGTCAGTGTTTGCGAGTAAACGATCAGCATAACGCTCCAACCCTGGCCAGACTTTATCGAAGTACAACAAAAGCCACCAGAATCAATGACACTATTGATTTTGTATGTCTGATATTGATTTGTGTTATGATATCTAGTATTGGCTAATACAAGGGTATAGTGAACAGTTGAGCGGTCTTCCTGGTCTTTTCTGACTGTCATTTGGTTTGAGGATGACACAGAGCGACCACAGCCGCACTTTGCATGCCTCCAGTGGACATTGGCAGGAACACACTCGCTTGATTAAAGAGAGACCAGCAGAATTCATATCTTGGTCGAACCGAGATCCAGATCATCATTGGCCTGATAATTGTTAAATGTGTTTTATGACACTCTCAGACGCAAAATGCTTGAAGATCACCAAGACTTCTAGAACGGACTGAACCTCCTCATTGAGAGAGTAGCCCGCAAGGATATGCTTCAGATGAATGAGAAATAATACCTGTATTCGGTTTGTGAGTAGCATCCTGCATTTCACAAGCAGTCTGTATAACCTAAATTGAAGATCCTTCTCTCACAGGCATCCATAGCACGACACATGTGACTCATTACAAAGTCCGCGGTCAAGCTCTTTTCAGCATGTAAAAGGCGAGGTATTATATACTACAGTAACTGCGCTCCTTCTCAACAATTTTTGATCACTATCTAATGTATTGTAACTATAGCTCTCACTCCGGTCACCAGTGCGACGGAATATATTCACAATATGGATTCAACCACTAAATCCTATGTTTTTCATCCCATAACGAGTCGGGCGATTCACCGTTCTTAGGTTTTGTGACAAATCGCCTTGGCATCAATTCTGTGTAATGCCAAACAGTGAAAGTTTAATATTCGATGACAATCAGCATTGAGAGACCCAAGCGCTTCTTATGTTCTGATCGAAGAGCTTCTGAAAAACTTACAAAGTTCTTGACATATCATCGACAGCGTGCTAGGTCATCATCAAACTTTTTAAATATACCAACAAGATCTCTTTCAGTAAAGCCACATCGGCACACAAACTCGTAGCATATGAAAGTCATACAGCCTAAATTAGCAATAAAACACTAGGAAATAGAATGAGACAGACAAGGACGGTGTATCACTGGACTATATAGGTAATTCTGCTCTTGTGAGCTTCTGAGACTGCTCGACAAGTATAGAACTACACTTGTGATGATCGTCAACTTCAATGCATGTGGATTTATATCATGAAATTCATTACTAACTATTATGAGTCCAACCCCCTCCGTCAGACCCGAATACTCGGATGCGAGTATCACAAGTGGATGTGCTAAATCGATTATCTATAGTAAGAGCACGGCCCGAGCATATGTTTTTAAAGAATACTACAAGGTTTTCATAAATATAAGATTCGGATGTTGACGTTGATATATATATTTCATTGCGCGCATGTCTAAAATACCGGAGTTAGTACTTGACGGAGAGTGGTTTCACGCTTATTGAGAGGCAACGAATCGAGTTTTAAAGTACGACCTCCACGCGAGGCCCACATTATGATCTCTTGCACATGAGAGCACTCACATTCAGTTGTGTGCAACAGCGGGTGGGCGATAGAGGCAATTTCGCATTGGGCAGAGATCGAATTTAGAGCCAATTTATGTAATCTTCGTTTCCATCAGTTTTTGCTGCTCGACGAGGAGCAGAGAGCTATACCTTAGGACGAACAAGTATGTGAGTATTACGCAGACTGAGGTGCTTTGATAGACAAGTCTTTTATTTTAATATTTGGCCTTGCCAGAGCGAATTTTCAGCCTCAAGAGAGAAGCAAGGTGGTAATGATATTCAGCTCACCGCTCAGCACCAGCAGAGGTATCAACATTTCTTCGTCACGCGCGTGTTATTCTTAGACCACAAAGTTTTATTGTATGAGTAAAGGGCCGGGTACCTCCTTCGAGAGAGCGCGCCACTATGAACTTCCTATAACTATAAAAAGAAGAATGGTAGGTAATCGTTCCTATTAAAATCTTCCCGAGATGAAAAATTTCATGAGACACAGATACACTCTATATGTCAGTCGAAGATTGAGGGGTAGTAAGAGTTATATCGTCTGCTGACATTGCCTATGGTTCAATTAACTGAAGTAAACTGGGCGCGCGCGCGAGAGGTGAGTCAGCTGATACTTTGATCCTTGCACGTGTCTACCGTGCGTTTGTTTTTCGCTCCCGGTCGTCCTTTACTTATTAATCACAGATCTCAAAAATCGTCGTCACATTACAGAAGACTTGTTTGCTGTCGGCTTTGTGCGTGCACGGGTGTACCGGTCAAACCCCAGCTTTTCCGGCGTGATCGGACTGTCTCTCTGACGAATTCGTGCTCTTTATCCCCCGTACCAACCACGACCTGACTACATGACTCGTCAAGTGCTCAACTCCACTCAATATATTACATCTCTCAGTACGATAGAGAGAGTCAGACTGGACTTAGGCACATATTGATCGAAGGGACAAGGCTAGATATCACAAATCTGTATGAGCAATTCAAGTCTAACCACCTAGAACTGCGTACACCTAGAACGGTAGCGTGGTGGATACACACGACTTCGATGCGGATTAAAAAATTAGTGCTCGTATATCCGGACTTCTCGTGGGCCAGAGGGAGATTACCGACTGCGGTAGCGGAGAGGATGACGCTGTGGATAAACACCGAGGCATAAGATGGAACTGCATTCGTTATTTCATATATACCCTTATTTTGTTACGTTCTAAATACTTTACTCCCAGGTCCACTCTGACCCAGAAGTGGTAGTACCTTTTTTAGGGTCCCCATCTATATAAAGCGCTGTCAGTGGGGCTTAGAAATACCCTGAAACCAATATAACCTTTGCAAATTATTTGTATTTTTATAAAGGAATACTGGATATCATATAACCGTCCAAATTAATTATTAATAAAAAAAAAAATTTTAATAGGAATAAATTGGATATCTGTTCAAATTATTTATTTAAATAAAAAAGAAAAAGAAAAAAATAATGATTGCAATTGAAATGTTTGAAAATATAGTTATTCTTATAACAAACCTTTAATAAATGAATAACAAAATTTGCGCTTTAAATAACCCATAGGCTGTAGTTAAATAACAAAACTCCAATTTTTTTTTTTTTAATAGGCGGCCGGAAAGAATATTATAAAATCTACTGAAAACCCCCGAAGGAGAAAAGAGCAACGAAGATTTAAAGTAAAAAAGGTTATTTTTTGATTTTTTCAATTTATTGTCCCTTTTTTTTCTTATCCATTATTTATATTTGTCTACGTATTTCTTTCATCTTCTTTTATCCCCATCACGAAAATGAAATAAGACTAAATGTTTTTGGCATAAAAATAAAACCCCACGGACAACCGTAGCCGGGTAATGTGTGGTAGTCGGCCATTTTTGTGTTCGTTTTACACTACCCCAAGCCTAAGTCTGCTGACTCTGTGTTGTTTTTACTCGAGCTACTCCATTATAACATCAGGAAATACGTACCACAAGGCGAAATCATGATCAAAGCCATTCGCAGGTCAAAATCAAACAAGTGCCGATGCATTTCCAATTTAACAGGCACAAGATTCGGAGCACGGAATAACGTAATTTTTTCCGCAAGGCAAACGAAACTCTCAACGCGCAGAACTACAACTTTTGTATAATTGACTATTAATCGTCGACCGCGGAAATCCATGTTCTAAGCTGTTCCTAACTATCATTATCCAAAATACATCGTCCTGAGAGACTGGTAAGTTATAATTTGTAACGAGCTATTTTAAACCTTTAGGAAACTCTGCGACATTTGCCAGATCTCAGATGACAAAGCATTCATGGCCTCGCATAAGACAAACACTCGTGTGTAGTCTGCCAATCTAGTCATTTAGAGCTGTATATAGTTGAATAAGATTAATAAATGCATATGATCTATTAACTAGAAGACGAAACTCAGCTAATTAAAGAGATTTGTTTATACATTCTCCTTTAAACTTTCAAGCCCATTTTACACTAAACACTTCACTTTCTTCAATCTTATGGACAATTTCATTAGCGTTTTAAAATATGTTTTTTCCACACACCAAAATTGAAGAGCGCTTATGATAGTTCAAGTTGATGATTTTCCGCTGTTGATAATCTACGTCTCTGATATGAGAGTCTAATACAAAAGAAGAGTATGACTCACGTTCTAAATGGCGAATGCAAATAACGCTTATACACCTAAACACCTTTTTTAACATAAGTTATGCTGCACATTTTGTAAACATATACTATAAATGGGGGAATATAACATAAAGTTACATTTATCCCGCGATATGAAAGTATCAGAATCAGGTAAGCCATGTAGGTTCACAAGTCGCTCGAATCAATATAGCCACGAGAGCCAAAAACAAATAGAAAATAAATGATATAGCAACAAAAAAGGTATAAAAAATAGAGATACAACGATGAGTTGATTTCCATTTGTTTGTCAAAAGCGGTTGGGGATGTTATACGTTTTCTAGTGTTTAAAAGAGACTGTCTATTTAAAACAAAAGCAGAACTTTATAATGTCCTGGTTTCAAAGTTAACCAAAAAAACAGGGCTAGAAATCGACATGCAGAGATATGAGAAGAGAAGGTGCTACGGCACACGTATGAATTGCACAGAGATTTTGTTCAATAGTCGTATTGTATAGCCTGTCTTACACTAATTTATAATTTCAGCTCTCAACGGTTCTACACAATTACAACTCTGGAGAGTGATTGTTCGACGAGCCACATGAAGTGGTAAAGAAACAAAGTATCTAGCACGAAACATTTTGTCTCATATTGTCACACTCGTTCAGGCTGAGTCTTACCTTAGAGAGAGAGTGGCATCCCAGCATTTATTGCGAAAAAAATATTTGCCTGTTAGTTTAATTGTCTTCGCAGTCGTATGACGAAGATAAAAACCTGATTATACATCATTGTAAACTAGAGAGGCAGATTTGTCTTCTCCTAGTCGGACACTCGTTGTAGATAATGTTCTGTTCTTTCAGTTTTATAAAGCACTAAGAGTAGCGATCCTTAAGTTTTAAGTTGGAATAATACAAAAAAAACGCAAAAACAGAAAAAAAAACATAAACCATCAAGGAACCCACACGTACAAGGAGTTGGTGTTAGAAAATTAACGCATAATTCTTAGCGAAGATAAAAAGAAATGTGTCTGTCTCTATTCTATCCTTTGTGTTTTTAGGTTCGTGTGATAAATTGCTGGAGTTGCAGAGTAATGAAAAGAAGTATCACCATAATATTTATATAAAAACATAAACAATGAATACTTATTTTTCTCTAGATCATAAATTAGTTTACCGATGTGCGCAGTCACATGATTGTTTCATTGCTTTGTTCACAGAAGTAAGCAATAGCCTACAACCTTACAAGGCGGGAAAAAAACAGATCTTCCTCTGATCGTATAACTAGATGTCCTAACTAGAATAAAAATATGAAACACTGAATCACTCTTCATGTTTATGGTCCTCTAAGTTGTATAATGTAGATAAAGTCTTTATAGTTTTTTTCTTGTATCCACACGTTTAATATAATTTTATAATACTAGATATATTTATTCCTTCTATAGTTCATGATTATGATACGAGATAAAGAACACCTATATCATGAGTATGTTTGGCTAAAATACAGGATCGCAAGAAAAACTATCACATTAAAAAAGAGTTTATCTTCCAGCAATAAGAATACAGAGACGCATAAAAACTGAGGGTTTCATTTATTTTATGGGTAGGAATTTTACGAGAAATTCAGTACTATACTTCATATTACGTATATAAGATGAGTACAGTACGGACATACAACTTAAATAATGATAAACTTATAGGAATGTGATGTGTGTACAACGGTTAATTTGCCTCAAAATAGTGAGAACATTGCGCTACCTATGGTGCTAGTGCACTAGCGTATTAGAGTGAAAATAGATCGATCCCATAAAGTAATATGTCCGTGTCCGAGGATAGTATCGTTTTGGCACTATATCTACAGGTTTGTTTAATGTCTTTGTATATTTGTTAGTGTTATCAATCTAAAGGACAGAGTAGGAACAATAAAAGAAGCAGGCAGAGCAACATCGGCCAACGAGGCATATCATTTTATCTGTAGAAGAAAAATACCTCAGATCTATCTCTCTTATCGGGTCTCATAATATGACTATATTCCTATATTTTGAACACAATCCTAATCTACAGGTCCTATATCCGACACGCTATAATGAGTCATCTAATGTCATATCTTAAGAGAAAGAATATCTCGCCATATGAGATTATCACTCTACCAAGCAAGAATTACAGACAAATTCTGTACTGATATGATGAGACAAAAATTACTGGACTATATTTATCGATATAATACAATGAGAGAAGTCCACGTGAGCAGTGCTGTGACTTTCGGAAACATTAAAATGTGACCCTTAATGGGTGTTTACCCATCAGTTTGCCAGAAATGCAGGGGTTTATTTTCATTCAATCCATTCCCAGCGCAACAAAGACGTTCGAATATGGCAGATGCCCTGATTAATTTGTCAACGTATTTCTTCATTTTTTTAAATTTAGGTTGCTTTTTAATCACAAACTAACAGAACAATTATTTTTACAAGTATAATAAACAAAATATTGATAATAATTCTATTGATTTTTTTAAATTATTAGACTAAGAAAGTGGCTACTCGACTTCGGTCTGGGTAGAGGAAAGTTTAAAAAAAAATAAGTTAGTCTTTGCAAGATATGTCGGGGGCATTAGGTACTTGGGATTGCGCGAAGGTTGTGAGAATCCTACTGGATGTGTGCCCGCCCATAAAAAATCCAAAAACAAAATATGAATAAACCCCCTACCTTCACTTACTAACAAAAATATAACAGTTAATCGCACTAAGAAAGGTATTTTTGTTTTTCCACTTTTCCACATCAACTATCTGGAGTATCATATAGCTGGGGCACGATATTATTTTAAAATATAGTTTCACTAGGGTAGTTCAATTTTCTTAAACAGGAACATGTGACTGCACTTTTCCACTTCATATATTTCCATATAAATAAAGAGAAGTGTATATAAAGAAAAATAGATTAATAGAAGTAAAAAAAAAAAAGCTTAAATATCGGATTGGAGAAGTGGATTGTAAAAACATTATAAATCCATGAGAGCACGACAAGTTTGTAAAAACTGTTGGAAATGTTGTCCTTTAATTTATTTCCACCCAACTTATATCCCTTTTCACATTTATAATCTATTGATTTTCACAACAGAATAGGAAAAATATATATTTTTGGAGAGGTAAGTTGCAGTGTATTGATAAATTTTTGTAATTTAGTGTGCTCCGTGTGGACACGCCACTAAATTATGCATTAAGGAAAAAATATTTAATAAGGGATCCCAAATGAAGACGTATCTAACTTCCTACATTTGTTATAACCTATTCTTGAAGTAATTCATGCCAAAAAACTATATTGAGAAATGTATTATAGCATAGTCTAAGGCTTGAAATTGCGTGAAGGAGATGAAGAATAAAAGGTAAGAAAACATCATGTGGACCACGTGTTACTCAATTGGGTAATATATGTATATTTTCCTGATGATCCATTTAGATTTTTTGAGAGTGCATCTCATGACCGCTAACTCTATCGAGATATGTGCGTGGATGAAGCGATTCAAATAAGGCCATTGTAAATGGACTCTCGAGTACGACAATTTTCTCCGCGCTCCTATTGTGATATAATTTTAAATTAATTTACGATTATATTCGACATCAAATGCATCTATGAGACAACACACCACCAAGCAACATGAGAGAGATGTAAAAATAGATTCGAGACGAGGCTATAGGGGAGTAGCTTTAGCACAGCTTTAGGCTAGGTGACCTGTATTAGCTTTTATGATTCTAGCTGCGCTCGTGTGTATTCACACATATTTGTCACTTAGACACTGTAATCCTGCCGTTGAAACAACGAATTGAGATCCCAACTTAGAGAGTGTTTCTAATAGATAAAGTGTGTTCATTTAGATTATTGATCTCGGAGAAAACCAACTAATACACCGAGCTTGTATAACATACACTCAGCCAACCTATCCTCAGTACTGCGCTTCTAAGACACACTATTGTATATATGTATTTGAGTCAGTATAGTTTTGATAATGGTGAGTGAAGAAAAAAAAGAGAATACTCAATGGAACAGGCAAATGGATAAGGATTTTTAATGATGATCATTGTCTAAGATTTTGTGGATGTCAATGCGAAGCAGCACATGTACTATACACATTCTAATCTAGGCTTTGGTTTCCTCCTAGGGTCTGGCTAGACATGATCATTTAAAACGTGTACTAATTTATCAATCTTAATTTATCACTGTATTTTATGTTTAAAAATAAAACTTATCCTAGGACAAGAATGTATTATTCACCATATTTAATGCAACATTTGATCTTCCAATTCATTAGTTAATCCTGATTTGATTGTACGTGCATAGAAGAGCAAAATATTGTCATAGTAATAAAGAGCGCAAAACTAAGAAAAAAGAGATGACTAAAAAGAAATGGCTTAGACAGATGATATAATAGAGTCGACAAAGAGCATAAATATACATTAGATATCGAGCATTATTACATATAATAATATATGACTATTAGAATTTCACACGAAACGACTATCAATTATAAAGGATTGTCTAGCTAACAGAAGAAGCTATAGAAGGATTATGCCAATGAGTTTGACTACAAACATGCTAGTGTGAGATGCTAAAAGACATATGAGCAGCCTTGTGTGCGCTTGCTGACGTATAATTCACAGATCTCGAAAGAGAGGGGTAAGGAGAGAGAGCAGTTAGAGCACGTACAGTAAAGAGTATATGCCAGATAAACGAAGCGCGAAGAAAATCAAGCAAGCCCCGAAACGTCGATTCACAGATATTGTTGATCAATACATCATTACAAGATTTGAGGACCATGCAAGAGTTCACTATACAAGTTGCAGATGCAGAATAATAACTTTATGATACTTTTTTAATTATTTTCATCTTTAGATCACACGTCTATTAGATCCATAAGATGAGATAGTATATATGAGCCATAATCTCACTACGAAAGCGTATGAATGAGTTCTAGAAGTCTATACCTAACCACAAATCCACCTAATCTATAAATGTATAAGAATAACACGAAAGGTGTATCATTTCTGTATGCACCTGTAAAGGTTCCTTCATACGTCACATCTCAATGCATCGATTCACCTCTCTTGTGCTTATACGCGCACTATGTATCCGGTGTAATAGAGAAGTATATAGGCAGATAAAATATTTAGTTTCTTGTTTCTAAATCTAATCAAGTCTAGAAGATATATTTATATTCGAGTATTTTATAACATTAATAACAAACAAAAAATTATCAATCACTATCTCTGCAATTATAGTGGAAGAGTTTTTAATTCTATGGACATGTTCAATTTAATATAACGCACTAAAAAACCTAGAGAATTCTTTATCTCTTTTATTAACCACTCTTTCATATAATAGTCCACGTCAAATCTTATTATATGGAGTATTTCAAAGTTAATTCAGTATATATCTATAACTACATCTACTATATTTATTGCAGCATAATTAATACCTCATGAAATACTGCTTATTACCAATTCACTTCATAATTGAGTTTGTTTTAATATATATTGAGCAAACAATTCATCAAGACCATATAGAATAACAAGTATCGAACTGAGTTTCTATGTAAAAACTCTAGAGATGAGATTTGACCTCAAATCACCATAGTTATTAGTGTAGTTAAAATCCACTGCATGCGTTTTCACAATATTACAGAAACGGAATCGCGTTGAGTACTGTTATATCTGGTTGATGTTAATTTGTTATAACAGAAAACTTGATGCAATAATATAATTTACTTGTGCGTTAAATCCGGAATCTCATAACATATAATGTGTTTTAACCTTTTTACGAAATTGTATTAAATCAATACCTATGAAGATATTTGTATATATTTTGTACTCTGGGTTTCAGGTTATGGTTTTCGGGGTCAAATAAGCATTTGTTTCAATCTTTCATAATTTTTAACTCATATATACTTATATTAATCACTTCACAAATACTTGAGTAAAGTTGAGTCAGAATCACATAATCGACACCTACAAAAATGAAGGTCTCTAGTTGATTCTTTTATATGACTGCGTTGCTTGTCTATTAGAATTTTGATAGTTTTACCATCTACAGTTAAATACTATTTTTGGTCAGACATTATCACGTGAAATATTGCTCGCAAGTGGGTGATTTCGTCTGCCCTAATATAAAAGGAATTTCACACAAAGTTATATTAGACAGATAATGCCATGTATGATTTCACGAAGAAAAAATCACATAGCCACCTATTTGCCGCCAGCATCCAGAGTGTTCTTTTTTAACTCGAGCTGAATTTTTGGATCTTTTCTTTTTCTTTTATTTGCGCGCGCATAGATATTTTTCTAATTTAAACTTTTTTCAGCGGATTTATGGCCTCTTGTATTTTCTCAGAAATAAACATAAAAAGTTCCACAGTCCTTTCAATCTCCCAATATGCTCACTCGGGATCACGAGAGGACAAGTCCAAGGCGTATCATTAGGTACAAAAAGATACTGAAGCGATCAACCGAGATCGGTATATTGACATTTTTTGGCAAAGGATTATCAGGAATAGACCCAGGCAACACGACCAAGAAGAACAACACAAATTCTCAAAGGCATCACGCAATGCACACTACCACGAAAGCCTCATCAAATATGACGCCGGAAATACTCAATTCCAGTTCTTTCTCAGCAATGTCCCAACACAGCTTCTGTAAGTGATGTTTTGCATTCTCCAGTCCTACCAGCAAACGGCTTGAATGAAATTGAATCGAGAAAAGATTGCTCAGCGTTGAGACATATCAGTGGAGAAAAAGTAGCGAGATCTTCTATCTTAAATTCACCTAATTGCTTGGATTTACATTTTCGCTTCTTTATCAAATCCTAATCCTTATTCTGATTTACTTATTAACAAGTTGAGCCCACTTTGTATACAAGTCCCTTGGCAGACACCATATTACGAGATCATCCTTTTTTTTTTTTTCTTTAATTTCTTATGGGATATACTTTTCGAAGGGTTAAAAGATCTGTCAAAAGGATATACAGCGCAAGCCTTGTCTGAATTTTAGAATGAATCACTATAATGTTTCTTCTTGTTGGACTCTAGAACTTTCAGAACACCACCCCTCTCATTTGTATTATAACTCTGGTTCTGGCTCCCTCGCGTTCACAACGTCTAGCCACCACTGAAGAAGATGTGAAATGTTCGAAACACACCTCCAATGTGCCTGGTGGATGACTATCTATACACCCATACACTGTTATCCATAATGGAAATGGACTCTCTTGTTGATTTTTTGACCACATGAGATGGCATCCCAAATGACAAACCACATAAATGCTTATTGTTTATAGTGGTGAAGGCCTTGTGTTGGACCATCCCGCACTTTTTATGGCACAATCGATAGGAAAGAATTGGTGCACATAGGAATGCTAACAAAACCCAACCAATGATCGAACCTCAGTATTTTTGGAATTTCATGAGTTTTCTCTCTCCTAGACGGATTACCTATCAAGGTTAAATACCTTCCAATGTGCCCTAACGCTATTTTAACCTATAGCTGAGGGAGAATATATGGATCTCCTACCTTTACCAAAGGTATAGTGGCTATGTGAAATACAAAACAGCCTTGTCTAAGATTTGAACTCGGTTTGACGGGGTCCATTTCCTACAACACTCTACCATTATGCATAAACGTCCTACATGCACTGTAATATTAATAATAATATATATATATATTTTTTACCAACCCTACCCGCGACAAGCAGGATGCGACACATAGTCAATTTTCTTAAGCGGAGTTAATCAGGTTAAATTCAGAGTTTTCCCTTCTCCTAGACTGGTTACCGTTAGCCAAGGTTAAAAGAGTCCAGCCTAAACCCTGCTATTTGTCCATAAGCTGGAGGGAGAATTGGTTTATACCTTTTCAAGGGTATTAGCATATGTGGATAATGCACAAGCTTCGTCTAGGATTGAAACTCGGTCGACGAGTTTCCAATTTCCTCGACTTTAAACCATTAGACCAGACGCCTCCATTAACGAGTGTTATAATACATATATATATACCACTCTAAGTGATGGTAAGTTTTCCTTCAGCACTCCAGGACTTTTTGCAGTATTCTACTAACTCGTAGGCTGTGGTCTGGGGTGACTCAACACCTTCCCTCTGTCCCCAGTTTCCCTCTCTCTTTCCATATTCAATCAGTACTGTTCCAAGGGTTCAAAATATTGGTGTTAAACACCATCTAATGGTGAAGTTCCAAATTTTGATGCTCTGGGGAGTGTGGAGTACCCTCCCTTTTATTACCATTACTGCCCAGGTCCACTCGCTGACCCAGGTGGTAGTTTACTTATAGGGTCCCATCTATATACAAGGCGCTGTCAAGTGGGGCTTAGAATACCCGAACATATAACTTGCAAATTATTTGTATTTATAGAAATAACTGGATAATCATATAACCGTCAATTATTATTAAATAAAAAAAAAATTTTAATAGGAATAACTGGATAATTCGTTCAATATTATTTAATTAATAAAAAAGAAAAAGAAAAAATGATGGCAATTGAATGTTTAAAATATAGTTATTCTATAACCAAAACCTTTATAATGAATAACAATTTGGCTTTAAATAAAACCATAGGCTGTTAGTTAAATAAACAAAACTCCATTTCTATTTTAGGCGCCGGAAGATATTATAAAATCTACTGAAACCCACCGAGGAGAAAAAAGAGCACGAAATTAAGTTATAAAGGTATTTTGATTTTTCAATTTTATTTCCTTTTTTCCTTATCCATTATTTATTATTGCACGTATTTCTTTCAATCTTCTTTTAATCCTCATCACGAATGAATAAGACCCTAAATGTTTTTGGCATAAAATAACCCATCAGGGTGGCATGCCAAATCCAACGCAACCTAATGAACGCAACGAACGAATGAAAAAACTATCCGGCCTAGTACTCTACAAAGTGACCCGAAAGTCTTGGTCATATGCCTAAATATTTTAAGAGGTAAAATAATTTACTTTAAATGCAAGCTAAATTTTGAAAGCCATTAATTTTTTCAGATTTTTAGAATGTTAAATAATTACATATTATATATTACATATTATATTTAATGATAATGATATGAAATTTATGTGTACAGTGCTCAGGTGCACCAAACTTCAAAGTCTCATGTCTAGTACATAGAATAATGTATTAGTGTCAAGGAACATGAACAGATAAAGTAATAATTTATACATGTATGTGGGTGGAGGGGGGTATCAGGTTATAGTGCCTGGCGGACCACAGGAAGCATGGAGGCCCTGAAAGATGCAAGCATTTCAGCAGTCCTACAATGGGTGCCAGCAGTTTATTTTCCATGCCTCGGCGACCTCGAGCATGAAAAAATGTTTCCGGAAAGTCATGTGGCTATCTGTTTCCTGACTTTATTTAGCAATTGCCCACATGTGTTAGAAACAATAGAGATCAAAAAGGTGCTCACGTTGCTGTTGTTAAGAATTGATTAAAATAAATGAAATTTATTGTGTAACAGTGCTCAGGTGGCACCCAAACTCATCAATAGTCCTCATGTCTAGTGCATAGAATGATGTATTAGTGTCAGGACATTAACATTTACAAGTAAATTATATATACATGCATTGTACAGTGCTCAGGTGCACCCACAAACCATTAAAGTCTCATGTCAAGTACACAGAATAATTATTTAGTGTCATGAATGAACAGTTTTAACAGTAGTGAAATAATCATGTTATTTGTGCGCGGTGTGCATATGATGTGAGAGTGGGCATCAGGTAATAGGTGTCGGCGGACTACAAGGAAGATGGAGGCTTTGAAAGACTCAAGTCCTTCGGGCGCTACAACAGACGCGGGCAGTTGAATTCCAGTCTCGCAACCTGAGCGTGAAAAAATGTTTCCGAAAGTCACGTGAGCAGTGCTGTGACTTTTCGAAACATTAATGACTCTTATGGGTGTTTACCAGGTCAGTTTGCCAGAATGCAGGGGTTTCATCAAACCATTCCCAGCGGCAACAAGACGTTCAGAAATATGGCAGATGCCTGATTATTGCAACGTTATTTCTTTTTTCATTTTTAATTTTAGGTGCTTTTTATACAAACTAACAGACACTTTTTTAAAGTTATACCGTAATAATATAGTCTTGAATTTTTATATACAAAATAGATATATATATTCTAATTTGAATTGATTTATTATTATAATCTTAGATATGGTACTTATCGATTAATTCTTTTCTGTCTGGAGAGGGGAGACTTATTATAAATATAGGTTATTAGTTCTTTGCGCCAGATCCTCAGTTACATTTCTTTCATTTTGCGTAGTTTAGATCCTTATGACAGGTATGGAACTTGAACTATCCAGAGAAAAAATTACCCACACTATCTGTAAATATTTAATAAGAGAGTAGATAGTAGTTTAATAACATTTATTCACACGTTGATATGTATAAAAACAATATTAGGTTTTTAAAAATTTATAATTTTCAAAAGAAAAATATATAATAAAAAAAAATTATGATTTATAATATTCAAGTGAGAGCAACACTGAGAAGACTTTCCCTCACTCAAAAACAGAGCTTAATATGAAAATTAAAGTAATAACTAGAGCAAGAGATAAATAATAATGAGGGACATGAGTTTGCAATTATTCTTAAGTACATATAAAGGAATCCTATGTGAAGTTGAAAATATGTGCGTGTGTATTATGGGTATTACTTTATATCAAACCTTTATATAGCAGCATATTATTTTTCACACATTGTGTGTGCATAAGGTAAACAACCTTTTGTTTAATTAATTAATTAATTTTAATTAAACACAGGGCGTTACTTATGCTGGCAACCTGTATATATAATCTCTGTCGTTAATTGTTTTATTTTATAGTTTCCTCCGGACATACACACAACTGCCCTTATATATGTATAGATAAGAGATAGATAAAGCATTGTCAACCATTATTAATTTTGTCTGGTATGCTTTCATCTTAATTTCATAAACTATCAGATATTCAATCTATGACCATCTATACATATAAAGGCAGTTGAAGGAAACTAAGAAATAAAAAATTAAATGAAAAAGTAAATATATATACACATTAGATATCACCAGTTCTTGTTTCTGTGTAAAAATTATGAAGACTTGATTTATATTCACGATATTTAAAAATTAAAATATACATAGAAATCACATTTCCCCGAAAAATTTCCTTTACCTTAAAAAAATGCCAAAAGGCCCCGTTTTAAATCTCAAAATAAAAAAAATCAATACACCAGTCCCACCCCCGCCCTCTATCCATGTGTTGTTTGGCCTGTGGTAGCTTGCTTCTATGACACATGATATTAAAGGTTTAAAAAAAAAAAAGTTCTTATTTCACTTATAGGAGTTAAAACGGACTATTAATTCAATTCTTATTTTTAATCTTACCACTTTGGTTATTCTATCGTTTACATGCTTAAGTTTTTTTTGCATCATTCTATACATGACATCTTACTAGTAATATTCCTTCCACTCAAACAATCGATCCTGTTGCTCTATGACGAGCACAATTTGGGCGGGTCATATCCCAATCAAAGGCTTTTTTATTGCAAAATTGTATTTGATCCTGGTAACTGGGTTTTCAGGGTGAATGAAATAACAAACCAAAGGTTTTTATTGGTCTACGCTAAGTACAGTTCTATTGGATTACCCACTACTTTAACTAGTGCCGAGAGCGCCCATCCCATGGCAGTTACTCCAGGTTCATCTGTTATAGAGCTCTAGTGAGATGTTTCAAGGTTCTTTTTTAAAAAACCAAGACTTTTGTCGGTTTTGAATATAAGACAATGAGAGGAGATACGATGATAATCAACAACACTTGGTAGTCGAGACGGGTGACTAGCAAGGCTTCTCAGCGTTTAGATATCTCTCTTCTAAGATCCACTAACAACACATGTCACCGGTAGGAGGAAAGTCACAGGAGAGTTTAAGGACGGAAAAAAGATTAGCGCAGGAGGGAGAGTATTGGAATAAAACCCTGCTCGCGGAACAGTTCCCTCTCTCGCATCCCCTCAATGGGAAATTCATTATTCGTTTTATTTTCTACTCTATTTCCGAATATTGTCTTGAATTTTATCTGTATTTATATAAATTAATAAAGAGTATATATCCAATTTTTGACCTGTGGGTAAATACCATCTTTCCATCTTTTCACTCAAACTAATATATCGTACTAGAACACTCTGGTTTAACGTTGACTATAATTGGATGCAGCTATAAAATATTGATAAGTATAATGACTCTTTAAACAGGAAGTAAAAAGCATAAGGAGAGATATGATATCAGAAGAGAGAATGGGAGAGAGGGACCCATATATTACCTGGTAAGTGGTGTGGTCTTATCAACCTTGTATTTAGCAGCATTTTTCACCTTATACATGTTCAGGGTATTATACCAGACAATCAAACAAAGACAATGAACCTGTTGGTGACCCGAGTGTCTTATCAAATTGATCTTTTCCATATGGTGTCTGCCATCTTAATATTTGAGAAATGTGCTGGTCAATGAGTGAATATGGAAAAACCATCGTACCAGTACCAAAGTTCTACCATGAGTACAATGTTTTGCTGCATTCTCGCGTACTCCGTTAGTTGTCAAAATTGATCCAGGAGTGAGATAGAGATACGTGGAAGAATTTGTTAATCCAAAGGTTCTTAAGTTTGAAAACAAAGAAGAAATTAGAGCAGTAGCAGCACGGGACTAAAGAATTGAGCTCGNACGTTTTGGATTATATTATATATATTATATATAATAGATAGATAAGATAGAGAGAGAGGAAGATTTAGTGATATACGTAAAAAAAGAGAACGTAAAAAAAAGTTATCTACCGATGTTCAGCAACATCTGAAACTTCAGAATATTAACATATGTTTCAGCCAGACTCAAATTCTGTAAATACATTTTGTTTTTAAATTAAAATCTTAAGAAAATACAAAAAAAAAAAAAAAAAAAAAAATTAAACAAAGTTGTTCTCACCATTTCATAAAATTCAACCAAAAACAAATATCAAATATTTTTTCAATGGTTTTTGGCAAATCGACACAAAAGTCATTTGTACTAGTTACGTACAAAAAGAAGCACTGCTAAAGTATTTTTTTTCACTAAATTTCCAAAAATATCGGCTAATTTGACAAATTTTAATAGAATCTTTGGTATTCTTAACTGGTTTACAACTATATGGGCAGCATTTATGAAATGTATCTGTGCTAGAATATTTAAATAAGGTCTGTTTTTGACTTCATAACCAGGAGTCAATGAAAAACCAGCAGTTGACATAATGGCCTTGACCTCTTGGAAGGCATGTTGATTGTGTGCCAATGAATAAGTTTAGCTTAGCAGATGCGACCCAGCTTTCAAAGAGGAGATGTATTGTGAATCTGACAGTCCATCTCTCTCCGTCGGCAGAATCCATATGGGCTAAGAAAAATAAAAACTTGATTCAAGTACAACCAGAGTCTTTGGGTTGTATTAATTTAATAACAGCAATGCTCAGCCCTTGTACAATGAAGAATTAGAAGTCAACAGATTACATGGCAGCCGATAAAATAGAACCACGTAGACAAATCACCAAGAGCAGCAGAATAATAACAGTAAGAACAACGGTAATCTGAACATTAGCTACATAAATGAGGAGTAATCTCCTCTTGCTTTTTCTTGACTCATTAGTAAATCTACACTGAAAATACGAATTTGTTTGAATCAATACAACTGAATTTTTAACATGAAATATCATTAAAATGTGTTCTTAAATTGTGCTTGCTGCATTATTTGAAATGAAACTTAATTGTATTTCAAGGAACACATTTTATGAATATTTTCGCTTGTTAAAACATGCCAGTTGTATTAATTATGTGAAATGAAAATGGTGATTAAAACAGACAGCTTCCTTCAAAGTGAAAGAAACAAGGGGAGGTTAACTCTTCATTTATATAAAGCTATATGTTCAGATTACTGAACAATCATCTTATATCTCTTAGTCCTAAATCCATGTCTTTCTCTCTCACTCTCTTTCATTAACACCTGAGATGACTCTATTATATACACCCAAGTAAGGATTATATAACAAACTCTTTGCCAATACTTTAAGTCACTTTGCAGTGGTCTTCACCATGGCAATATCTGTACATATTCATGGATTAAGCCTATGATTTATGTAAGTACTGTAACTAGATATTTTGAATTAGAGTTTGCTTAGATTCAATAACAAGAGTTGAGTGGAAAATTACCTTAACTATTATGCAGTTATGATTGATTTTATTTCCTTCTGAATGTTGAGAATGACTTTGAAGGATTAGTTTCATTTGCGTTATTGGACATAATTGTCCCCCATCCTTCATTTTATTTGTTACAACGTTTCGGCCCGATTATAACCCCCGTGAATAAATAAGGGTTAGGATTCAAAGTTCCCTGATGGCTAAACCGATACGACAAGAAAGTTCCGAATACGACAAAGAAGGTTCCCAGAGTCCAAAAAGAAGGGTTCCGAGTCCAGAGAAGGTTCCCGGAGTCCGACAAGAAATACCTGAAGAAGGGCCGGAGGGTATATATCCGGGCCAAAACGTTGTACAAATAACATGAAGATTGGGGACAATAGTTCCGAAAATTGCATAATAATACTTATGAATTGATTTGTCGTGACATTTCCCACTTGACCCATTGAAAAACGCGCCAGAAGAAGGGGTTGAGACAGAAGTTTTAGTTTTAGTGCAGTTGCAACACCAGTTGCTCATCCGAAAGAAGACTTTCTTTTGAGAATATTGTTGCTTACTCAATCCGTGCGTTTGGCTGGGGTGTTTAAATAAAATTATATTAAGAAAACAAGAGATTATTAATAATTAAACAACAAATTGTATTAATTAACCAGAACAAGAATCAGCAGGACACCCAGCACAAACAAGAAGTAGAATTCAGCCTGAGAAAGCACTCCACAGAATCAGCCCTGAAGAAGATGAGAGGCCAACAAAAGTCTTAAAACAAGAGATACCAGCACCGAACAAGATAGCAAGAGATCCAACCCTAGAAAAAGCCCTTAAATATGGCAACAGAACAAATTAGCAAAGTAAGAACAAATTATCATCCTCTCCATATTATCTATTAACAAATTTTCATTTTTTACTCATGTCTCTCTCTTCGCCCATTATATACCAGCAAGTTAAGTAAGTAGTATAACAATTTCATACATAAACCGTGGCAGCGGCCTACTCGACAGGTTTCCACTTGTTTTAATACACTAAAAAATAATAATGAACACCCTCGCCATCTGAGGTAAATGGATAGTGAACTTTGAAAATATACCATCGAAGGTAAAAAAGGGTACAGATTCAGTAACATAAAATATATATTTAGGTACACCAAATAGTCATGTAAATCAGTTAGGCCATCATTGAAGGAAAGAAGTGTAAATATTTATAAACTGGTTTTTTTTTTTTTTTTAAATCTCGCAAAAAAGAAAAACCAACAAAAGAGCAAATTATTCCATTGGGGAAAAAATTAACTCCACTGTTATTCTTGAAAAATAAGTAAAAACTCCAGTTTTTTTTACAGACAGTTGTCTGTTTCTTTAATTCTCATTTTGTTAGCAGAAATTCTGTAATCATGGTTCTTTACTAAAAGCGTCTGGCATTGAAAATTATAAAAATCATCGGCATATAACTTATTTCAGGACTCTTATTTTTAATAGAAGAAATATTAAAAACGTTTTTGTCAGTTCAGTTTTTCATATTTCATAAATAAAATAGCCCTCCTTTAAAAAAAAATTCAGACATATCATCCAAAAGGTAAGTAATTATGGAAATTTTTGTCGAAAAATTAATTGATTTTCATAGAATTTCTTAAAAAAGCCTCTAGTCATAACTTGTTTTTGGCTAACGTTAAAATTTCAAATTGATGTAACAGTTGCAAAATGAAACATTGTTTTTCATCTTTATAATTTTCATTATATTCTGTAAACTGAAAAACATCTTTTTTTAAATCATCAGGATTTTTTTTTAATGTTTCTTCTTTTGAATGGACAAAAAATTTCAAGATAATATAACCTTTTATGCAAGTTTGCATTCGTGTTAAATATGGTGTGTGTGTGTGTGTGGGGGGGTAAATTCACAGGGAAAATTTGTGACCTAATATATATATTCTAAGAATGGACAGCACTATTTGACGGCTTTTACACACAAAGCGATGTGTGTATTAAAACAGTTAAATCCACCTTCCCATTCTGTAAGTGATAGACAGCCTAATATGGTTAGGTGCCGGACTGACACCCAAACGTCGATTTCCAATTTCCAGCTTGTGGTAAGCTTACAAAATTTTCTATGCCACACTGAAGAGGACTTGAAAGTCGAAACACGTGTCTGTGGATGACCCTATATATATATATATATTATATATATATATATATATATATATAGTATATAATTTTTTTTTTTTTTTTTTTTTATTTTTCATCAGATATTAATGTTGATATAATATAAAAATAACTGAAGTAGTTTTAAGAATCAAATCCATGAGATTTTAAGTGCATTAGAAAATTTGCAATAAATAACTTTAATTTGTATTATTGAATATTTTGGACTATTATTCTCATCTATATTGTTATAATACCACAACTCATTTGGACGTATGTGCTCTCCGACTTCTTCAGGGTTTTCTAGTCAAACTTGGGAGCCTTCTCTTCCAAATAATCCAAAATTATTAGCTGTTTGTGACTTCATAAATAAATGATTTATTTTCCGGAACAGCACAACAATACATACACCTCAGGCACCAAATTTCCGAAATAAAATTCACTTCTTATCCTGTTATCAGAAGAGTGTTGACTTGTTTTACTCCACTTAAAGAAACTCACAGTTACCCTTTTATATATCGGGTTATTTTTTAAAAATAAAATTCAGTGTTTTATCCTGCTGTCAAAGAGTGTTGACTTGTTTTATTCTCACTTAAAGAACTCACAGTTACCCTTTTTATAAGTTGGGTTATAAAAAAGGCTTAACCATAAAATTAGGCCTCATCTCAAAAATTTCAGATAAATAGTATTGTTAAAGTTGTTTGCTTTGTATTTATTTTGATTTTTCGGACTTTTGGTCCTCATCTTTATCATGATATATATATTAAAACACAACATTTCACTTGTTGTACCCTTGTCCATCCCGAGGCATAGCAAGATTCACCAGGAAAATCGTTTTGAATAGTTCCGTTGAGTAAACAAGGCATGGAGAACTTTTATTTAAAAATAGATAAATAATTTAAATGACATTTGTCAGGAAGAATATTTTTTTTAGAATGAAATATTATAGGCCACTGTCAAAGAAGTGTAAATCCATATTTTACAAAATAAATTTATCCCTGGGATTGAAAAGAAATTACCAAAAATCAGGGAATGTATGTACGATTTTAAATTAAATTTCAGTGCTTTGATTTTATTAATGAATGAATTTTATAATGCATCAGTTATATTTATTTCAAAACTTTCTTATTTTTTTTCAAGGTAACTTAACTTTGATCCTGGACCCCTTATTTGGGGGCGCAAAATACGGATGGGTTTATAAAGTTGGAATGCTCAATTACAGTATAAATAAAAAGATACAAGACGAAGGTGTGGAATAGAATGAAGAAAGAAAATTAATGGAGCTATCCTGGTAGAAAAATTGGAAAATATAAATGTAAAATAAAAACTTTAAAAAAAATGATTTTTGGAGAATATAATAAAAATTGTATTGTGTACAGTGCTCAGGTGCACCACAAATCCATGCAAGTCTTATGTCAAAGTACACAGAAATAAATGAATTAGTGTCAGGAATATGAACAGTTTTACAGTAGTAAATGCGGGGTGTGCATATGTATGTGGAGAGTAGCATCAGATATTAGTGTCGGCGGACTACAGGAAGCATGGAGGCTTTGAAAGACTCGTGCTTCGGCAGCTACAACAAGACGCGGGCAGTTTATTCCATAGTCTCTGCAACCTCTGAGCGTCGAAAAAATGCTTCCGAAAAGTCACGTGAGCAGTACTCTTTTCAATAATTATTTGATTGGCTATTATCTTATAAAAGAAAAAAATTATACTCGATATTTGTTCTGTTTAAAGGGGGGGGCTACATTTTCAATAGTTTTCTACAAAAATTATTAGATAACAATAATAAAGTAAAGTAGTATAATTCGTGCTATCGAATAATAAATTAATATTGAATATCAATTATTATTCGATACGCACGAATTGTATACTATTATTGATTAGATTTTACTACTAATAAAAAACAAAGTCTTTGAAAACTTTTTGCATCATTTTCGGTAATTTTATGAGGAAGTGCGTCCCGCGTCTCCTGCTCAGAAATTGCTACACGGGACTATTAAAATAACGACCCAGCTCCAGTCTATTCAAAACTATCCATCTTCATATCTATCTATCTATCTTCTACAATTTGTTCATATTTATCTATATTACTTTAAATACTAAGATTCTTTTATTCATGTTTGTTTAATGTCTTGTTTTTAGTTTTTTAAATAAACAAGAATTACGACAAAAAAAGAAGCGACCCCCCCCAAATACATTTACTTGTTCGAAAAATATCTAATTCATATCTATCTATTTTGTTGTTTTATCTATCTGTCTATCTCAGTCTATTCCAAACTATATATCCATTTTCATATTAAACAAGAATTTACGACAAATTACGATAAATAAACAAGAATTACGACAGCTGGGTTTGTTATTTGAGTACCACCGGGTAACAATTTTGAGGACAGGAGACCGGGACGCACTTCCTCATAAATACCTCATTTTCGAACAAAAAAGTTAAGTATACGGATTTTTGTTCTCTATTGTTGTAAAAACTTTAAAACTTCGTTTTTTTGTTTTTGTTTTTTTTAAGAATCAGATGTAGTACTATAATCGAGTTAACTGAAGTAAAAGTATAAGACAAAAGATCTTTTCTTTTTTTTTTTTTTTTTTCTTTACAAGGTTTTCGATAATGTAACCGGGGAACCTGTGTTAACTAGAAAAACGAATATCACCTACTGAAAAAAAAATATCGTAATTTAATTGACAAAGCATAATGACCCCTCCAGTTAAATAGATTTAGATTATGGTAATTATGAACTTTTGTTTTAGTTAAATTAGTGTGTCCCAGAAAAAAACAGAACCCAAATTTTGTAATAAAACTGTTAATTTCCGCATTAAACAATATGAATAGGGTTTAGGGTGACCCAGAAAAAACAGAACCCGAATTATTATTTATTTTCCCATTAAACTAACCCTATAACCCTGATTTATTTGTTTAATGGGAAAATTAAGTTTTATTACAAATTTATGGGTTCTGTTTTTTCTGGGACACCCTAATTTACTAAACAAAAGTTCATAAACACAAATTTTAAAAGTGGTTTAACTAAGACATAAGAATAGAAATTAAATCAATGCCACTTAATAAGTGGGAAACTAAACAAAAAGTTCAAGTTTAGCGTTTTTTTATTTAATTGTTTTTACAATATCAAAATAAATAATCTCGACGAATAATAAGTATGTATTTTTTTTAGTTAATTATTGACGATTATATGGTTCTTTTTAATAATAAAATATAGATTTTAAAATATAGAAATCGTTTCTCTAAAAAGAAACATTTGCAGATAGTTATTTCTTGGTTTGGTTTACCTTCCTTCAAGGAAGTAAGAAATAAACTATTATCAGACACGATGTAAATATTTGTATCGCTCACCTTTCGGGAACTGTAGTTCTGAAGCATCTTCTTCAGTAATTCTCATTTGTATTTACAGGTGTAGTGGCTGAAGTTGAAGCAGAAGCTGCCATCCTTACTTTTGTTAATCGCCTTCGATTGGACTTAACTTTTTTCAAAACTGATTTCCGATTATGAGAAACAAGAACGGTAACTATGTTTTGAAAAAACAATAAAGAGTTCCACTTTCCGGTTTTTGAATGTTTCGACTTTTTTAGGGAACTAGCATTAACGTCGTCTGCTAGGAGTTTTAAAAAGCGAATTAAAATAATTAATCTATTATTTAAGGTCAAACTTTGTTTTAAATCGATAAGTAGTAACATAATGACCATCATTAAAAAAGAAAATATTATTACAATATGCAATTTATTTTTTAATACATTTTATACATTAAAAATCGTCCGAATTTAAACAAAAAGTTACGTTGAATTTATTTTGATTTATCGTGTTCAATAATGGCTTTAAATATTTTAAAGAATACTTATAAACATTTCTTTTTAGAAATAAGTAAAGCGTCTACTTTAATACATATTCATTAAATGTTACTGAAATTTTTCACACTCATTTTAACTTTTTAACCAAGTAAATCCGTTTTTTGTATGTAAAAAAATCAAAATATATTTTGTTTCATTGAAAATAAAATTTGCATATTATTTACGTTTCGTGTATGGTATTCCATAATTGCCATAATATTTTAACTTTTTTGTCTTGTTTGATTGACGTAAAATCCGTTTTTTTGACAAATGAGATTTAGCACCCCTCCTACAGAAAATAATTTACAAAAGTAAAGAACTTTAAGAATTTTTTTTAAAAATCTGATAGATTGGTGTGTAAAACGATAATAATCCATTGAAGGAAGGAAAAAAAAAAATTTTGTAGCGTTTTCCAATATTTATGACGGGAAACTCGAAAAATAAAGAACTTTTAAAATTTTTTTTACAATCTGATAGATTGGTGTGCAATCGATAATAATCCATTGAAAAAAAAAATAAAAACAAACATTTTAGATGTGGCGGTTCAGATGATAATATTTTCCAGCTAGACATGACAATTGCATCTTTTTTTATTTTAGTAAAAAAAAAAAAAAATGTAATTTTAATTTAATTAATTAGATAATAAATATTCACATATGATTTCTGTCTTAAGTCAAACATCAATTAGAAATTTGAATATTTTTAATTAAAAAGGAATAATTGAATTAAAAATAGTAATAATGAAATGAACTTAACTTAACTTATAGATATTGAATCTTTCGGTTTAGAATACTGACACAAACATTAACTCTTCTATAGAGAGGAAGATAATTTTATGTTTTATGTATTTGGTCTTAATTGTCTTCCATACAATTAATGTTCTAACATTATGTGTTTATAATTGAAATCAATTTAATGTTTTTAAATATGTGAATCTTGATATTAAGTTTTAAAAATGTTATATTTTTAGTTTTCTAGAAATAAATATCTATTTAATGCAACCTTACTTTATACTCATGAAGTAATAAGTTTTGAAGAAAATTCTATTTTCGCAAAAAAATATCGATGTATAATTTTTTTTTAATAAGATAATAGTCAATTAAATAATTATAGAAATGAGAAAAAGAAATTCTAAAAAATTATTTTATATTTTTTTTTTTTTACATTTTATGTTTTCGATAATCAATACTTATTTTCTCATAGAAGGGCAACCGTTAAAAATTTTTTTTGTTTCTATTCATAACTTCGGTCTTTTATCTCTTTATTTATACTGTAATTAGTATCAAGTTAGGACCAACTTGAAGCAATTTTACGCCGCCAACATAATGGGGATTCAAAATTAAGTGACCTAAAAAAATGAGAAAGTTTTGAATAAAAATAATAATGCATTATAAAGATCATTCATTGATACATAAACACTGAAAATTTCAATTAAAATCCGACAATTCCCTGATTTTTGGTAAATTATTTTCTGGTTAAAGTCATTTTGTCAAAAAGAATTTTAGCCTCTGTTTGCCAGTCCCTAACCTTTTTCGTTTCTCTGTTTACTAGGATCTGCCAATTTTGACTTCACAGGCATATTTTACAAAATAAATTACCCCGCTCCTAATTGAAAAAAAATTACCAAAATACAGGGAATTATTTGATTTTAATTGAAATTTTTCACTGTTGACTTATTAGGTACCACCAAAAATAGGTTCACGTGATCAGTAGGTACACACATTTTTCCTGTGAACCCCCCCCCTAATATTAACACAATGAAACTTGCATAAAGGTTAATAATATCTCGAAAAAAATTTTGTCCAATCGAAAGAAAGAAACATTAAACAAATTACTGATAATTTTTTTTTTTAATTTTCATCTTACGAAATAATGAAAATTATAATGTGAAAAAACAATGTTTTCATTTTTGCACGTATAAAATCAACTGAAATTTAACGTAGCCAAAACAAGTTACGACAAGAGGATTTTTTAAAAAAATTCCAGGAAAATCAATTAATGGTCCGATTTTTCACAAAAAATTTCATAACTATTTACCTTTGATGTAAATTGTGTGAAATAGTTTTTTCCTAAAATATATTATGGGGAAAATTTTTTTTTCGAAGTCTACCCCTCCCCCATTTTATTTATGAGATATTAAAAAATTAACCGGAAAAAAACGTTTTTACATTTACTTTTTTTTCTATAAAGATAAGAGTCTGAATAACTATATCAAAAGATGGTATAATATTCAAGGCAGTAGTTTTTGTTGAAAAAAATCAATTAATTCTGAAATAAAAGTGCTAAAAAAGTCATAATATTATTATTTGAAAACTTTTTTTACTTTTTTTAATTGATATGTACTATATTCTATTAAATTATCAAGAAAAAAATTTGTTTTTAAAGAATTTAATTTTAAGAGATTTAAGTCTTTTAATGTTTTTTTTTTAATTTAAAAAATCTTTTTTTGTGTGTGCAAATCGAATTTTTCACTAATATTATAATATAATAACACTGAATTTTATGAATTCAGGTGACCTAAAAATTTGTCCGATCCACGATATATTAATATTTTAAAGAAATTTAAGAGCTTTTTTTTATTGTTGAATAGTAATGTTTGATTCTTATAATATACGGAAGATCATAAACTGACAACATTTGTAATACTTATTGTCTTTTCTTTGCTTTAGTTACACTATAAGTCAATAAAAAATTTGGAGTTATTCTGAAACTACCACAAAAGAAAAAAAAAAAAATTTTCAAAATATTTGAAAACAATAATCGGTTTATGATATGACAAGAAAACAATTATGTTGAATACAGCCACCGATAACATTTAAATGTAATATTGTCAAAGAGAGATAATATGTAATTTACAGTCCCTGTTTTCTACAGAAAAATCACTATGTTGCATGTAAAAACAGACTATTTTTGTTTTAACGGTGAGTAATTTTTCCCAATCGGATAATTTGATCTTTGAATTAACTGTTTTTCTTTGTAACAACTCTATATGATCGTTACTTTTTTTTTGCGAGATTTTTAAAACAAGTTAAAAAATATTTGCTCGTTTATTCAATATGACCTAACTGATCACGTGACCGATTTTGGAGATACCTAGTGATCAGTTATTAGGTACCACCAAAATAAGGTCACGTGATCAGTTTAGGCCATATTGAAGGAAAAACGTAAAATTTTTAAAATTTTTTTTTTTCAAAATATGCAAAAAAGAAATAACGAACATAAAAGTTGTTACAAAGAAAAACAGTTAATTCAAGGATCAAATTATCCAATTGGGGAAAAATTACTCACCAGTATCTTGAAAAATAAGTAGAACAGTCCATTTTTTATATCAGGGTCAGTTTCTTATTGACATTTTTTAGCAGAATTCTGTATTCATGGTTCTTTTACTAAAAAGCACTCACATCGAAACTTATAAAAATTTCTGATATAATTATTCAGACTCTGATCTTTATAGAAAAAAAGTAAAAATCGTTTTTTGTCCGTTCATTTTTTCATATTTCATAAAATAAATAGGATTGGTAGACTTCGTAAAAAATATCCCCGAAATATTTTAGGAAAACTATTTCAGACAATTTTCATTAAAGGTTAACAATTTTTAAATTTCCATGAAAATTGGACCATTAATTGACTTTCATAGAATTTTTTTAAAAGCCTCTAGTCATAACTTGTTTTTGGCTATGTTAATTTCAATTGATTTAATGGTTCAAAAATGTAAACATTTTTCGTTCATAAATTTCATTATTTCCATAGCTGAAATCATTTTTTTAAATCATCAGTAGTTTGTTTAATGTGTCTTCTTTCGAATGGACAAAAAATTTTCAAGATAATATTAACCTTTATTGCAAGTTTCACTGTGTTAAATATGGGGGGGGGGGAATTTCACAGGGAAAATTGTGGTACCTATGACACTTATCAATGAAATGAATTTATAATGCATTAGTTATTTTAGTTAAAAACTTTCTCATTTTTTAGGTTACTTAATTTTACTTCCTCCCCCCCCACTTCTGTTGTTTTGGTATATAATTGTCTTTTATATTATCAGTGGAAAAATTATACATTGATATTTGTTCTGTCTAAAGGTGGGGCCTAACTTTTCATTAATTTTCTCCAAAAATTATTAGATAATAATGCTAAATTAGGCTTGTTATTGAATAATATTTGTCTAGAATCTTAAAAATATGAAATTTAAAACTTAAAATTAGGCGTTTCATATATTAATATTACATTTTAATAAATATCAACAAGTTAGTAATTTTTCTGTATATAGTTTATCTAAGTTTTTTTATATGATTTCTAAGAAAAAATTTTTAAAAGATTTTTTTATATCTATAAAAGTGTTTTTCTTTTGAGTGCATCATAAATCTTCACTGAGCCATTTTTAGCAGAATTTAATTGTTTAAATGTATTAAATAAATTGCGATATGATTAATATTATTTTACTTTTTTTTTACTGATGCTCATTATGTGACTAATTTTCACGTAAAAAAAAGGTAATTATGAGGAATGCGTCCCGGTCCCTGTCTCCGAAATTGCTGCCCGGTGAATTTTAAAATAAGACCCCAAGTTCGCTACCACATCGGTGTTACTTGAAAGAGAAACATCCAACTTAGAGCTTAAATGTATTTTAGGGGGGGGGTCTCTTTTTGTCTTAATTCTTGTTTATTTATAGAAATTTGTCGTAATCTGGTTTATTTATCATAATTTGTCGTAATTCTGGTTTATTACCGTAATTTGTCATAATTCTTGTTTATTATACATAATTCTTATTTATTTATCGTAAAAAGAAATCTTAGTATTAATAGAAGATAGAATAGATATAAAGATGGATAGTTTTGAATAGAGATAGATAGATAGATAACAAAAGGTAACACCTATTTTACCCGTGAAATTTACCTCCCCCTTATATTTACACAATGAAATTTGCAGAAGCTTGGGGTCATTATTTTAAAATTCACTGGCAGGCAATTTCGGAGGCAGGGGACTGGGACGCATTCCTCATAAATTACAAAAAAAAATTTGATCTTAAATAATCGATTTAATTTTAATTTTTTTTAGAATGGAAATGAGCAAACAGTTTTTAAATTAAATAATGATTTTGTTTTATTTTGGTTGGAGAAATGTGAAATGTAACATTAAAGAAAGACACAAAACAGTACAAATAATTCACAATTGGTTTTGAGTTGTAATAAAATCTCCTTTATATGTGTATTATAAATTCTATCAATGACTAAAAGTTACAAGTAAAACAGTCTAAGAAATATAATAAGTATACTCTGTGGAGAAATGTAGAACAAACATGGGATGTTACAATGAATGGAAATTTATTAGTTGTAGTGTTGATGTTCAAACATTTTCGGTTTATAAAGAAATCTTCTTCAGGACAATATTGAAACTAGTCAAAAACCTTTTCTACACATTTTCCAAAATCAATGCATTCAAAACATCCATCTCTTTTTAACTACGTAAATCTTTTTTTCTCTCCCTTGACTAGTTTCATATTGTCCTGTAAGAAGGTTCTTTATAAACTGAAATGTTCGAACATTGACACTAAGACTAATAAATTTCAATCCATTGTAACATTCCATGTTTGTTTTACATTCTCCATATATATATATTATATATGAGTAAGAAAAGTGGAATGAAAACATCACACATATGCTGTTAAAGAAGAAACAATTTATAATATAATCATAAGCTGATACTGATCAATACTTCGATTTTACAAAAATCACTCATCAGAGCTCATTCACTCCCGTAGTTGTTTGGGGTTGGAGAGGAGCTCTGAATGATGATTTTGTAAAATCGAAGTATTGATAGTATCAGCTATGATTAGTATTATAAATTGGTTTTCTTCTTTACAGCATTGTGTGATGTTTTTCATTCCACCTTTCTTACTCATATTGCTCGGATTCATTTCCTTTCTTTTAAACTATATTATATATATATATATATATTATATATTATATATATATAATATGGATGAAAGTGTAGAACAAACATGAGATGTTACAATGAATGGAAATTTATTAGTTGTAGTGTTGATGTTCAAACATTTCGGTTTATAAAGAACCTTCTACAGGACAATATGAAACTAGTCAAGGAGAAAAAAAAAAGATTTACGTAGTTAAAAAGATGATGGATGTTTTGAATGCATTGAGTTTGGAAAATGTGTTGAAAAGGTCTGTAACCGTTCGTTGATTAGTGTTCATAATTGAATGTTAATAAACTGATTGGTAGATGCAAAAGCGAAAATCGAAATGTGATTGGAACATTGTAAGTATACTATGTAACAAAAGGTTTACACAAAAAATACTTTCAACAAAAGAAATAAACACAGCTTAAAAATTAACAACTTTTATTTTATTTAGCTTGTTGAATACAGGCAGTTTAACCCTTATCACTGCTGTCTTAGTCAAGTGACATTGGATTTGGTTTTTTTTTTTTTTACGGCATATCAACCTCGGTGGGTCATTTAATGCCGATTAAAGTTTGAAAATAAATCAATTTTAATGGATAAACAATTTTGTTTATCAACTCATGTTTTTCTATTTAACACATAGATGGGACCCTACAGGTACTACCACTCCGGGTCAGAGGTGACCAGGGAGCAATGGTGATTGAAGGGGTGTTCCACATTCCCAACCTCCAAAACTGGAACCTCACCATGAGTTTAACGTCATTCCCAGGACATGTAGACCGCAGCCCACCGCCTTCTAGCACCCATATGATAAAAAGGTTGGGGCTTCCATAAGGGCAATAGAGTTGGGAAATCATATAGGTGCGTTAGGGCTTGACGTGACCAGCCGATTGATGGAGGAGGCCTCTCCGACCGACCGCTCAGCCCAAGATAGTCCATGAGTGGAGATTGATGTCATGAACTGCTCATCCACCTGGGCTCTGATCCTTAAGCAAAGCCATTCACGGGTCGCCATCCGGCCACAGCAGGTGGCCATTGGGAGTCTTACCCCTCTGCAGAGGTGCAGTCGGTGCATTCTAACGCCCCAGCCGACAGGGCGGGTGACATTGGAATGTGCTACAGTTATAATTGTTTTGCATTCAACAATAGTATTCAGCAGCTGGTACAAGGTCATGGGTTCAAGAGGTCTTTTAAGAGTGATGCGGATTCCAGTAGCAGTAGAGAATCACCTGCCAAAATCATCAGCTTATACAGAGATGCTGATAGGTATGTGTCCTGCGTCCCTGACGCACAAAAATCTAAAAGAATGCAGTAAAATCGTATCCGTGTGTTCCAGTGTTTTTCTTTTTTCTTCCCTCACCATTTCCAGCTTATGGTAAATACATTTCAATATTTTCTTAAATGAATTAGACGGGATAGGTTACAAGATAGGGGTTATATAGCTTTAGTTGTTTCCCCAGATCATAAATAAAAACCCTACAATCTATAAAGAAACTTTAGTTGGGACCCATAAATTTTCCCAGGGACTCATTCAAAGTAAATATGTGCATCCCAAGATGCACTAAAATAAAAAGCTCTTTCAAAGCAAATATGTGCATCTCAGGATGCACTAAAATAAAAAGCTATTTCAAAGCAAATATGTGCGTCTCAGGACGCATTAAAATAAAAAGCTCATTCAGAGCAAATATGTGCATCCCACGACGCACTAAAATAAAAAGCTCATTCACAGCAAATATGTGTGTCCCAGGGCACACTAAAATAAAAAACTATCAGCATCACTGCTTATATGAAACCCGGCCTTCAGCCAACACAGGGTTTTTACCAAATTAGTTTCTTCCAAGATTTGGGGGAATCTTCCCTTTTTAAGTGGTCAGATGGTTTGATCCAACCCCTCAACTCAAACTTACTTCAATTTGTACCTCTCACCCATATATCCACAGGGGGTCTGTGGGGCTCCCTTATTCCTCCCACCTCTATATTCAACCAGGCATTTCTTCTTATGGGCCAACTCAACTGTCTTTTGTGATAAATCTGACTTTCAAAATGTATAGGTGAAAAGGAGGTTCCACAATATTAAGCAAATAATATTCAATTATCAGACCATCCACTGGATTTGCTCCAAGACAAACTTGTTTCCTCTGATAATTTTAAAGACAAGATGGCTTCTGTTTTCCTGAAATTGGATATATAGTACTCTAATCTTTGAAAAGAGTACAACTTTATCCTTTGACATTATGCAGTACTCTAGCCATTCAAAAGAGTACAATTTGACCCTCTTACATTATGCTGTACCTTAATCTTTCAAAAGAGTATTTGTCCCTTGTACATTAGGCAGTACACTAGCCATTCAAAAGAGTACAACTTGTCTCTTTTAAATTATACAGTACTCTAGACTTTCAAAAAAGTACAATTTGACCCTCTTACATTATGCTGTACTCTAATATTTCAAAAGAGTACATGACCCTTTGACATTATGCAGTACTCTAGTACTAATAACACTGGTCCTTCTAGGCCTATGTGTCTTATTAAATTAACGTCGGGATCCCATGGGGGCAATTCCCCCAGGCAACATCTGCCTCCTTGATTAAGAAGGGTAGTGCTGGGTTTATTGCTCAGTGCCTGAAGTGCCCCCCTTGAGGCGGAATGCTGAGGGGATCCAAGCATTTTTTTGTGCTTCAGTTCCTGGGTGGCCCCACATTAATTGGACCTTGTGTCTGACCAGAATAAATGAGGTGTGCAGTAAATAATGTACTTTTGAAAGAGTACAACATACCCCTCTTACATTATCCTGTACTCTTGCCTTTCAGAGAGTGCAACTTGACCCTTTTATGTTCTCTGCTTTCTTTTAATTCTTCGATTAACCCCTTCAAGGCTCTTTTAGGTCATACATTACACTAGCCTTTCAAAAGAGTACAATTTCAAGGCCCTTTTACATTATGCATTACACTAGCCTTTCAAAAGAGTACAATTTCAAGGCCCTTTTACATTATGCATTACTCTAGCCTTTCAAAAGAGTACAATTTCAAGGCCCTTTTACATTATGCATTACTCTAGCCTTTCAAAAGAGTACAATTTCAAGGCCCTTTTACATTATGCATTACTCTAGCTTTCAAAAGAGTACAATTTCAAGACCCTTTTACATTATGCATTACACTAGCCTTACAATTTCAAGGCCCTTTTCAATTATGCATTACACTAGCCTTTCAAAAGAGTACAATTTCAAGGCCCTTTTACATTATGCATTACAGCCTTTTCAAAAGTACAATTCAAGGCCCTTTTACATTATGCATTACACTAGCCTTTCAAAAGAGTACAATTTCAAGGCCCTTTTACATTATGCATTACACTAGCCTTTCAAAAGAGTACAATTTCAAGGCCCTTTTTCAATTATGCATTACACTAGCCTTTCAAAAGAGTACAATTTCAAGGCCCTTTTACATTATGCATTACTCTAGCCTTTCAAAAGAGTACAATTTCAAGGCCCTTTTACATTATGCATTACACTAGCCTTTCAAAAGAGTACAATTTCAAGGCCCTTTTTCAATTATGCATTACACTAGCCTTTCAAAAGAGTACAATTTCAAGGCCCTTTTACATTATGCATTACTCTAGCCTTTCAAAAGAGTACAATTTCAAGGCCCTTTTACATTATGCATTACACTAGCCTTTCAAAGAGTACATTTTCAAGGCCCTTTACATTTCATTACACTAGCTTTCAAAAGAGTACAATTCAAGGCCCTTTTACATTATGCATTACACTAGCCTTTCAAAAGAGTACAATTTCAAGGCCCTTTTACATTGCATTACACTAGCCTTTCAAAAGAGTACAATTTCAAGGCCCTTTTACATTATGCATTACTCTAGCCTTTCAAAAGAGTACAATTTTCAAGGCCCTTTTACATTATGCATTACTCTAGCCTTTCAAAAGAGTACAATTTCAAGGCCCTTTTACATTATGCATTACTCTAGCCTTTCAAAAGAGTACAATCACCCTTTTACATTATGCATTACACTAGCCTTTCAAAAGAGTACAATTTCAAGGCCCTTTTCAATTATGCATTACATAGCCTTTCAAAAGAGTACAATTTCAAGGCCCTTTTACATTATGCATTACACTAGCCTTTCAAAAGAGTACAATTTCAAGGCCCTTTTACATTATGCATTACACTAGCCTTTCAAAAGAGTACAATTTCAAGGCCCTTTTACATTATGCATTACACTAGCCTTTCAAAGAGTACAATTCAAGGCCCTTTTTCAATTATGCATTACACTAGCCTTTCAAAAGTACAATTTCAAGGCCCTTTTACATTATGCATTACTCTAGCCTTTCAAAAGAGTACAATTTCAAGGCCCTTTTACATTATGCATTACACTAGCCTTTTCAAAAGAGATTACAATTTTCAAGGCCCTTTTCAATTATGCATTACACTAGCCTTTCAAAAGAGTACAATTTCAAGGCCCTTTTACATTATGCATTACTCTAGCCTTTCAAAAGAGTACAATTTCAAGGCCCTTTTACATTATGCATTACACTAGCCTTTCAAAAGAGTACAATTTCAAGGCCCTTTTACATTATGCATTAGCCTTTCAAAAGAGTACAATTTCAAGTTACACTAGCCTTTCAAAAGAGTACAATTTCAAGGCCTTTTTCAATTATGCATTACACTAGCCTTTCAAAAGAGTACAATTTCAAGGCCCTTTTACATTATGCATTACTCTAGCCTTTCAAAAGAGTACAATTTCAAGGCCCTTTTACATTATGCATTACACTAGCCTTTCAAAGAGTACAATTTCAAGGCCCTTTTTCAATTATGCATTACACTAGCCTTTCAAAAGAGTACAACTTCAAGGCCCTTTTATCTTCTCTCCTTTCTTTTAATTCTTTGATTAACCCCTTCAAGGCCCCAGTGTAACAAAATGAATAAATCATTCCTATAAAGAATACTAAAGAAATTATTTGCGCTTTAACGGCAAACGAAATAGGTTAATCAACTGAGTTCACGAGGAATGTCTGGAGAACTTGTGCGTGTTTTTTTAAGCTTATGCAGTGCTCTACATATTGTATCCTTCGATGATCCTAGCTCTTCGGAAAGTTTTCGGGTGCTGGTGTTTGGATTCTCCGCTACCTTGCGTTTTAAAGCGTCGTAATCGACTACGGATGGTCGTCCACTTTTGGGTTTTGTTTCAAGGGACATGTCGCCACCCTTAAAACGCTTGAACCAGTTTTGGGCGGTGCGATCAGAGATGGTCTCATTTCCTTCCACTTCGCGAATCCTGCGAGCAGCTTCAGTAGCTTTGAGGCCCAGTTTAAAATAATGCCTCAAAATTGCCAGAATTTCAATTCTTGGGTCTGCGGTTATAAAATCTGAAACAAAGGGTATAGCTAAATAGTATTGATATATGATATGATATGATATGATAAATAATAATAATAATAATAATAATCTGTACATATATAAAGGGCAGTTTGTGTGTATGTACGTTTGGAGGAAACTATGAAAATAAAAGAATTAATGACAAAGTAAATATATATACACATTCACTATCACCAAATCTTGCCTTTTCAACAAAAAAATGAAGATTTGATTTAGATTCATGAAAATAATTAAAAATAAAATTTTAAATGATAACAGTATGGATTGTTTTTTTTTTTGCACTCATATTTTAAATAGGAGACATTAATTTTTCTTTTCAGACTCTCTGAATCAATGCAAATCTTTTATAATAGGGCGTCCTGCAATGGTCCAACTAACGATTCAACAATAATGGATCTTTTTTACCAACCCCTCTACTGACACCGGGTAGCAAGTTCTAGTAATAATATATAGCAAACTGGCATAAAAAGAATACAAGACTAGACACAACTGAGTGGGAAAGGTAATGCACTGGGAATTGTGCAAGAGATTAAAATTTGACCATATGGTATATGCACAAACCGCAAAAGAAATAAAAGTCTAGGCATGACTGGGTGGAAAGGTGATCCATTGGGAATTGTGCAAGAGATTAAAATTGATCATATGAACAAATGGCATATACACAAACCACAAAAGGAATAAAAGTCTAGGCATGACTGGGTGGGAAAGGTGATCCACTGGGAATTGTGCAAGACATTAAAATTTGATCATATGAACAAATGGTATATACACAAACCACAAAAGGAATAAAAGTCTAGGCATGACTGGGTGGGAAAGGTGATCCACTGGGAATTGTGCAAGAGATTAAAATTTGATCATATGAACAAATTATATACACAAACCACAAAAGGAATAAAAGTCTAGGCATGACTGGTGGGAAAGTGATCCACTGGGAATTGTGCAAGACATTAAAATTTGATCACATTAACAAATGATATATAAACAAACCACAAAAGAATAAAAGTCTAGGCATGACTGGGTGGGAAAGGTGATCCACTGGGAATTGTGCAAGACATTAAAATATCATATGAACAAATGGTATATACATCATTGTCGAAAATGGACACAGTGAACGAAGTTCCAATCCTGGACAAGACTGTTTGCATTTCACATATCACTAATATCCTTGGGATAGTTACGAATCCAACTATTCTCCCCTAGCTATGGGTAAATAGTAGGGCACACTGGACTCTTTAACCTTGGTATAGCAACAAGTTTAGAAGAAAAACTCAGAATTGAAACCTATTATAATCCGCTTAAAAAAATTGACCTTGTACCACATCTTGCTTGTGTGAAGGGGCTGGTTAAATACATACATATTCTTAATTCAAGTAGTGGAGGTGTGTGGTGTAATGGTTATCATTGTAGGAAATAGACATGGCCAGATGACTTAAAATCCTGGATGAGACTGTTTGCATTTCACATAGCACTAATACCTTCAGGAAAGGTATGAATCCATCTATTCTCCCTCCAGCTATGGTTTAATAGTAGGCAGATTGGGCTCTTAACCAGTCTAAGAGAAGGAAAAGTTTGAATTTAAGGGTCTCTCTTCCCATTAGTTAAAAACTACTTTTAGAGCTCCTCTTCCCCCTCTCCTCCTATTCCTTCCACTCGGTTAACGATAGATAGAACTATCATACAAAATCAAAGATTTGGTTTGGTTTTACGGTATATCAACCTCAGTGGGTCATTTAATGCCGATAAAGTTTTGAAATAAATCAATTCTTAATGGATAATACAATTTTTTTAATAAATACATTTTTCTATTTAATCCATAGATGGGACCCTAACAGGTACTACCACTCCGAGTCAGAGTGGACCAGGGAGCAATGGTGATGAAGGCGTGCTCCACATTCCCCAAACCTCCAGAACTGGAAACCTCACCATCAGATAGAGTTTAATATCATTCCCAGGACATGTAGACCCTCAGTCACCGCCTTCTAGCACCCATATGATAAAAAGGGGTTGGGGTTTGCCATAAGGGCAATAGAGTTGGGGAATCATATAGGTGCTAGGGCTTGACGTGACCAGCCAATTGATCGGAGGGGGCCTCTCCGACTGCCCGTCTAGCCCAAGATTGGGCCAAAGTGGAGTTATTGTAAGTCATGAACTGCTCATCCACCTGGGTTCTATCCTTAAGCATCACGGGTCGCCACCCATGGCCAACAGGTGGCCCCATTAGGGGAGTCTTACCCCTCTGCAGAGGTGCATTCTAACGCCCCAGTTGACAGGGCGGCAAAATCAAAGAGGAGTACTCCTCACAGCTCCAAAACTGGAACCTCACTATCAGATGCAGTCTAGTGTCATACCAAGGACATTCCTTTTGTAGGGATCATACCCCTCTGCAGAGTTTGAGTTTAGTCCATGGGAACTTAGATAAAAGAGATTTCATGTGCTACAAACAAGATGAAGACTGTAGAAGCAATATTCGAATTACCATCAAATTGGCAGACAAGGCAACAAGCAAGCTGTAACTCAATAGATTATCGATCAAATGGAAATCTGATACCTCTGTGGTTAAGATATGACCATGCAGATGACCTAGCACTTCTCACATATACACCTGTACAGGCCAAATCACTGCTGCATAGTCTAGAGAAGACAGAAAGTGGCATGTGAACATACCTAGGTAGTAATATCTCATCTACAGAAATCAATGTCAATACATGCAAGGCATGGTTATTTCCTATAACTCCAACATAAATAAAGGGGAACCACTCTCGAATAATAAGTTATTTATTTATTTTCCCATTAAACTAACTCTAAACCCTAACTCCATCTTCTTTTTTTCCTAGTAGATTAATAAATAAATAAATAAATAATTTATCAGTCAAGAGTGGTTCCCCTTTGTTTAGGTTGGAGTTATAGGAAATAACTGCAAGGCATTGTCTGCTAGAAATCTGATCTCTCTGTTTAGATTTTTTTTTTTTTTTAATTGCTTTTTTGATTAATAAAACAGCTTCAATAGCTATGCTTGCAAAAAACAAAAAAACAAACAAAACTGAAATGGAGTAAGATATTTATAAAATATACAACGGCGATTGAAAAATGATCTGCCCTCTTGTTTTATGGAAGCTGAGCTCATCGTGGATGATTTAATAGGCAGAGCCATGACTAATCTGCAGAGAACAAGCTATCTCGTTTTGTGAGGAACCCATTTTCCAGCCACTGAAACTTTTCCAATGTGTTTTAGCTGGCGTACCACGGTTGTGTGGGTCACATTTAACTGTTCTGCAATTTCCCTAGTGGTAACAGTAGGATTCTTTGAAACAAGAGCTTCTAACAGATCGGAATCAAGTTTTTTTGGACGACCATTTTTTAGCTCATCTTTTAAATTGAAATCACCACTTCGGAAACGGGAAAACCATCTCCTGCAACTTCTTTCATTCACTACATCTTCCCCATAAGTGCTCTGAATAGATTTTGCTGCCGCACTTGCCTTAACACCTTTATGAAACTCGTAGAGTAAAACATTTCTTATGTGATCTTTGGATGGGACAAACATGGGTGCCAATTTTTCTGAAAAATATGAACGGTACAGAAATAATCTGAAAGAATATCAGTTTGGATATCATATAATAGAATATCTAAATAAATGATATTTCAGTTTAGTCACAAAATTATATTACAACTATAACAAAAAGATGTGGGCCGGGTTAGCTCAGTCGGTAGAGCATTCGGCTAGAAACCACAAGGTTCCTAGTTCGATTCCGGCCCTTGCCAACTCAGCATTATGAGTAGCATAGGGATATGTGCAGTAAAGTAAGGAGCTGATGGTAGGTGTGGTGCTCCACCTCAGATGCAAAAACAATCTCCTTGGTCTAGTGTTAGTGAAAAGGGGATAGACTCCCTCGCTGATTGGCTGATACCGACATTAGGCCGCCCCGACGACTTTACTTACTTATAACAAAAGATACATCTAAAATTCAGATATTACTTTTGCACCAACCTGATATTTCTGTTCAATCTCAGTCAGTAGAGCGTTCGGCTAGAAACCACAAGGTTCCTAGTTTGATACCGGCCCTCGCCAACTCAGCGTATGAGTAGCACAGGGATCTGTGTGGTAAAGTAAGGAGCTGATGGTAGGTGTGGCGCTTCACCTCAGATGCTAAAAACAATCTCCTTGGTCTAGCGCTAATGAAAAAGGGATATACTCCCTCGCTGACTGGCTGATACCGACTTTAGCCCCCCCACTGTCGTCAACTATATTGTTCCAAGTAACTGGTAATAAAGTAAAAAGTAAAGTATGTGGAGTTATCTATTGTTGGTATCATCTGAACAGCGAGGGAGTTTATTCCTTTTTCACTAGTGCTAGACTAGGCAGATTATTTTTGCTGAAGTGGAGCATCACACCTACCGTCAGCTTTCAGATGTTTTACCACACAGATCAGATTAGCCCAAACCCTTTTTATCATATGTGCTAGAAGGCGGTTGCTGATGGGTTTAAGTGTCCTGGGTATGACGTTAAACTCTATCTAATGGTGAAGTTCAATTTCTGGAGCTCTGGGGAATGTGGAGTACCCCTTGATCCCCATTACTCCTAGGTTCACTCAGACCCGGAGTGGTAGTACCTGTTAGGGTCCCATCTATGGGTTGAATAGAAAAAAATGAGTTGAAAAAACTTTGTTTAAAAAGAATTGAATTTAAAAAGAAAACATTGAGTACCCATCAAGAAAGAATAAAACAAAACGTCTTCGGCATAATTAGTTATTAGTGAAATAAATCACTAATTAGAACTGAGTCTATTCTAGTAGACACCACTCCAAACGGATTTAACAGGTTTGAATTCAGAGTTTTCATTTGCCTAACCAAGGTTAAAGAGCCCAGTCTGCCCTACTATTTACCCATAGCTGGAGGGAGAGTAGTTGGATTCATACCTTTCCCAAGGGTATTAGCGCTATGTGAACCGTAGCTTCGTTCAGGATTTGAACGCGGGTCGACGAGTCCATTTCCTACGACTCTAACCATTACACCACGCGCCTCCAACAAAATAACCCAACAAGGATGGACATGCCATAAAATCCAACCATACAACAGATAAGATCGTCCAAGCTGTAGCTGTGCTACTCATGCGCTTGTTTGGTGAGGAGAGGTATCAAACCGAGAACCTTGCGATTCCTAGGCGAATGTTCTACCGACTGAGCTAAGCCGGCCCTAGTAATAATAAAACCTATTGAACAATTATAACTTTAAGTGACTACTCTTAATACAAATAATTTGCATAGTTAAATGGTTTTAAGTATTCCTATCTAAGATTAATATAATTTCATTAGTTTGCAAACAGAGCACGTGGTTTAATCGTTACCGTTGTAGGAAATGGATACAGTGAGGCTGTTTAAACTTCACATAGCACTAATAGCCTTGAAAAAGGTATGATTCCAACTATTCCTTATCCAGATATAGGTAAATAGTTGGGTGAACTGGGCTCTTTAACCTTGGTTAGGGAACCCACCTAGGAGAACGAAAACTCTGAATTCAAACCTAATTGTTTTGTTTGTTTTCATTATTCTCCAGTCTTCAGCTTTCGAGGAAGAGGGGAAAAAAGGACAATATTGTCTAACATGAAGTAAATATTGTATAGCTAACCTTTTGGGAACTGTAGTTCTGAAGCATCTTCTTCGGTAATCTCATTTGTATTTACAGGTGTAGTGGCTGAAGTTGAAGCCGAAGCTGCCATCCTTACTTTAGTTAATCACCTTCGATTCTACTTAATTTCTCGATGAGAAATTCTACTTAATTTCTCAAGAACGATAACTCTGTTTTGAAAAACAAAAAATAACTTATCAAATCACAAAAGAGTTCCACTTCCGGTTCTGAACTGTTTCGACATTGTAAGCTCCAGTTAGTTGTTATCGTGGGCCTGGTTGTCGCGACCTTTTTGTCTACTATCAAATAGAGACATCGCTCAAAGTCTCGCCGTCTTTAACAACTATAAATTACTTAATTTTGTCGTAATAAGCTTAAATAGATGATTATTTCTTTTTTTCACTGAGCTAGTCTTGTCGAACGAAGTCAAGAAGGCAAAGAAGCAGTCGACTACCCACGACAAGAATAAATAACAAAGCCGACGATGGCTACTCCAATATCAACGAGTCACATTAAATACGCGATACTCCAAGAGGAAGACGAAGGGGAGTCATCAGAAGAAGGATCGGAAATAATTATTATAACCCCAATAAGCAGCGACCGTGAATATGACGATACAAGTGTTTTGAACATAGTTCTCACTCCAGACAACAACAACACAGGAGACTCAAATCCTCCTCCTCCTTCTTCTTCAACTCATCTTCATCACTATTTGTCGAATAATAATAGTAATAATAATGACGATTCTTCTTCAAATTGCCTGTCTATGCCATCATATGCATCGTCTGTGGCACCCCCTCCGCCGTACGAGGGGGCAGAGGCTCCCCTCCAGCCGAATGGTGGAACCACGACTTCGTCAAACTTGGTCGAGCCTGGAAACCAAGATGGGCAAGACCTGTTCACGGCGATGATGATGGATTATTTGCGTAATAAGATGTCACAGAGACACGGTGCTATTCACCAGCAGAATACCCTGGGGGGTCAGTGTCTACCCTCGTACAATGTGGCCACTGATCTGCCCTCTTATGAGGAGGCCGAAAGGGAAAAACAAGAAGAAATGTTACGTGCCGTACAAAGTGACTCCCCCCATGAACCACAAGATGAAGAAAGAAATAGTGTCGATACTACAGAACATCTTACTAGCATGGCTATAGGTAAATAAATTTTATTATTCCCCCCCCCTTTTTTTGTTTTTAGAATTTTTATTTTGTTTACAAAATAGAGCTCTACGACGATTCTAGTCGAAATCGGAAGATCGTGTAGTGTCATTTTTTTTACAATAGGGCGGATCTGTTTGTTTTGAAAATTATTATTTTTTCCTTTTTCTTTAAATATTTTTTTAAAATTTTGTTTCCAAAATAGAGCACTACGCTATTTTTTGTCGAAATCGGAAGATCGTGTAGCGTCAGTTTTTTTTTGTTTCTTTTTTGTATTTTGTTTTGTTTCTTTTTTGTTTTTGTTTTTGTTTTTTCAATGGGGGAAGATTTGTTTGTTTTGATAATCAGCATTCGAAGCCTAACTTTTTTTCTTTTCTTTCTTTTTTCTTGGTTTTCTTTACCATAATCTCTGGCACAGATTCGAAAACAAAAAAGTAAACCAACTTTTAGCGAGTTCGATCCTCACTAGAAGACTCATAACAAAATCCCCGGTGAGAGATAAAGAATATCACCAGGCCCAAGTCATGGTCATACATTGTTATATTAGAGCACTAAGTGAGGACCAAGCTCACTACACTATCAAATTGGTTTACGTGACGAACATTGTTAGATTGTTGACTTTATAATAGTGGGCGCCCGCCAACGTGACATTTGTTAATCTTTTAAATGTTTAACCCGAAGGTAAACCCCTCCCCACTAAATAATAATATCATCCTAGTTTAAGTTAACTCACGCGGCAAATAATCTAAACTTATTAAGTCAGTTTGTTGGGTATCGTTGTTTTGATGTTGTTTATAGTTTTTGCTTGGTTGTTTTTTTTTTAGTAGTCGAAAGACGTATTTAGTTCCAAGAACACTGAATTACTTTTTGTGTGTTTATTTTTTATATTATATTAATTTTTTTTATTATTTAAAAAATAACGAATAAAAAACACAATAAAAGTGTTTTTGTAAACACAAAAATAATTAAAAAATTTTAGAATTAAAAAAGCAAAACAAAAAAAACAAAAAAACGTTGGATTTTATTTTCCTATATTTGAATTTTTCACCCAAAACGAATTTTATTTACATTAAATACTTTTGGATTTTCTTTTTTTTTTCTTTTGTAAAAAGTAATTGAAATTTTAAAATTAAAAAAAATCTTGCAGTTTCCCCTATTTAAATTTTATATATTTTTATAATTTTGATTTTTTGCTCGTTTTTGTTTTGTTTTGTTTTTACATAAAAATGTTTGAAATTTAAAAAAAAAACACAAAAAAAAAACAAACATTGTAACTTACTCCGTTTGTATTTTACACATGTGTTGTATTTAAAAAGAAAATTGTGTCGGGAAGGTAATATTTCATTTAATTTATTAAACTTCACTTAGTTATGGCACAAGGTCAGAAGTATCTGTCAGTCTAAACCATTACACCGCGCAAGCAATTATTTGAAGAAAAAAAAAGCTTATGTAGGTGATATATGGGTATCTTAAGTTTTAGAAATACGGACGCAAAGGATTTTTTTCCTTACTTCTGGGAATTCATTTGGTCTCAAATATTAGTTACAACAATTTTTTTAGTTTTAATGAGAAATGTGATTCCCCTCCCCCTCTTCAACAATTTATTTTATCCTAATAATTAACGATGTTAATACGACATACGTACTTCAACCCTTTATAGAATGAAAAATAAATAAATAAAGCTAAGCACCTCACGTGCTTAAATTGGCAGACCATTGGTAGTGAGACTTGATACCCTATATTTCTGGCCTTGTGCCACAACTAAGCTTAGTAAATAACTATAAAATCAAAACCAACGACCAAAATTTATTTTGTAGTATGTTAAATTATAACAATACTACAAAAAAGATGTGTAAGTTTCAAAATTTTGGTCGGTGGTTTGGTTTTATAGTTATTTACTAAAATTAGTCATGGCACAAGGTCAGAAGTATAGGGCGCCTAGTTAGAATTTAACTCACTATCATTGGTCTGTTAATCTAAGCACGTGAGGTGCTCGTTTTTTTTGTTTTTTTTTAATTTACATTCTATAAGGATTGAAGTACGTATTTTATTACCCACGGATTCATTTACTATACTCATAAAATCATTCGTATGTAATAAAACCATTTTTTTTTTACGATCGAGGTAAAATGTGTGTGTGGGGGGGTAGCTTCTTTCTTTTTTTTTTTTTTTTTTTTTTTTTTTTTGTCAAACTATAATGAATCATTTTTAAGTTAAAATTACGCCGATCAGTTAAGTCGCGATTTAAGCATCAGTTACCAATAGATAACCGAAGTTAAGCAAAGACGAACCTGTTGAGTATTTGAATGGGTGACCAGACCAACCAATATTCAACTTGAAGCTAAATCTTATTAATTAAATTGTAAGCTAAAAGTTATTGATGAAAAATTTAGACCAATGATTCCCAACGAAGAGAAGGGGGTTAATGGGAGGGGGGTTACGACTAACGAGGTGTATCGGTCCAAATATAGAAATTTTCTCTCTTTATTATTTTCAGTCTTTAATTTTTTTTAACTTTTCAGGAGGCGCGTGGTGTACTGGTTAGAGTCGTAGGAAATGGACTCGTCGACCCGAGTTCAAATCCTGGACGAAGCCACAGTTCACATAGTGCTAATACCCTTAGGAAATGTATAAATTCAATTATTTCCCCTCCAGCTATGGGTAAAATAGTAGGACAGACTGGGCTCTTTAACCCTGGTTAGGCAACCAATCTAGGAGAAGGAAAACTCTGAATTCAAACCTGTTAAATCCGCTTGGGGTGGTCACTACTAGAACAAGCTCAGTCCCAATTAGTGATCTGTTTCACTAATATTTAGTGAATTATTATTAATGGATGCCAGGAAAATATTTTTCCCTTTATCCTATTATTTCATCAACCTTTTTTAAGTTTTATTTTTTATTTTTAAGGGTTTTTCTGTTGTGTAATTCCCCTTTCGTAGCTTCTCTCCAGGGCAATTTGAGGGTTACTTGGCAGTGCCCCTATCTGATGGTGAGGTTCCAGTTTTGGAGGTTTGGGGAATGTGGAGCACCCCTTCATCACCATTGCTCCCTGGTCCACTTTGACCTGGAGTAGTAGTACCTGTTAGGGTCCCATCTATGGGTTAAATAGAAAAATGTATTTATAAAAAAAATTGTATTATCCATTAAGAATTGATTCATTTCAAAACTTTATCGGCATTAAATGACCCACTGAGGTTGATATGCCGTAAAACAAAACAAAACAAAAAATTGGCGGTGCCCACCTCCTTTCCAAATATCATGCGACAGGTTGTATTGAGTTGCATGGTACCGTTAGCAAGGAACGAGTCATGACCTGACTAATATACATGTGGTTTGCAACCAGTTTTCCTTTTCCCAGAGTGGTCGGTTGCCTTACTAAGGCTAGAGAGCCCAGTCTGCCCTATTCCATAGTTAGGGGAGGGAGATTGGATTCATGCCTATCCCAAGGACATTAGTGCGAAGTGAAACACAAACCACCTCGTCTAGAATTTAAACTTGACTCTCTGTTATGTCACGCGCATGTCTGCCATGTCTAATTTAAATATTTAAAATAATTAAAAAAAAAAAAAACCTAAATAACCTTAAATCAAACTCCATTCTCAATTTACGAGACGTATTACGTCAACTCAAGTTTTCGGTTAAATATAGCAATGGCGCTGCGTTTATTTATTTATTTATTTTTAAGATAGATTTCCAAGTTTAAAATTTTACAAGATCTTGAATAATAACTAGCAGGACCTGTTGATATACCGCAATATGTTAATTAAATTTAATTATTACAACGTTAATAATCTTGATGTAACTCTCTCACTTTTTTTCTTTCTTTCTTTCCTTCTTTTCATTATGTTGAATTGAAACAGATTAGCATAGGGACTGGCAAACGGAGCCTAAAATGCGTTTTTGACAAAATGACTTTAGCCCCCCTACAGAAAATAATTTACCAAAAATCAGGAAATTATCGGATTTTAATGAAATTTTCAGTGTTTATGTATCAATGAATGATCTTTATAATGCATTATTTATTTTATTTAAAAACTTTCTCATTTTTTTTCAGGTCACTTAATTTTGACCCCCCTTATGCTGGGGGCGTAAAATTGTTTCGAGCTGGTCATATGTTATACTAATTACAGTATAAATAAAGAGATAAAAGACCGAAGTTATGAATAGAAACAAAAAAATTTTTTTTACAGTTGCGCTTCTATTAGAAAATAAGTACCGAAAATCGAAAAATAAAATGTAAAAAAATAATAAATAATTAATTTAGGGTAGGAAGAGGGGGTGATAATGCTAATCATTATCATTATCACCCCATCTTCCTACCCTTCCCCTACTCGCCCCCCCTCTCTCTCTCATACTTTTTCTGTTGTAGCATGTCCCTTTTCTTCCTTTTCTTTTTTATAATAAAAACGGAATGATCCATTATTTAGCTGAGGTGACAACACTCATGAGAAATAAGAATTCGGCGGATAAGCAAAATCAGATAATCAGGATTTACATTTAAGCATTTCATCTTGGACTATTTGAACAGTCATTTTTAACCATAGGGTGTTGTAAGATGATAACGGTTGTACATTTAAGGAACACCAGTATTGATATGTTGATATGTATTTAGAATAGAGAAAAATTTTCATTAAAAGGGGGGATTTTTAAAAATCTTATCCCTTATGCGTTTCCATGATTTAACACTCAAAAATAAGGGGTCAGCGCGACGTCATTGATTTATTGATGGATCGAAAATGTGGAGTATCCCTTCATCACCATTACTCCCAGGTCCACTCTGACCCGGTACACCCAAAAAGTAGTAACATAATGAGCATCAATAAAAAAATTTTTTAAAAAGCAAAATAATATTACACATGTAATTTATTTTTAATACATTTAAAACGATTTTTTTTCGGTCAATTTCGATCGCGTTCCGTCTGAAACGCGGTTGAAAACCCGTTTTTACAAAATGAATAACATTCGCGATTGAAAAAAAAAAAAAAAAATTACCAAAAATCAAGGAATTCTCCGGTTTTAATGAAATTTTCAGTATTGATTTATCAATTAATGGATTTTATAATGCATCAGTTATTTTATTTCAAAACTTTAATTAGGTATTTCTGCTCTGATAAATTAATATATAAAATTCATTTAAAATATGAGCAGTTTAAAATGTTATATTATTAGATTCTAAAAAATATTTTTAATAACTACTTTACTTTAGTATCAATCACCCATATTTTATGGTCGAAAACTGTATTGGAAATTTAGCGCCTTTAAACGGAACAAATATTAATGTATATATTTTTTCTTTTATAGAATAATAGCCAATTAAATAATTATCAAAATGAGTAAAAAAAAAATTTTTTTAAATCTCCAAAAATTATTCTTATAGTTCTTATTTTCATTTTATTTTCCGATTTTCGGTATTTATTTACTACCCGAGCAGATTCTTTTAAAAAAATGTTTTTTTCTTCTATTCACACCTTCGGTCTTTTGTCTTTTTATTTATGCAAACTTTAGTATCAATCACGTATATACCATACCGATATTTTGCGCCCCCAAAACAGGGGGGGGGTCAAAATTAAGTGACCTGAACAAAATCAGAAAGTTTTGAAATAAGATAACTGATGTATTATAAAATTTATTCATTGATAAATCAACACTGAAAATTTTATTAAAATCGGATGATTCCCTGATTATTGGTATTTTTTTTTTCAAACGGGGGTGGGGTGGGGGGCAAAATTGTATTGGAAAAAGAAACCCAGATTTTTCGACAAATTTGGTATACCTAAGTAGCACCTGTTAGGAGTCCATCTATCAGTTAAATAGAAAACTTTAAAAAAAATGTGTTTAAAAAATTGAGTACCCATTAAGAATGAATAAAAAACAAACCTCTTCGGCATAAAATAACCCAACAATAGTTGACATGCCGTAACCCCCCCCCTGTCTTTCTCACACACTTGAATGGTGATAGACATTTCCGGCATTCTTTCTCTTAGACGGTATTTATTTCCCACATTCAGTTATTGTCTCATGATTATGTCTTACGTCACATAAGCCACCGTATCTTCTTTCTTCTTCTTTCTTCTTCTTCTTCGTTTCTTTCTTTCTTTCTTTCTTTCTTCTTTCTTTCTTCTTTCTTTCTTTCTTTCTTTCTTTCTTTTTTTCTAGATTTAAAACGTCACCTGCTTAAATTGATAACGGTTGTTTTTCGCTCTTGAAGATAATTCTTTAGGAATTTTTTTAAATTTTTTTATTCTGTTTATATTTCAAGATTTGTTTGTTTGTACTAATGCAGAATAGCGTGCAAGAGATAATATAATTTGATTACGTATAAAAAAAGCATTTCATTTCACATATTCAGATTACGTATAAAAAGCATTACATTTCTAATACCATTGGGAAAGGTGTGAATCCAACTACTTCAGCTATGGGTAAATAGTAGGGCAGACTAGGCTCTTTAACCTTGGTTAGGCAACTAGTCTAGGAGAAGGAAAACTCTGAATTCAAACCTGTTAAACTCCGCTTGGGGTGGTCACTACTAGAATAGGCTCAGTCCTAGTAGGAACCACCAAAATAGGTCACGTGATCAGTTTAGGCCACATTAAAAACTTATAAAAAATCTTCTGATATAATTATTCAGACTCGTATCTTTATAGAAAAAAAGGCTGAACTTGCACAAAGGTGTCAAAATTAGGGTGACCCAGAAAAAACAGAACCGAAATTTTTATTTATGTTCCCATTAAACTAACCTGAAACCCTAACCCTACCCACCTAGTTAAAATTAAGTTTTATTACAAAATGTGTGGGTTCTGTTTTTCTGGGTCACCGGTATACAAGGTGACCCAGCAAAAACAGAACCCAAATTATTTATTCATTTTCCCATTAAAACCCTAAACCTTACCCTAACCCTAACTCTAGACCCGCATAGTTAAAATTAACAGTTTTATTACAAAATGTGTGGGTTCTGTTTTTTCTGGGGCACCCTAATTTTGACACCTTTGTGCAAGTTCAGCCGGAAAAAAAAGTAAAAACCGTTTTTTGTCGGTTCATTTTTTCATATTTCATAAAATAAATAATAACCTCGTTAAAAAAAAGGAAAAAAACTATTTCAAACATATTTCTTCTTCTTCTTCTTCTTTGATTCATAATTTTAGGTATATTTTTTTTATGTCTCTCAAGAAGGACAAAATGCCATTCGTGTTAGTAGAATAATCACGAGACAAATGTGTATATTTCGTTTGTTGATCTTGTGACTTAAATGTCAACCGCACTTTGTCACAATATTTCTAGGGCAAAAGGGCCTTACATTACTCTCTCTCTCTCTCTCTCTCTCTCTCTCTCTCTCTCTCTCTCTCTCTCTCTCTCTCTCTCTCTCTCTCTCTCTCTCTCTCTCTCTCGTCACATGAGATGAGTAATAATACTAGTTTTTCTTGTTCCTTAATTTTCCGACCATTATCTTCTTGCAAACACCCTCTGTTTAAATATGAGACCGTCCAAATCGTCCAAGATTAAATGCCAATATGTAAATCCTGATTATCTGGTGTTGCTTATCCGCCGATTTGTTATTTCTCATGAGTGTTATCACCTCTGCCAAATAATGGGTCATTACATTTCGTTTTTATCATAAAGAAACTAAGAGAAAAAGAAGGACATGCTACACAAAAAAAAAAAAAAAAAATATAAGAAAGAAAGAAAAAGAATATGGGAAAGATAGAGACTTCTGATATTGTTTTATTCTCAAACGTATTAAAAGCAATCCAATTTATAATTTTATATTATATTGAAATCAATTAGAATAAAGTAAAAATAAGTGTAATCTTTTTTGTGTTCGTATTTAATTTCATTAGTCTTTCTAATTCAATATAATATCTAATTATATTAAAACTTAAATACTTGTGCTTGGAGAGTGCATTTTTGATCTGAACAACCACACTGACTTTCTGTTAATAAAAAAAGTTCCGGGCACAGTCGTCAGTAAAGAAGGAAATGTTAAACTTGCAAATCGTCATCAAAATTAAAACGGAAACTTATTTGGTGATTTATGACAGTTTAACTGCAGTGTATGAATGAACTTTTTTGTAAATTGGGTTACGGTTTAGGGGTTTGGGGATTAAGGTTGTTTTTAATTACATATTGCTTAAAAAAACAACAAAAAAAACCCAAATTACTATACATTTAATTAACCATTGAAATTAATTATTGAATTCAACGGTAGACACATTAGTCTCAGTTGTTTGTGTTAGTATTGCAATGTATAATTTCAATTAAACTTGGTTTATAAAAAAATATTTTTCAACATTAAATGTATAGTCATTTTTTTTTCATTTAAAAAAATTTTTTTTTTTTAAGCAATACGTAATTAAAAATAACCTTAAACCCCTAAACCATAACCCAATTCGCAAAAATTTAATTCATACACTGCAGTTAAACTGTCATAGATCACCACCAAATAAGTTTCCGTTTTAATTTTGACAACGATTTGCAAATTTAACCAAAGGATATGCTGACAAACTTCTGAAACATGAAAGTATCAATCACTATTGATTTCCTTGTAAAAGGTGCAACTGTAAACAGTGACTCCTATTGGCAACTCCTTTGGCAAAATTCACCTTCTTTATTGATTGACCCTCACTTATATATATATATAAAGGAATGTCCCAGTACGTGTGTCTCATCTTATAACTCAGAAAAGAGATGTTGTTCAGCATTGAAATCTTGCATACACCTTAATATGTCATAATTAAGAAACACAAAATGTATTTATAAAATTATGATATATGTCATGATTAAGAAACACAAAATTTATATATAAAATTCATAAATTTATAACTCCTTTGGCAAAATTCACCTTCTTTATTGATTGACCCTCACCTATATATATATATATATATATATATATATATATATATATATATATATACATAAAGGAATGTCCCAGTATGTGTGTTTCATCTTATAACTCAGAAAAGAGATGTTGTTCAGCATTGAAATCTTGCATACACCTTAATATGTTGTAATCAAGAAACACAAAATTTAATTTTTACTGATTAAGTGATATAATTTAATAATTAAACAAAAATAAAATCAATTTCTAGAACTCTAACAGTAAATAAAAAAGCTATTGGTTTGTAGAAGCTCAATTTAAACTTATCCTTTACTCTATTCTTGCTCTCACTTGGCACCATATTTATTGCTATTACTTTTTACACTAGTAATATTGGTAGTATATTTTATTTATTGGGGCCGGGTTAGCTCAGTCGGTAGAGCATTCGGCTAGAAACCACAAGGTTCCTAGTTCGATACCGGCCATCGCCAACTCAGCGTATGAGTAGCACAGGGATGTGTGCGGTAAGGTAAGGAGCTGATGGTAGGTGTGGCGCTCCACCTCAGATGCTAAATTAATCTCCTTGGTCTAGCGCAAGTGAAAAGGGGATAGACTCCCTTGCTGATTGGCTGATACTGACTTTAGGCCGCCCCGACGATTTTACTTACTTTTTATTTTATTTATTATTTCCTAGCTGCTACTAACTTCAACAAATTTGCCGTCCTCTCGGCAGGGCTTACAATACAATCACCGTACCTCTGCAGAAGGGTAAGATCCTCTCCCTACCCCCAAAAGAAAAGTGGTTGCCTTGGATATGACACTATAATGCATCTGATGATGGCGCTCCATTTCTGGAGATCTGTGGAGTACCCCTTCATCACCATTATTCCCAGGTCACACTGACCCGGAGTGGGAGTAACTGTCCGGGTCCCATCTATAGGTTAAATAGATCTGTAAGAAAATGTGTTTAAAAGAATTTGAATACTAAACAAGAATGAATAAAACAAAAATGTCTTCAGCATAAAATAACCCAACAAGGATTGGCATGCCGTTAAAATCCAACCAACCAAGTTATCTGTATTTATGAGATGAGGCTTGATATGAATAAGTAAAAAGTAAAGTCGTCGGGGCAGCCTAATGTTGGTATCAGCCATACAGTGAGGGAGTCTATCCCCTTTTCACTAGCGCTAGACAAAGGAGATTATTTTAGCGTCTGAGGTGGAGCGCCACATCTACCATCAGCTCTTCACTTTACCACACAGATCCCTGTGCTACTCCTATGCTGAGTTGGTGAGGGCCGGTATCGAACCAGGAACTTTGTGATTCCTAGCCACACTGTTGTATATTCTTTCTTCTAATGTCTGGACTTCGTCTTGGGGACTTCATGTCTGGTCTTCCATTGGGGATTTCTCTTTATCAGAAGCCCTGTGTCATTGGTAGATAATAACCCAAGACTTCGATTTGCTTTAGATCATATTTTATTCTGAAATCCCCACCAGACTACCTGCGCAGGTTGAGTCGGCAGTGCGCTTAACGCGACTTACCACCTTCGTGGTTTGGCCGATACTGAACTAAACTCTCTTTCTAATCTAAACCGGAAGAGGGTCTTCTCCACCGATTCTCATGGTATCCACCGGAAGGATCAGGATGAGGTCAAGCCGTGTCACTCAATCCTTCAAGGCCGCCAGCTGCAACTTATAACAGCCATTTTGGTTTCTACACTACTGTAAATAAGTGTTAGGGTACTAACAATTATGTAACAAAACACTCTATTGACTGAGCTAAACCAATCATGCTATCAAGGATTATTTCTTAATTATGTATCGCTCGATCTACTGATATGAATAATTTTGATATTTCAGACTGTTGTCCTCATCTTTATTGTGTACTATAAGCAGTTACCCAGCATTGCTTGGGTAGAGGGGGGTATTAAAAAGTTAGTCTCGCAGATCTATTGATTTATGTTTTAATCACGAATGCAGCCCTTCTCTTACAATTTGAATCCTAATTTTTAGATATCTTCCCAAATACAAATAAAATCTTCAAAAATCTTTTGCACAAAAAGCAAGCTCTGGTGATAGTGAATGTGTTTATATGTTTACTTTGTCATTAATTGTTTTATTTTCATAGTTTCCTTTGGACATACACATACATACATATAAACAAACTGTCTTTCATATATGTACTAGCAGCGGCTACCTGCTAGAGTGGGATTTTAATTAGTCCTGCAGATCCATTATTACTGATTCGTGAGTTGAATCCTTGTGAAATGCCCCATTTAAATCCCTATGTAAAAAAAATAGACCTTGCATTGATCCAGCTACTCTGAAAAGAAATGTTAATGTCTACTATCTAAAATATTAAATGAAAAAAAATCCATGCTTTTATCAGTTAAATTTCATTTTTTAATTATCTTCACGAATATAAATAAATCTCTTTTATTTTTGCTCAAAAACCAAGCCCTAATGATATTTAATGTGTATATATATTTACTTTGTCGTTAATTGTTTTATTTTCGAAGTTTCCTCTGGACATACATATACACACAATTTCCCTTTATATATGTATAGATAGATAGATAGATATAAGTAAGTAAGTAAAGTCATCAGGGCGACCTAATGTCTGTATCAGCCAGACAGCAAGGGATTCTATCCCCTTTTCACTAGCGCTAGACCAAGGAGATTATTTTAGCATCTGGGGTGGAGCGCCACACCTACCATCAGCTCCTCACTTTAGTGCACAGATCCCTGTGCTACGCATATGTTGAGTTGGCGAGGGCCTGTTTCGAACCAAGAATTCCTAGCCGAATACTCTACCGACTACCACTAAAAGCCCCTAAACAGAGCACAAGCTTACAATAGCCTGAACATTGTGTTTATACACAATAAAGATGAGGATAATGTCTGAATTCAAAATTTGATTTCAAATTTGAATTAGCCAATACAAAAAAAAAATGCATTTAAATTATCAGATACAAAATTTTGATTTTAAATTTGAATTAGCCAATACAAAAAAAAAATGCATTTAAATTATCAGATACAAAATTTTGATTTTAAATTTGAATTAGCCAATACAAAAAAAAAATGCATTTAAATTATCAGATACAAAATTTTGATTTTAAATTTGAATTAGCCAATACAAAAAAGAAATGCATTTAAATTATCAGATACAAAATTTTGATTTTAAATTTGAATTAGCCAATACAAAAAAAAAATGCATTTAAATTATCAGATACAAAATTTTGATTTTAAATTTGAATTAGCCAATACAAAAAAAAATGCATTTAAATTATCAAATACAAAATTTTGTTCTTTTAAATTTGAATTAGCCAATACAAAAAAATGCATTTAAATTATCAAATATAAAATTTTGTTTTTTTAAATTTGAATTAGCCAATACAAAAAAAAATGCATTTAAATTATCAAAGACAACATTTTTTTTTTAAATTTGAATTAGCCAATAAATGCATCTAAATTATCATGCAATTTATTATAGGGCCATTTTAGCTTAGTCAGTAGAGCGTCCGGTTAGGAACCACAAGTGTCCTGGTTCGATACCGGCCCTCACCAACTCAGCGTATGAGTAGCCCAGGGATCTGTGCGGTAAAATAAGGAGCTGATGGTAGGTGGCGCTCCACCTCAGATGCAAAAACAATCTCCTTGGTCTAGTGCTATTGAAAAGGGGATAGACTCCCTCGCTGTTTGGCTGATATCAACTTTAGACACCACCACCCCGACGTTGCAATTTATATCAACTAAAAATAGTTTTAGTTTTTTCTTTTCTTTCTTTCTTTGGATTGTTCCAAGGAAATGGTTATTAAACATGTGACATCGTCAGTGTAATGGAGTCGGGGGGGGGGCGTGATGAGACGGAATTGTGTGTGTCTGCAGAAAACTAATGCAGCCGCTGCTGCTGCCACTGCTATTGTCCCGACCAAGGCCACCTTCCTTTGTGTAGATTCTTCCACAGGTGGTGGTAGGGGTGGGGTGGGTGTATCTAATTTTTAAATGTCAACATTATCAGCCGTACTCTGATTAAAGCGAATGAACTTTTCAAACGATTATACCTTTAAGATTGCCACAAGTCTCGGCTGGGGTGGGGGGTGGTTGTGAAGAGGTTGGATGATGATGATGATGATGATGATGTATTCTCTAATTTTTTGCTATTGCATGAAGGTTATTTTTTTTAATGCTTCATTCTGTTTGATTTCACACACACACACACACACACACACACACACACACATATATATATATATTATATATATATATATATATATATCTTAGAAAGGAAGGAAAAACTCAACACCATAATTCCATAATAAATTTATTTCGACCAAAATTGGGGCCTTTATAAATCTAAGGAGATTTAATATAGCTCCCCAAAATTTCATCTCATCAGATGGTAGAGTTCCCTTGCTCATTCAAATTTCCTAGCCCCACCCCTCCTACCCTTCCAAACTGATACAGTTAAAATAGTTAAATTAGGAAAATTTAGCAATGAAAGATGGGAGTGATAGAAGAGTAAGTTTCAGTTGTTCTTTTTTTTTTATTATTATACCACCCTCTATGTCAAATCTTTTTATCTGCATTCTTATTTAGTTTCATTAGTCTTTCTAATTTAATATAATATTTTATTACATTAAAACTTAAATACTTGCACCAGGCAGAGGGTGCCTATATTTGCTAGTATATATAAAGTAAATTACCAGGTTAGTTGTTGGGAATTATTCTAAGCTGGGACTTTTTTTTTTAAACAACAGAATGTTAAAATTGGTAAAGTCCAATGTGCAATATTGTGTTTTTTAAATTTGAATTAGCCAATACAAAAAAATGCATTTAAATTATCAAATACAAAATTTTGTATTTTAAATTTGAATTAGCCAATACAAAAAATGCATTTAAATTACCAAATACAAATTTATTTAAAAAAAATTTTTTTTTAATTTGAATTAGCCAATAAATGCATCTAAATTATCATGCAATTTATTATAGGGCCAGTTTAGCTTAGTCAGTAGAGCGCCCGGCTAGGAACCACAAGGTTCCTGGTTCGATACCGGCCCTCACCAACTCAGCGTATGAGTAGCCCAGGGATCTGTGTGGTAAAATAAGGACCGATGGTAGGTGTGGCGCTCCACCTCAGGTGCAAAAACAATCTCCTTGGTCTAGTGCTATTGAAAAGGGGATAGACTCCCTCGCTGTTTGGCTGGTTTAGGAATTATATACAGAGCAACATATTTAGCAAAGAGAAAAACTTAAACGCCAGTCAGTTATAAATCTTATATTTTATAACATTAATAGTGCTAAAACCTCGAGGTAGACAGTATACTAGTACATTCAAACTACATGTACGCCAGACATATAAAAATCTATGTGTCTATCTATCTTTTATTTTAGAGTCGGATCTTAGCCCTGAAGAGCACTTAGTGAAACTTTTAGTAGGTAGACAGTATACTAGTACATTCAAACTACATGTGTGCCAGACATATATTATATATAATATTACTGGTATTTAAGCATTTTTCTTTTATTTGCTAAATAACTAAAACATAGCATAAATTAGGGCAGGAGGCCAGGACGAAAAAAAGATTAAAATTACCGATCACAGTACAGTAACCAGATGGTTGAAGAAATTTAGCTCAGGTTGCAAAAACCTCAACAATCAGGCAAGGTCAGGTAGGCCTACGTCCGTGAGAGTAATTGCCTAAATTTGTGTCTGTTAGGTTTAGTGTAATCTGGTTTAAGTATGTTAAATACTAGAAAGGTAGTGTAGATAAGTTTTAAAAGATTTTAACTGCAATATCAGTGTGATTGACAGTTTAAGGTTACTTGAAAACTTGTCTTTCACTGGATGAAGTAAAATCATGTGTAGCATTCCCAGCAGTTTAGTTGAAATTGACAGACAATGACAAATTTTCACCTTAATTGGTTCAACTCACAATTTTTTGCATATTTCTGATCCAATCTGAAATATATTTACATGGTTCGAAAGAAAATTAAATAATCTTTCTAAATATGTAATTTGTATGTACTTCTATGCATTGACTCTTAACATCCTGTTGAGATTTTTCTAAGTCCAGAGGATTCCTATAAGGATATATAAAGAAAATGGCTAAAAATTACCTTTACATCTAAAGTTACCTATTATTTCCCTTAAATCAAAGATTTCTACATACGTTTAATATTAAATTTAAACAAAGGTTATTGTTTGGGGATGATTAGTTGAAATGAATGTGACTTCCAGACTGGTGGAATGAGGTGGTATACGACTTTAAGAGTTAAATCATGTTGTTACTATTTAAATTCTATCTTTTAATTAACTTCACGAATATAAATCAAATCTTCATCATTTATTTTCAAAGTTTCCTCCGGACATACAGATACACACAACTGCCCTTTATATATATATATATATAGATTACAATATATCCATCTATTTTTCTTTCTATTTCAATTTTTGTTTATCTATCTACCTACCTACCTCAGTTTCTTTCTTACTATCTATCTATATATCTATGTCAGTTTTTTCTTCCTTTCTATGTCCATTTATTTATTCATTACAAATAGTAAATCCAAATGCAAATCCACAAAGTTTGATGCAAATATGACATAGGAAGGATGTCCTTATCGTTGTATCAGATGATAAAATGTTATGCTTATGTACCACCATATGTCTCTTAAGACCAGAAGCTGACTTACAGACTTTGTTAGATTGCACAAGGCACTTTGTTTGTTCCTGGAGTTTGCATAAATTGTCCCTGAAGAGATTTCCTATGATTGACATATCCAACCTTAGAAAGCATATACATACATACTTACAGTAATACCTTGTTACAACTGGGGGGGGGGGGGTCCGTAAAAGTTATACTTGTAAAAAAAAAATGGTAGTGGTACTATTTAACCATAGCTGGGGAGATGGGGGGTGTCATACCTTTCCCAAGAGTATTAGTCCGAAAGTAAACGTAATAGCACCACTGAATTTTGAACATGCTTACTACAACTATATATTCATCTATTTTTCTTTCTATCTATCTCAATTTTTGTCTTTCTTTTTGTTCCTGATTTTTTTTAAATCTATGTGTCTATATATTTATCTTTTATTCTCAGTATGTTTATATCTATCTTAGCTCAGTTGGTAGAGTGTCCAACTCGGAACCACAAGGTTCCTGGTTCGATACCAACTATTCTTCCCAGCTTTGATTGTTATTGCTCCTAGGTCAGGCAGGCCTGGGAGTAATGACAATGAAGGGGTATTTCACACTCACCAAGCCTCTAGAACCGGAGCCTCACCATCAGATGCAGTTTAGTGTCATTAATGTTAGGACTGAACCTCCTGGCCTAGACTAGATATATTATTAAATAGTTACTTAGCTTATACCGTGTTGTATACTGGATCAAACAGTATTCAGTATACTAGTACATTTAAATTACATGTGTGCCAGACATATAGTAACTTGCACGTGGAAGCGCGTGGTGTAATGGTTAAAGTCATGGGAAATGGACTCGTCGCCCTGAGTTCAAATCCTGGATGTGGTAATTGCATTTCACTTAGTGCTAATACCCTTGGGAAAGGTATGACTCCTGCTCTCCCTCCAGCTATGGAAAAATAGTAGGGCAGACTGGGCTCTTTAACCTTGGTTAGGCAACCGGTCTAGGAGAAGGAAAACTCTGAATTCAAACCTGTTGAATTGACCTTGTGTCACATCCTACCCGTGCGGAGGGGTTGGTAAAATATATATAGTAACTTGCAACAGAGTGCTAAAACCTTGAGGTAGACGGTTCACGTAATGGTTCCGTAATCCTTGCAGTCTCAGTAATCAATCCGATGTTCTCAGACAACCATGTATAAATATTCCTGGACCAGTGCATTTACTCTCTACACAAGGTACGCCAGGCTAGTCCATAACAAACAGTGGAAGTAGGTTTTACCCAATCTGTTTGCCACTGAAGAACATTTTAAATTCAATTTATGACAGACAGACAGACAGACAGAAAAAAAAGACTTGGTGAATACTGCATTGTTTTTTGTTTTTTTAATCTAGCCAATTCTATTTTAAAAATATATCTATTATCCATTTACCGATTCTATTTTTGACATAATTCTTCAGTCAGGTCAAAAGATAACACTTTGTCTTTTATCAGTTAAAATTATCTGTTGTCTTGGATGGGGGGGAGTGAAATTTTAATTCATTTTTCAGCTTGCAGAAAGAACAATGAGGTGTTTTTGTTTCTCTCTCTCTCTCTCTCTCTCTCTCTCTCTCTCGGCTTGGGCATTAGAATACACCGACTGCACCTCCGCAGAGGGGTAAGACTCCCCCAATGGGGCATTGGTCGTGATGCTTAAGAGAAGCCCCTCCTGATCAATCGGTTGGTCACATCAAGCTAGCTCTAGCATCTATATGATTTCCCCAAACATATTGCCCTTATGGTAAGCCCCAACCCTTTTTATCATATGGGTGCTAGAAGATAGTGACTGAGAATCATCATGTCCTGGGAATGAGGTTAAACTCTATCTGATGGTGAGGTTCCAGTTCTGGAGTTTTGGGGAATGTGAAGCACCGCTTCATTACCATTGCTCCTTGGTCCACTCTGACCCGGAGTGGTAGTACCTGTTAAATAGAAAAATGTGTTTATAAAAAGATTTAGTATCCATTAAGAATGAATTCAATTCAAAACTTTGTCGGCATTAAATGACCCACCAAGGTTGATATGCCATAAAACAAAAACCAAACCAATCTCTCTCTCTCTCTCTCTCTCTCTCTCTCTCTCTCTCTGTCTGTCTGTCTGTCTCTCTCTGTCTCTCTCTGTCTTCTGTCTCCCTCTGTCTCCCCCTCTCTCTCGTGTGTTACTTTTCTTACTGGCCCAACCTGTCAGTGGGGCGTAGAATACACTGACTGTAACCCCCTGCAGAGGTCTAAGACCCCTTCTCTCCCAAAAGGGCTGCCTTTGGTATGACACTAAACTGCATCTGATGGTGAGGCTCCAGTTCCGAAACTCTGGAGTGTGGAGTGCTACTTCAATACCATTTTTACCTGGAGTGGTAGTAACTATGTTGAAACTTGAGTATCAGAGTTAACAGAAAAATAATAGAAGAAACACAATGAGTATTAAGGATGGGAAAAAGGTTTACTAAGCAAGATACAAGGTGAACAGAGTAATTAGCAATTGCTAGGTTGAATTAAAAAGTCCTGATATTTTGTCAGATGTTATTTATAGGTAAAACAGGTTTCCATTCTCATTATTTACGTACAATATGACAACCTTTTAGGGATTAATTGGATGACCACTTAAGCAACTGTAGGTACTATAAGCAACCTGAGTCCTTTTTTATCAAAAATGATTCAGCATTGAATGACCCGAAAAGGGTTGATATGCCACAAAACAACCAACCAACCTATTAGTGTGTATGGTTCAACACAAGCCTTCACTACTATAAACAAAAAACGGTTATTTCCTATAACTCCAAAAAAATGGGGAACCACTATGATTGACTGATAAATTATTTATTTATTTATTGATCTACTAGGAAAAATGAAGACTGGGTTAGAGTTAGGGTTTAGGGTTAGTTTAATGGGAAAATAATGGGTAGATTAATTAACAGATAAAATTAATTCAGAGTGGTTCCCCTTTTTTAGGTTGGAGTTATAGGAAATAACCCCAAAAACTGTGTAAGTTGTTCATTGGATGAACCGACGAGAGTCCATTTCTATTTCATTTCATTTCATGAGTTAAATAGATCTTTGATTTTGAAAATTATTTGTATTAGATAGGAATACTTGATACTATATAATTGCTTGTAATATATTTGCATCAAGAATAATTACTTGAAGCTAATGGTGAAGTTCCAATCCTGGATCTATGGGGAGTGTAAAGTATCGCAGTTAATCCCAGGTCCACTTTGACCTGGAGTGGTAGTACCAGTTAGGGTCAAATTTATGGATTAAATAGAAAAAAGTGAGTTTTTTTTTTTTTTTTTTTTTTTTTTTTTTTTGAATACCCATCAAGAATAAAGAAAACAAAGAGTCTTTGGCATAAAATAATCCAACAAGGGTTGACATGCTGTAAATTCCAACGAACCATTTCCTACAACAATAACCATTACCCCCCCCCCGAGCACCTCCACATACTTTTGCTTATATATATTTACCAACCCCTCCACACGAGCAGGATGCGACACAAGGTCAATTTCTTAAGCAGAGTTCAACAGGTTTGAATTCAGAGTTTTCCTTCTCATAGACCGGTTGCCTAACCAAGGTTAAAGAGTTCAGTCTGCCCTACTATTTTACCCATAGCTGGAGGGAGAGTAGATTCATACTTTTCCCAAGGGTATTAGCGCTAAGTTAAATGCAATTAGCACGTCTAGGATTTGAACTCGGGGCGACAAGTCCATTTCCCATGACTTTAACCATTACACCACACTTTTGCATATATCTTATTATAATGCAGATTCAGTGTCAGTGTGTCTGTAACCAAAACTACATCACTGCTTATGTCACAATACCCTCAGGAATTCTGTAATTTTATCAATGAGTATTTAATTTATAGTTTAAATCATGAATACATAGAATAAATCTTATTTATTAATGATATCTCTATGAAAATCTGAGTTAGATTCGCCTCAAAACAGCCCATGTTATTAATGCATTTAAAATCTTGCAATGTGTGTTCACTAAGAAATTAAGGTTTACATAATATATGGTGTGGTTAATTTGCATACTGGTTTTAATAGAACTGGCTTTAATAAATAATTACTTGGTGTTATTGATCTTTAATATTATTGTTTTATTCTTCAATATATTAAAATCAATCCTATGAATATGTTGTATATAGAAACCAATTACAATATAATCAAAATAAGTGTAATCTTTTTATATGCATTCTGGGCTCTCTTCTTGTTAGTTAAACTACTTAGAGAGCTCCAATTCATACTAATTTTCATGAATGTAATTACACTACTATTTTTGAATATAATATACTAATTTTTCATGAATGTAATTACACTACTATTTTTGAATATAATATACTAATTTTTCATGAATGTAATTACACTACTATTTTTGAATATAATATACTAATTTTTCATGAATGTAATACTAATTCTTATGGATGTAATATACTAATATTCACGAATTTGGTTGTAATTCTGTCATCTGTATTAATATTTTAGTAAATTTTTTTTAAATTGTTAGTCTTTCTAATCTATTTTTTTACATTAAAAATCAAATACTTACGCCCAGAGGGTGCATACTCTTGCTAGTCAAATAAATACAGATACTATTCAATTCAGCTTGGGATAGATGAAATCGACCATTACAAAAAAATTAACTATTCAACTAGACAATTTCCTAAATTATTAAAATAAAACACAAAACAAAACAAAAACAATAAGAAATGATTTACAAATTAATCTGTTCTGCAAAGGCAAATTATTTTTTAAAAATATGTATGAGCTTCCACATCTACATACTATATATATATATTCTGTTGTTGCGTGTGTGTATGTGCGCGGGTGTGCCTCCTTTTGATTCTTTCTTTCTTCCAAAACAAATGTTCTTTTCAGTCTTTTTTTTTTTTTTTTTTTTTTTTTTTTTTTTCATTCATTTCATCTTCTCTTTTCAATTTTTTCTTTATTTTTTTTCCTTTTAAACAAATTTTCTTTTCAGTCTTACTCACTTTTTTTTTTTTTAGTTTTAGATTTTAAAAAAATTTTTTTTTTTTTTTTTTTTTTTTCACTAGCATTTTCTATTTTTGACACGATTTATCCAATCAGTCATTTTAAGGTCATAGGATGAAACTTTGTCTTTTATCAGTTTGAAATTGTTGGGCTTGGACCGGAGTGGGGGTGGGTGGGGGATTTAAATTAATTATTCAACACACAGGAAGAACAATGAGAGTTTTTTTTTTTCTTCTTTCTATCTCTTCTATAATTGTTACCTTTCTTAATAGTTTTTTGGATTGCATTGAAATGAATCTTTTCACTTTTGTGTAAATCTATACTACTATGCTACAGTCTGTGTGTGTGTGTGTGTTAGTATTAAATAATAAATAGGCATAGCCTATCCTTTTTGTAAGTTAGTGTAGAGTAGTTTAAATATAACAATAAAGCAGTGGAAAATCACAGTAGGTTTATAGTTTGATTTTTATAAGTTTGAAATTGTCAGAATTGGAGCAGGTGGTGTGTGGGGAGAGGTAGATTTAAATAAGTTATTCAATGCACAAGAAGATGAATGAGTTTTTTTTTCTATCTCTCCTAAAAGTGTTCCCTTTTTTATGGTTTTCTGGGTTGCATTGAAATGAATGTTTTCACTTTTCTGTAAATCTATACTATTATGCTAATGTGTGTGTGTGTTAGTATTACATAATGAATAAGCATAGCCTATAATTTTTGTAAGTTAGTGTAGAGTAGTTTAAAAATAACAATAAAGCAGTGGAAAATCACTGTAGGCTCATAGTTTGATTTTTATAAGTTTGAAATTGTCAGAATTGGAGCAGGGTGTGTGTGTCCTATACCACTCAGTTTATAGACTCGGAATGAGTTCTGTGGTGAATAAATAGTGAAAAATACCAAGAAAATTTGGTGCAACTGTGGTGGAAATTTGATAGGCTTAAGAGTTAAACAATCAGCGGGTGGGTGGGTGGTAGTTGGGGTAATGGAAAATTTAGAACTGTGATCTACCAAAAATTTGACCCCTCTGATCAATCAGCTGGTCATGTCAAGCCCTAGCACCTATATGATTGCCCTAACCCTATTGCCCTTATGGCAAGCCCCAACCCTATTGCCCTTATGGCAAGCCCCAACCCTTTTTATCATATGGGTGCTAGAAGGCGGTGGCTGAGGGTCTTCATGTCCCGGGAATGAAGTTAAACTCTATCTGATGGTGAGGTTCCAGTTCTGGAGTTTGGGGAATGTGGAGCATTACTATTGCTCCCAGGTCCACTCTGACAGGAGTGGTAGTACCTGTTAGGGTCCCATCTATGGGTTAAATAGTAAAATGTGTTTACAAAAAAAAATTGTGTATCCAGTAAGAATGAATTCAATTCAAAACTTTGTTGGCATTAAATGACCCACTGAGGTTGATATGCCGTGAAACAAACCAAACAAAACCAAAAATTTGCAAACCCAGCATTTAAAGGGTTAAATGCATTTTCTCAACATTTCCTGCTTTTCTCCTAAACACTGGATGGTGTGAATGGGAAGAGTGACCTAACACAATTTGCAAATGTGACCCAGCATTCTACTGTAATTGGTATCATTATAGTACTATTACATTTGGTGCCTATTGACTGAGATAAATTCTAACAATTACAAGCAAGGGTACCTGGTGTTGCTTAGGAGTAAAAAATTAAAAAAAGATTCTATAGATACAGACCTGTGATGTTTAAGGACAGAATCCTGGTAGCTGAGCAATCCATGATATGCAACACTACCCCATGGGGACTACCCACCAGCTTTTTTTTCTGCAAGCTTGTTGCATTTTTGTGTGAACATGTCTATGTGTTTGCTCTAGATCAGGGGTTCTCGACCAGGAGTACTCATAATTCACATCACTCCGGAGGGTACAAGAAGTGTCTGTTCAAATTTGTTAAATTTTTTTCTTTTATTAGTATTATTATATATTTTCGTTTCTTTATTTCAGATTATTATTATTATTTAGAGAGTGAAATATATATGATCTTTTGATCAAATTTACGTTAATTTTTTTTCTTTTATAATTGATATTATTTATATTTTTATTTCGTTATTTCAGATTATTATTATTATTTAGAGAGTGAAATATATATGATCTTTTGATAAAACTGTATTATGGATTCACTTTTTATATTTTTGAATAAAAGTATAAATTGTAGGGGTGCGAGGTCAGAGCAAAACTCTTTTAAGGGTGTGGGAATAGAAAAAGGTTGGGAACCACTGCTCTAGATACAGTGTAAATTTTTTTTTTAAAGACATAATGTAAACTATATAAATTTTTATTTTTAGTTAGTACAAATACAAAATGATAGATTTAGGTTAAATTCAGCTGCTACAAATTCTAAAAAGTATTATACATGAGTATTTTTTTTTTCTGCATATTAAAGAAATCTCCTTTTTTTTTCTTTTAGCTGTTACGCACGCACACTCGTTAGGGACGACCAGTGCACCTACGCAACAAAGAATAACAAAAAAATATGCAAAAGGTCCCAAGTGTAAAAATAAATAATACAAAAGGGATGGGATTCAAAACTTTTCTCTCTGCTCCAGTGAAAAGGATGAGAGTCCGATGAATGACAACAATGCTGAATGACGAAGAGCGAACAGGATTTCAATTAAACACATAAACATTTATTTACATTTAAATACAATTTACCATTAAAAGATAAATACATATATACAAGTATACATGTAATAAGAGGGGTAAGGTGAATGTATGATTCATGTTATCAAATGAATGGACGAGTAATTGAACATATCAACCATATTAACAATATTCAAAATACGTGACAAACAATAAGGATTTACAGAACACAAAATCTTGACTGTTTTTTGTTTTTTTGTGACGTTGCAAACTGCAACAATGTCTCTCTGTTAAAATTATTATTTCTCTTTTCAACGTTGATTCGTTCTTTTCCTACCAAATGAATTAATGTTCTTTTATGATAAATGTCTTTACTTCTTTCTTCCTCCTGTTCTTCGATACACTTCTCAGATTTTACGGAACGGGTCACTATACGTCCTCGTCTCTTGGGATTATTTCATCAACTGTGTGTTGGCCTCGCGTTTTCCCGCGAAAATCCTTTCTCAGTTGTTGTCCTAGCAACGTCTTGGGGCAAGTGTACTTTAGGGTCATGGAGTCACAGTTGAAATATGTATGTATATTTCTTCCATCACCTGAGGTGGAGGAAGGAGGGTAACACTATCTTTTAGACATATGGGTAGTAGTAAACATATTAACATTCTTTTACAAAATACAAAACCAACTGAATCTTATTTTGGCTCACCCACGCATTCCTTGGGTTTTTACAAACAGAGTTTTCTTTTAATTCTAATATATATACTAGTTGATATACCAGTGATACGTCACATAGCATACTAGAAATATATATATATTCATTTTTTTTTTTTTTTTTCATATCATACACAATAATTTTTGTCTCAGATTTTTTCTATTTTGCATATTATACATGAGGTTTTTTGGGGGGTTGGTAAACATGAGAATTTTTTTTCTTTTTTCATATTATAAATGAAAAATTTTTATTGCGTAATATACTTGTGAATTTATTTAATTATCTATTTTTTAGGGTATTTTCCTTTTTTTTTTGCGTATTACGCACAAGAATTTTTTTCTTCTTTTTTTGCGCTCTATATATGAAAATTTTTTTTTTTTTAAGAATTTCTTTTGTGTACAATACACACACTTCCAGAATTTTTTTTTGTTTCAATTTTGTTGTCCAAAGTTATGGACATGTGTTATACATAAGTGCGTGTTATACTAAAAAATTATACATAAGTGCGTGTTATACCTAAAAAATTATACATAAGTGCGTTATACCTTAAAAATTATACATAATTGCGTGTTATACATAAAAATTATACATAATTGCGTGTTATACATAAAAAATTATACATAAGTGCATGTTATACATAAAAAAATTACATACATAAGTGCGTGTTATACATAAAAAATTATACATAAGTGCGTGTTATACCTAAAAAAGTATACATAAGTGCGTGTTATACATAAAAAAGTATACATAAGTGCGTGTTATACATAAAAAATTATACATAAGTGCGTGTTATACCTAAAAAAATTGACATAAGTGCGTGTTATACCTAAAAAAATTGACATAAGTGCGTGTTATACATAAAAAAATTACAGTATTTTCTTTTTCTTTTTTTTTTTCAGGTACGGATTGGACCTTCTTATACACTTTCATCCTTTCATTCTTGTTTAACTGGATTGGATTCTTGTTATCCCTCTGCATCACAAGCACCGTATCTGGCCGTTGTGGGGCCCTGTCAGGCCTTGGACTCTCAGTCGTCAAATGGGTTGCAATTGTTAAACACAGTAAATGGGCAAGTGGTTTTGCTGAGGAAGAATCCTGGCTTTGGTGGAGCCTCATGATCTGTGGCTTTTTGCTTTTTATCCGTGGATGTGTCCAGTATGTCCACATCAAGTACGAATGGAAAAAAATTGCTGGTCGACTCCAGCAATTCTATTTTTTCTAAGATACATATACTATGTGTGTGTATAAGTGTGTATATATGTGTAATATACATATATATATATATATATGAATATAAATGTATGTATATATGTCTATGTAATATGTATGTATGGGTGTGGGTGTGTGAGTAATATGTATGGGTGTGTGTGTAATATGTGGGTATAATATATGTATGTGTGTGTGTGTGTATAATATGTGTATGTGTGTGTGTAATATATATGTGTATGTAATATATATATGTATCCATGTGTGTGTGTATTATGTATGTGTGTGGTGTGGTGTTATATATATATATATATATATATATATATATATATATATATAATTTACATACTGTCTTCCGTATTTGTTCTCAGATATCAGATATACATATAATATATATATATATATATATATATATATATATAGTAAATAAATAGATATTAGTTTTTGTACATATATTTAATTACATGGATGTTTATCTGTAACCATTTGGTTTCATGCACATCTTTACACAGCGATGTAAAGATTTTCATGAAACCAAATGGTCATAGATAAGCATCCATGTAATTTAATATATATACAAAAACTAATATATATTTATTTATTATTATTATATAATAGCTCTACCACAGATATTGAGCACTCTCCTAATAATATTGAATATATTGGTACACTACTAACTCACCAAGAGAGTGTTAACCATACACTGTTGTAATATATATATATATGTGTGTGTGTATATCTATCTATATTTATATATATATATGTGTGTGTATATGCATATATATATATGAGGAGAGAGAGAGAGAGAGAGAGAGAGAGAGAGAGAATAACAGATTAGAAAAAATGTAAGGAAAAGTATTGGAAAAGTGAATAACGAATAAGGAGGAGGTACCCCATTATGTACTACCTACATCTGTGGTAAGCCTTACTTCCTCCTTCTCTGTCTCCCTCTTCCTTTTACCTTTTCCTCGGCTATATACCATTCTGTTTTAACATAATAAATATTCATCCTGATGAAGCTTCTAAAACCAACAGAGCAAATTATTAATTGAATGTAATTGTTTGTGTTTGTTATTCACTTTCCCAATACTTTGCCTCACACACACACACACACACACAACACACACATATATGGGAGAAATATGAGGAGGTTAATCCGACAATGTGTGGAGAAAAGTAGACAAACACGGGTTGTTATGGAAACTTACACATATACAACTAATGACAAATCCAGCTCCCCAACACACATATATAAAAAACAATTAAAACACACACACACACACACACATATATATTCATCTTGACCAATCCTTACAATCCAACATTCTGGACTAACACCTGCATCTAACACTCCCCATCTAGAGAGAAGAAAATCCACTACCCACCCCCAACTACCCCTGCCCCTAGTGACAACCTACTGTTTTCACCATTTTGAGAATGTCCATCATTGAAGCAAGAACTATATTCAAGTCCTGAAGAAGGCCTAATATGACTGAAACACTGCATTGTTGACAATAAACATCCAGTTTCCATAACATCCCGTGTTTGTCTACTTTTCTCCATATATATATATATATGTGTGTGTGTGTCCATAAAGTGCATGTGCACTTTTAAAAAGTTTAGATTATAAACTGCACATTGACTTTTTAGTCCATAAGCACACACACACACATATGTATATATCTAAAAGGAATGACTTACCGGTAAAAATTGGGTTGGTCTCAATACTTGGTTGGTACAAGTGTTACTCAGATAAGTCAGCGTTATAACAAATATAAAGTGCTCAATATGTAAGTAGAGCGGATTTATTCTTATAGTGTGTACAGAAATAACCTACTCGAGTTTCACCATAAGGATCTTCAGGGTTAAATCCACTGAATTAATCAAGATATTGATTATACATATATATATATATATATATATATATATATATATATATATTATATATACAATTCACCCTCAGTATAACCAATTGGGAGGGAAGGGGTAGTTGAGAATTCCCATTGTTATCCCCTCATTCAGTAAAAAAAGAGTTTTATAGTTTCGTGGATTTTTCACAGTGGAAAATTTTCCTTGAAACCTTCTTTTATACCAAAGCTTTAATCTCAGATTTTTTTGTTCCCTTTGATCTTTCTCACCTTTGATAACTAGTCATAATCCTCGCAGGATGCCCCACTCTTGTGTCACATCCTAGTTGGTTACTGGGCATTCTATGATGGTCCAAT
>CM042162.1:66334871-66344871 GCA_023376005.1 Doryteuthis pealeii | reverse complement strand
CTGGGTACAAGAGTTAATCTGTGTTAAGTATATTATGTTACTGTCACCCTTGACCAGGATTGAACTGCAGCCTAGAGATAACTGTCCACTTAGAACTGTATTAACTCAACGCCTATATATCCACTACACACCATGTGTCCAATTATTCCCAAATTCAATGAGGGGGTTCCCGAGTTGACAAAAAATACTTGAAGAAGGCGGAGTGCACATCAGCCCAAAACATTGTGTATATAAAATAAAGATGACAATAGTCTGAACAATTCAAATAATACAGAAAAAAAGATGAAGACAATAATCCAATAATCAAGCTTCATCTAAAAAATTCAGAGAAATAATAAATTTTTCTGTATAAAAGAAGGAATCCAAAATAATACAAAAAAAATGTGGACATGTTTTTTTTTTTATTCTCTGTTTAAAAATTCAGGAATTTAAAAAAAGAAAAAAATGGTACAAGAAAAAATAGAAAAAAATTGATAAATAAAACAATATTTTTTGCCAGATTAGTGTGATTTATTTTGAAAAATTCAAACCCAACCCATGAAAATATCCACGTTTTTTTTTTTTTAAATTTTTCTCTTTCTTTTTTTTTCACTGTTCTTTTTAATGTTTTTTTCTTCTTTTTTTTTTTTTTTCATTTTCATTACATCATTTGTTGTTTTTTTCTGTTTATTTTTTTTGTATATGACAAAATAAAACAAAAATTTTCATTTCTTAATTACAAAAAAAAAAAAAAAAAAAAAAAAAAATTAATATTCCAGCATTTTTTTTTTTTTTTACAAACCATGGTCATGCAGAAAGAAAAGAAAAAACAAAAAAAATTAAAAAGACTAAAAGGAAAAGAAAAAATATATAATGCACAAATACACATTTTTGTCAAATTTTTGGTATTGTAGATTTTGTGGTTTAATGTCACCAGTTTGTTCATTCATTTAACTTTTTTTTAATTCATTTTTTTAAATTTCATTTTGATCAATTAAAAGATTAATTAAATATTCATGACATCTTTTTTTTTTTTTTTTTCTGTTCTCTGTTTAAAAATATCAAACTCTTAAATAAAAGATACAAACTCATACACGTCACACGCATACACACCTTATGCAAATGAGTATATTTTCTGTCACCTCATTTGATTACAACTATACAATGCCTAGCCAGGCTCAGAAATTCTCATCTAGATAGATTTCTTGTTTTGAAAAAAAAAAAAAAAAAAAAAAAAAAATTAATAATAAAAATGATGAGATTGCATTTTCTCTCACACACACAAATGATGTTCATAATTACATGTTCTGATTGACACACACACACAAATGTGTGTGTGTATATATATATATATATATATATATATATATTGTGTGTGTGTGTGTGTATATATATATATATATATATAATATATATATATATACACACACACACACACACAAATGTATGTGGTATATATACATATATACATATACACACAAATGTATCTATGTATGTATATATATATATATATACCACACAAATGTATATATATATATATACAGATACTGTTAGGTACACGTCCTGCGTCCCTGACGATGCACAAAAATCTAGAAGAACGCAGTGAAATCAGATCCATGCATCCCAGTGTTTTTCTTTTTTCTTCCCTCACCATTTCAAGCTAACTGTAAATATTTTTCAATAGTTTCTTGAAACGAGTTACACAGACGAGGTTACAAGGTAGGAGTTAGACAGCTTTAGTTTGGGACCCATACATTTTCCTGGGAGTAAGTCAAAGCAAATATGCATCCCAGAATGCACTAAATCAAAAACCTATCAGCACCACTGTGTGTGTGTGTGTGTATATAATATAATATATATATATATATATATATATATATAATATATGCATGTGTGTGTAATGTGTATATATACATATATATATATAAATATTGATAATATATTTGTGGTTGTTTTGTTTCACAGCATATCAACCCTTTTCAGGTCATTTAATATTGAATTAAGTCATTTTTGATAAACAAATGATTCAAGCTGCTTATAGTAACTGGCTGTTATTTAAAGTTTCACCCAATTAAGTATTAAACAAGCTCATCGCTGCTTAACTTCAGTGATCTAGCGGGAATACTTTTTGGGTTCATTTATGCTAAATCAAGTCATTTTAATAAACAAAGGACTCAGATTGCTTACAGTATCTCCTGTTGCTTAAATAGTCACCCATCTAAGTATTGAACAGGCCCTCGATGCTTAATTTTGTGATCCAGCAGGAACCAGTGCTTTCAAGCGTGACTTGACCATAATATTGATAATATACAGGGTGATTGAAAAGTAACTCCCTATTTTAAACTATTTATAATTTTTTTATATGCATTTATACAGTTTCTAATTTCTTTAATATATGTTCCTTATTACATGGCAATTAGATCTGTGTTGTTTTTCTTTTCAGATTGATGATTTCGTTTAAATTGATGTGATTTCCAAGCGGCTTGAGAGGCTGGAGGCGAATGATGGTACCCATATAGAATTTTAAATAAAATTTCATGTTATGTGTGTTCTTCTCATATTCATTTTTTGTAAAAATAATGATTCAGAAATAAATTATAAGATTTTTAAAATAAGGAAGGAGTTACTTTACAACCATCCAGTAGTTTGCTATGTTTATAAATAAAGAGTCCTCAATATCAGTGATAGAGCAATACATATCTGTTAGGGTGGTGTAGATAGAGTCAACTGAAAGATCCCTGGAAATAGAGAGAGTTACAAACATACGCACAAACAAAGTGCTATGTTTATATTTTTTATTGTTAAAATGATGTTTGTGTGTGTAGCTCCTCTGTTTCCATGGACCTTCCCAGAATGCCCACAAACATAACCACCCTTCCCATCGTGCACCCAACATAGTTATATAGAGAAATATGCACATATGTAAATCACATGATCTGAAAATCACATAGGTGAGAAAATGACAGTTACCAAGCGCCAATGACTTTATGTCTACACTACCCTAACTTTTATATATATAATATATATATATATATATATATTCTTCAACTGCTACTCTCACATTTTCACTGTAGTAGCATTACTAGTTACTCCAAAAAGTGGTCAATCTATTTCGTAAAATACAGAGAATCAGTAGTTGTAAAAAAAGTATAAATATATATATATATATATATATATATATATATATAGTAATAGTGGAAAAGAGTTATGGCTACTACGATTTCAAATCTATGTGTATATGACTTACATATAGAGCAAAACCATGGTAGACCCATAAATCTTTTCCACTATTACTTTATAGCTCTATGTTTATGATATATTACTAATTCCACTGCAACGGAAAAGTTAAAGTGGCAATTGAACTACATATATATATATATATATATATATATAATATAAATCCAAATCAGGTGAAAAATCTTCCTTACAACATAGTAGTTTTTTTTTTAATATTGCAGTTTGCAGAGCTCAATGTGTGCTCTTATCGTCAGAGTCACAGAGCAAATTATATCAGTAAAAAAAAAAAAGAAGATTTAGATTTTTAGCATTATAGCCTATTTCAGGGACCCTAGAGAAATCTTCTATACCTCCCATCCTCAGATGCAAAATGATGATTTCTTTATTATTCTTAAGTCAGTATATATAATATATATATATATATTATTAATAACATTTTGATACAATTAAAAAAATTTGAATCATTTCTCAACAGAACCTTACAAAGGTAAGACACCTATTTTATCCTCTCCAATATCTTATATAAGAAATATATTAATTTATAATGCTTCAATAAAGAGTCCAGTGAAAATGAGGAAGGCTTATCCGTTAGACCTCTTCTTAAAAATTGAGGCCTTTGGAAAGATTTTTTCATTTTTTCCATTCATTTTTTATTCCATTCATTCATTCATTTTTTCCATTAATTCTTAACTATATATATATATATATATATATATATTGCACATGCACATTGTAAACCTTCAATATAATGATCTTCGGCTTTAGCAACTTCACAGATCCATTTGAATTGGTTGGTACTTAATGGCCATCAACCCCTAGTGGGTTATTTAATGCCGAATCTTGTTTCTTGTTTAGATAGTGTTTATCTGACCCAATGAATTGACCTAGATGTCAGTTAAATTTGGCCTGTGAAATATCAATAGGAGTGAAGTAATGAATATTCATTTACTAATGAAATCTCCAATTAGTGTCAGTTCATGGACAGATGTTGTTGTCATAGCAACAAATGACTGGGAAAATTCATGACACGTGGCCAAGGGTTGGATTTGACACAAGGTCATGCAAGGTATGGGGCATCTGGGGAGGATTAAATTTTGCGATTAGTGGTAATGGATCTGCAAGACTAATTTGCTAACCCTTATACACAAATGTGACACCAATTAGGTATTTACCCACCTGTTTTCAGTAAGGGTAAGAATGTGAACAACAAGGTCGCAAGTATGGGGCATCTGGGGAGGATTGAACTCACTATTCAGTTGTAATGAATCTGTGAGACTTCTATGCTATACTAAATTAACACACCATGAATGATGCAACCCATATTTACCCAACCCAATGACGCCACGGGTAGGATGTGACACACAAGGTCCGCAAAAGTATAGGCATACCAGTGAGGATCGAAACTCGCTATTCAGTAGTAAAATGGATTCTGTGAGACTAAGCTTGCTAACCATTAACATCACAATGAACGCCCGCCTTGGGAAAGGTATGCAAGGCATCCAGTAAGGATGCGAACTCGCTATTCAGTAGTAATGGATCTGTGAGAATAGCTTTGCTAACCATTGGACCATCATAGAATGCCCAGGTAACCAACTAGGATGTGACACAGAAAGGGGGCATCCTTGCGGGTTAATGAACTAGTAATCAAAAAGGTGAGAAAGATCAGGGACAAAAAAATCTGAGATTAAAGCTTTGGTATAAAAGAAGGTTTCAAAGGAAAATTTATCCACTGTGAAAAATCGCACGAAACTATAAAACTCTTTTTTTTAACTGAATGAGGGGATAACATGGGAAATTCTCAACTGACCTTCCCTCCCAATTGGTTATACTGGGAGGGTGAATTGGTAATATATATATATATATATATATATTATATATATATATATATATATATGTATAATTCAATATCTTGATTAATTCAGTTGGATTTACCCTGAAGTCCTTATGGTGAAACTTCGAGTAGGTTATTTCTGTACACACTATAAGAATAAATCCGCTCTACTTAATATTGAGCACTTTTATTTGTTATACGCTGACTTATCTGAAAGTAACACTTGTTACCAACCAAGTATTAGACCCACCAATATGTTTACCGGTAAGTCATTCCTTTTAGATATATACATATGTGTGGGTGTGTGTGCTTATGGACTAAAAAGTCATGTGCAGTTTATAATCTAAACTTTTAAAGTGCAACATGCACTTTATGGACACGCCACACACACATATTAATATAATGGAGAAAAAGTAGACAAACACGGGATGTTAATGGAAACTGGATGTTTATTGTCAACATGCAGTGTTTCAGTCATATTAGGGTCCTTCTTCAGGATTGATATAGTTCTTGCTTCAATGATGGGACATTCTCAAAATGGTGAAACAGTAGGTTGTCACTAAGGGGCAGGGGTAGTTGGGGGTGGGTAGTTGGATTTTCCTTCTCTCTAGTGGGGAGTGTTAGATGCAGGTGTTAGTCCAGAATGTTGGTTGTAAGGATTGGTCAAGATGAATATATATGTGTGTGTGATTGTGTGTGTGTTTTAATTGTTTTTTATATATGTGTGGTTGGGGAGCTGGATTTGTCATTAGTTGTATATGTGTAAGTTTCCCATAACAACCCGTGTTTTGTCTACTTTTCTCCACACATTGTCGGATTAACCTCCTCATATTCTCCCATAATATGTGTGTGTGTGTGTGTGTGTGTGTGTGTGAGGCAAAGTATTGGGAAAAGTGAATAACAAACACAAACAATTACATTCAATTAATAATTTGCTCTGTTGGTTTTTAGAAAGCTTCATCAGGATGATATTTATTTATGTTAAAACAGAATGGTATATAGCCGAGGAAAAGGTAAAAAGGAAGAGGGAGACAGAGAAGGAGGAAGTAAGGCTTACCACAGATGTAGGTAGTACATAATGGGGTACCTCCTCATTTATTCGTTATTCACTTTTCCAATACTTTTCCTTACATTTTTTTCTAATCTGTTATTCTTCCGTCTCTCTCTCTCTCCTCTCTCTCTCTCTCTCCTCATATATATATATGCATATAAACACACATATATATAATAAATATAGATAGATATACACACACACATATATATTATATTCAAAAGGTGTATGGTTAACACTCTCTTGGTGAGTTAGTAGTGTTCCAATATATTCAATATTATGGAGAGTGCTGGCAATATCTGTGGTAGAGCTATTATATAATAATAATAATAAATATAATTAGTTTTTGTATATATATTAAATTAACATGGATGCTTAATCTATGACCATTTGGTTTCATGAAATCTTTACATCGCTGTGTAAAGATGTGCAAATGAAAAACAAATGGTTACAGATAACATCCATGTAATTAAATATATGTACAAACTAATATCTATTTTATTTACTATATATATATAATATATATATATAATATTATATGTATATCTGATATCTGAGAACCAAATACGGAAGACAGTATGTAAAATTTATATATATATATATAGTATTTATATATATATATATATATATAACACCAACACCACACAATACATAATACACACACACATGGATACATTATATATATTACAATACACATATATATTACACACACTACAACATATTATACCACACACACACACCATACATATATTATACGCCACATTTACAACACACACCCATACATATTACTCACACACCCACACCCATACATACATATCTACATAGACATATTACATACATTTATATTCAAATATATATTATATATGTATTTACACTATATAACACACTTTATACCAACACATAGTATATGTATCTTAGAAAAATAGAAAATTGCTGGAGTGACGCAGCAATTTTTTTTCCCATTCCGTAACTTGATGTGGACATACTAGGACACATTCCACGGATAAAAGAGCAAAAAGCCACAGATCATGAGGCCTCCACCAAAGCCAGGAATTCTTTCTCAGCAAAACCACTTGCCCATTTTAACTGTGTTTAACAATTGCAACCCATTTGACGAACTGAGAGTCCAAGGCGCCTGACAGGGCCCACAACGGCCAGTACGGTGCTTGTGATGCGAGTAGGGATAACAAGATCCCAATCCAGTTAAACAAGATGAAAGGATGAAAGTGTATAAGAAGGTCCAAATCCGTACGCTGAAAAAAAAAGAAAAGAAATACGTAATTCTTTTTTGTATAACCGGCACTTGATGATCAATTTTTTAAGGTATATAAACACGCACTTATGTCATTTTAGGTAAAACACGCACTTTATGTATATTTTATGTATTACACGCACTTATGTATTACTTTTTTATGTTATAAAACACGCACTTATGTATACTTTTTTAGGTAATAACACGCACTATGTATAATTTTTATGTATAACACGCACTTATGTATAATTTTTTTATGTATAACACACACTTATGTATAATTTTTATGTATAACATGCACTTATGTATAATTTTATGATGTATAACACGCAATTAAGAATTAATTTTATGTATAAAACGCAATTATGTATAATTTTTATAGGTAACAATGCAACTTATGTATAATTTTTAGGTATACACGCACTTATGATATAATTCTTTTAGGTTAACACGCACTTATGTATAACCACATGTCCCATAACTTTGGACAACAAAATTGAAACAAAAAAAAAATTCTGGAAGTGTGTGGTATTGTACACAAGAAATTCTTAAAAAAAAAAAAATTTTCATATATAGAGCGCAAAAAGAAGAAAAAAATTGGTGCGTAATACGAACAAAAAAAAAGGAAATACCCTAAAAAATAGATAATTAAATAAATTCACAAGTATATTACGCAATAAAAATTTTCAATTTATAATATGAAAAGAAAAAAAATTCTCATGTTTTTACCAACCCCCAAAAAACCTCATGTATAATATGCAAAATAGAAAAAATCTGAGACAAAAATTTATTGTGTATGATATGAAAAAAAAAAAAAAAAATGAATATAATATATTTCTAGTATGCTATGTGACGTATCACTGGTATATCAACTAGTAATATATATTAGAATTAAAAGAAACTCTGTTTGTAAAAACCTCAGGAATGCGTGGGTGAGCCAAATAAGATTCAGTTGTTTTTGTATTTTGTAAAGAATGTTTAATATGTTTACTACTTACCCATAGCCTAAAAGATAGTGTTACCCTCCTTCCTCCCACCTCAGGGTGATGGAAGAAATATACATACATATTTCAACAGTGACTTCCATGATCCCTAAAGTACAACTTGCCCCAAGACGTTGCTAGGACAAGCAACTGAGAAAGGATTTTCGCGGGAAAACGCGAGGCCAACACACAGTTTGATGAAAAAATAATCAAGGAGACGAGGACGTATAGTGGACCCGTCCGTAAAATCCTGAGAAGTGTATCGAAGAACAGGAGGAAGCAAGAAGTAAAAGACATTTTCATAAAAGAAACATTAATTTCATTTGGTAGGAAAGAACGAATCAACGTTGAAAGAGAAATAATAATTTTAACCAGAAGAGACATTGTTGCAGTTTTTTGCAACGTCACAAAAAAACAAAAAACAGTCAAGATTTGTTGTTTTCTGTAAATCCTTATTGGTTTGGTCACGATATTTTGAATAAATTGTTTAATATGGTTGATATGTTTCAAATTACTCGTCCATTCCATTTGATACATAGAATCATACATTCAACACTTACCCTCATTATACATGTTAACTATGTATATTATGGTATTTATCTTTTAAATGGTAAATTGTATTTAGAAATGTAAATAAATTGTTTATGTGTTTTAATTGAAATCCTGTTCGTCTTCGGTCATTCCAGCATTGGTTTTGTCATTCATCGGACTCTTCATCCTTTTCACTGGAGCAGAGAGAAAAGTTTTGAATCCCATCCCTTTTGTATTATTTATTTTTTACACTTTGGGAACTTTTGCATATTTTTTGTTATTCTTTGGTTTTGGCGTAGGTGCCTGGTCGTCCCTAACGAGTGTGCGTGCGTAAACAGCTAAAAAGAAAAAAAAAGGAGATTTCTTTAATAATGCAGAAAAAAAAATCTCAGTGTATAATACTTTTTTAGAATTTGAGCAGCTGAATTTTAACCTAAATCTATCATTTTGAATTTTGGTACAACTAAAAATAAAAATTATATAGTTTAACATTATGTCCTTTTAAAAAAAAAAATTTACACTGTATCTAAGAGCAGTGGGTTCCACCCTTTTCTATTCCCACCACCCTTAAAAGAGTTTTGCTCTGACTCGCACCCTACAATTTATATTTTATTCAAAATATAAAAAGTGAATCCCATAATAAGTTTTTATCAAAAAGATCATATATATTTCACTCTCTAAATAAAATAATAATAATCTGAAATAACGAAATAAAAATATAAATAAATATCAATTATAAAGAAAAAAATTAACGTAAATTTGATCAAAAGATCATATTATATTTACACTCTCTAATAATAATAATAATCTGAAATAAAGAAACAGAAATATTTATAATACTAATAAAAAAGAAAAATTTAACAAAATTTGAAAACAGACACTTCTTGTACCCTCCCGGAGTGATGATGGAATAATGGAGTACTCCTTGGTCGGAAACCCCTGATCTTAGAGCAAAAACACATAGACATGTTCACACAAAAATGCAACAGCCTTGCAGAAAAAAAGCTGGTGGGTTAGTCCCATGGGGTAGTGTTTGCAATATCATGGATTGCTCAGCTACAGGATTCTGTCCTTAAACATCACAGGGTCTGTATCATAGATCTTTTTTTTTATTTTTTAACTCCTAAGCAACCAGG
>CM042162.1:66302133-66334771 GCA_023376005.1 Doryteuthis pealeii | reverse complement strand
TAATGCCTTAAGGATAGTTAAGTATCTGGCAGCCATCCTTCCATTCCAGAGTAATGATAAGTACAGCAAACCAATAAGAATCCGTATCCATTGTAAGTCCTCGTCAAGAGAATCCAAATTGTCAAATAAATAAACTCCAGAATGGTTGTCTCATTAATACAGCAGAAGCAGCGCAGCATGCCAGTATTGGACAAATAGAATCCACCCAGTTACGTGTATCAACGAGTCTATATTTAGGAGTGACCATTTGCCCCATCCTTATATCAAATAAATTCAACAGATAGAAACCCAGGTTTGAGCAGTCCATACTTGCAAACTTACTTTGGCTCTTTCTTGGCTAGACTGTGGTTGGAGAGGTCCTCTCGAAACAATCGGCTGGCACGTCAAGCCCTTATAACTATATGATTGCCCCAACGCCTAGCTTTTATGCGCAAGCCCGTAACCCTTTTTATCATATGGGTGCTAGAGCAGTGGCTAGGTCTACATGTCCTGGGAATACGTTAAAACTCTATCTGATGTGACGGTTCCAGTTTTGGAAGTTTGGGAAATGTGCGAACACCCCTTGCATACCATGTGCTTCCTGGCCCACCTGATCTGGAGTGTAGTACCTGTTAGGGTCCCATCTATGGTAATAGAAAAACATGAGTTTAATTTTTTTTTTTTTTTTTTTTTTTTTTTTTTTTTTTTCAAAAATTGATATTCATTAAGAATGACTTTATTTCAAAATTTATTAGGAGATAATTCTTAAAATGACTAGACAGAAGACACCCTCTGGGCGTCGTAAAAGTAATTTTGTAAAGACATTGCCTGAGGAGGGTGGGAGCTTAAAAATTCAATGTCAGAGGTTTGATCATAAAGAAGACAAATCCTCATTATTTATAAAGGAGTTAAAAAAAAAAATAAAACAATTTGAAAAATGAAAATGAGCCTCCGTCCCTCTCAAAATAAAATGTTGCGCTGCATGTAATAATCAAACAATTATTTTTTGGAATATTTCCACATCATTTTACACAAAATCGTGAGATTATTTATTTGTAAACTTTTAGTAAACTTCTTGTTACTGTAAGAAAAAAAAAGGACCGAGAGGTAAAAAAACAATTTAAAAAATTCTTACTTAAATTGTGTGTGTATATAGCATAAGAATCATTGTGACGTAAGCGTGACGTAGAGATATGACATTAGTTTTTGTTACAGACAGAAATACAGACAATATCCTATTATAATAAATTTAAACACATATGAGTGTTCAAAATGGTGGAATTTTATTAATCCAATTCGTCCTTTGCAATGATATTCTATTTATAGCGAGAGATGACTGAAGAAATTATTAGCAAATTATTATGAAACTAGCTGACCTGTAGAATCACCAATATGTAGTCAACCTTTACCTGAGATCTGGGGGTCATCCCCACACCTTTTTCGCCGGGATTGCTTGTTGTAAGAGGGAATTATGGGTCGTAGGAAGCCCCTTAAATCTCCTGGTGTCGCAATTATCGGATGACAAGAAGACAAACAACACCAAATGGAAATTATACACACGTATAAACAAGATACAAAAAATTGCTGCAAATTTGTTGGCATTTGCTTACGAGACTTATCTTGAGAGGCTTGAAATTAACAGTTCCGTTGGTGAAGTAGCACTAGAAAGGATTTCTTCGGCAGGTCGAGTCGCTCAAAAAAAGCACTCCCCAACACTTTTACTTATCCTAAGAACTTTCACCTGGAGAGACGTCTCAACAGCACTCCAAAACGACTGCGAAAAGAAATCCTTTCTAGTGCTACTTCACCAACGAACTGTTAATTTCACCTCTCAAGATAAGTCTCGTAGCAAATGCCAACAAATTTGCAGCAATTTTTGTATCTTTGTTTAATACGTGTGTATAATTTCCATTTGTGTTGTTTGTCTTCTTTCATCCGAATAATTGCCGACCACCAGGAGATTTAAGGGCTCCCTACGACCCCCATAATTCCTCTTACAACACAGCAATCCCAGGCAGAAAAGGCTGTGGGGATGAACACCCAGATCTCAGGTAAAAGGTGACTAACATATCATGGTATATCTACAGGTTCAGCTAGTTTCATAATAATTTGCTAATAATTTCTTCAGTCATCTCTCGCTATCAAATAGAAATATCATTGCAAAGGACGAATGGATTAATAAAATTCAACCATTTTGAACACTTCATATGTAGTTCAAATTTATTAATAATGGAGATTGTCTGTATTTCTGTCTGTAACAAAAACTATGTCATATCTCTACGTCACAGCTTACGTCACAATATTCTTATGCTATATACACCCACAATTTAAGTAAGAAATTTTTTAAATTGTTTTTTACTCTCGTCCTTTTTTTTCTTACAGTAACAAGAAGTTAACTAAAAAGTTTACAAATAAATAAATACCTACGATTTTGTGTTAAAATGATGTGGAAAATATTCAAAATAATTGTTTGATTATTACATGCACGCAACATTTTATTTGAGAGGGACGGAGCTCAGTTTTCATTTCAAATTGTTTTATTTTTTTTTTTACTCCTTTAATAAATATGAGGATTTGTCTTACTTATGATACAAACCCTCTGACATTGAATTTTTAACTCCCACCCTCTCAGGCAATGTCTTTCAAAAATTAACTTTTACGACGCCCAGAGGGTGTCTTCTGTTGCTAGTCATTTTAAAGATTATTCCTAATAAAGTTTTGAAATAAAGTCATTCTTAATGAATACTCAATTTTTGAAATATAAACTCATGTTTTTCTATTTAACCCATAGATGGGACCCTAACAGGTACTACCACTCCAGATCAGAGTGGACCAGGAAGCAATGGTGATGAAGGGGTGTTCCACATTTCCCAAACTTCCAAAACTGGAACCTCACCATCAGATAGAGTTTAACGTCATTCCCAGGACATGTAGACCCTCAGCCACTGCCTTCTAGCACCCATATGATAAAAAGGGTTAGGGCTTGCCATAAAAGCAATAGGGTTGGGGCAATCATATAGTTACTAGGGCTTGACGTGACCAGCCGATTGATCGGAGAGGACCTCTCCAACCACCAGTCTAGCCCAAGAAAGAGCCAAAGTAAAGTTATTGCAAGTCATGGACTGCTCAACCACCTGGGTTCTATCTGTTGAATTATATTTGATATAAGGCATGGGGCAAATGGTCACTCCTAAATATAGACTCGTTGACTACCACGTAACCTGGGGTGGATTTCTATTGTCCAATCACTGGCACTGCTGCTGCTGCTTCTGCTGTATTAATAGAGACACCATTCTGAGTTATTTCATTGACATTTGGATTCTCTTGGACGAAGGACTTACAAGGAATACCGGATTCTTATTGGCTTGCTTACTTATTCATTACATCTGGAATGAAGGATGGCTGCCAGATACTTAACACTATCCTTAAGCATTACGGGTCACCACCCACGGTCAATAGGTGGCCCCATTGGGGGAGTCTTACCCCTCTGCAGAGGTGCAGTCAGTGCATTCTAATGCCTCAGCTGACAGGGCGGTCTAATTCGGTTGTAATTAAATACACTAGCAAAAGTATGCGTTACCTGGGTGCAAGTATTTAAATATTAATGTTATAAAATATATATATATATATATATATATATATATATTATATTAAATTAGAAAGACTTAAGGAAAAATTGTGATAATGTAAAATGTATCTGGTACTTCTAAAGGGGAGTGGTGTCATTCTTAAAATGAGGTAACCAAGTGAGTACCCAGTATTATAATAAATGTTGTGCTTATTACTTAAGCATAATATTTATTATCTAGACTAGCAAATATATGCACCCTTCGGTTTTGATGTAATAAAATATTATATCAAATTAGAAACTATTTAGAAAATGATAAATCGAGAGGGTATAATCAAAAAATAGAACAGCTTTAAATCTAACTCTTCCATCATGTTCCATTACTCCCCTCTTTCATTTGTCCTAATTTATCTATTTAGTTAGATTATGAAGTATTTAATAAAATTACAGTTCTTTCGTCTTGTTTATGGATTTCTTTTAAGATTTATTGAAGAGATTTTTGCTCAGATTCTTTAAGAGAAAACCAAACAATTAGAAATCAATAATACTAAGCATATATTTAGTGAAATCAAATTCTTAATATCAATATGCAAATTAGCCTTCTCGTTCACACTGTAAACTGCTATTTTGTTGAATATATAAATATACTTGCATGTTATTAGTATGTAGATCCAACAGTATTAATAAGATACAACAATTTTATCAATAACTGAGGTTTAAATAAAAAATAAATTCATGGTGAATGTGATGTCAATAACTAAGGGAATTGTGACTTGAGTAGGGATATAGTTTCGGTTACAGACAGACAAACACACAATCTCCATTATAATAAGATGTAGATATAATATAAATAATCCATTTATATATCTCTTCTTATCTATTAATAATTTGAGATTCGCTTCTGGTTTTTGTCTGTAACAAAAATTACGTCACTGCTTACGTCACATTACCCAAAATTGTCATAACATAGAATAAATACACTCAAAATTTGAACATGCAACATTAGACAGTCCTCATTGTTTTTTAAAACAAGTTTTAATAAATACATGACTGGTATTATATATCTATATATAGTTTGTTTTATTTTAATACATATTTAAAGTTTACATTTCAAATTGTTTTATTTTTTAATCCTTTAATGAATTTGATGATTTTACTTACTTAGGGTACAAACTCGCTGACATTGAATTTTTTACTCCCACCCCTCAGGTATTTCAAAAATCTATTTTTACATCGCGCAGAGGGTGTTTTTTTTATTTTGTACTAGTTATTATAATGGAGATTGTGTGCTTTTCTGTCTGTAACCAAATCTATATTACTCAAGTCATAATTCCCTTAGTTATTCTCCGTGATTTTATTTTTATCTAAGCCTCAATTATTAATATTATTATTAATAAAATTGTTTTACATTATTAATACTGTCAACCATATCTACATGATATTTACACCCACTTGTACGGGTCAGGCACAAAGTCCCTATTAACGTGGGACCACCCACGAGCCGAAGCCCATGGAGTGGCAGGTGAAAAATTGCTCGATCCCGTCGGCATTCCCCCTCAAGGGGGGCGCCTCAGGCACTGGGCAATAAACCCAGCCCTGCCCCATTAAATCGAGGGGCAGGTGCCTGGGGGATGGCCCCCTGGATCGACGCTGTTAATTATATCAATGGACCAGAGGCCGAAGCCACTGTCAACCATATCTACATATTAATAACATGCAATTGTATTTATATATACAACAAAATAGCGGATTACAGTGTGAATGATAAGGATAATTTGCATATTGATATTAAGAATTTGATTTTAATAAATATGTGCTTAGTATTATTGATTTCTAATTGTTTGGTTTTGTTTTAATGAATATTAGCAAAAATCTGGGTGATAAATCTTAAAAGAAATCCATTAACAAGAAGAAATAACTGTAATTTTATTTTAATAAATATACTATTTTAACTAAATAGTTAAATTAAGAAAATCCAGCAATGAAAGATGGAAATGATAGAAAATTTTGAATAGTTTGAATGTTGGGTCAAGGAATCAAAAATTTTTTTTAAGATCTTATGTTGTATACTCTCTTTCTTTACTTCTATTATTCTTCTGCTCATCTTTGGTATCTTACGTTCTTCTTCTAGCGTCTGGACGTCTATTTCTCTGTTCTTGCTGGTTGGTCGTCCTTGATTCATTTCTTCTTCTAGGTCAGTCTTGTTGCCAAGACATTCAGCAACCACAAAACCATATTATTTATTTAAACTTTTATTTACTTAACTAAACATATTTCTCTAACTAAACACAGTGCGCGTGTGCAGTGAGCACCAGCTAAAGCAGATATATCTATCTGCCTGACGTCCAAGCTGAAACTAAAGACCCAACCAGGTCCCACGTGACTTCACGTATTTCGCGGGCTTTCTGTAATATTCCATGGAAAGTCCCGCCCGTGATATGAAAAGGGGCCATCCCTTCAGAAATACAGGGGGTTAACAATAATCTATGTATAGATTATGTAACACTTGTTCAAATAATGATGATATTGTTTTTGCACGACTATAATTCTGACTTGTGTCACAAGAATAATCATGATCATTTAGAAAAAAAAAAAAACGTTTTATTTCTTTTTTAATTCATCATGATCTTCACTTGATCTATTTCAACTAAAAAAATAAGTTTAATATTCTATTTTAATTAATAATTACAAAATACTCCCTATAATATATATGAGGGCCAGGTTAGCTCAGTCGGTACAGTGTTCGGCGAGAAACCACAAGGTTCCTCATTCCATACCAGCTCTCGCCAACTCAGCGTATGAGTAAGCACAGGGATCTGTGCGGTAAAGTAAGGAGCTGATGGTAGGTTTGGCGCTCCACCTCAGACGTAAAAACTATCTCCTTGGTCTAGTGCTAGTGAAAAGGGGATATACTCCCTCGCTGATTGGCTAATACCGACTTTAGACCACCCCTACGACTTTTACTTTTTTTTGTATATATATATATATATGAGGGTGAGTCAAAAAGTAATGCATTTTGTTTAGGTCAGGTATAATTACCAACACAGGAACATGTATCATACATCAAAATGAAGCTGGTCCTCTGTGGAACATTTCTCCACAGTCACTGTTTCTCTCAATAGCAATGTTCCACCTTCGGATGAGAGCATGTATCCCTGCCCCATAAAATTCTGTTGACTGTTTTTGAGCCACTCCTTCACAAAAAATTTCACTTCCTTGTCACTGGAATAATGTTTGCCCCATGAAAGAGGGTTTGAGAGTATAATAGGACCAGCTTCATTTTGATGTATGATACATATTCCAGTGTTGGTAATTATACCTGTCCTAAACAAAATGGCATTACTTTTTGACTAACCCTCGTACATTTTGTTTGTCCTAAATTTTCTGTAGTCCCCTCCCATTTTTCGAATTTGGCCATGTGTTTGGTTTGGTTTGTTTTATGGCATATGAACCTCAGTGGGTTATTTAATGCCGACTAAGTCCTGAAATTAATTCATTCTTAATGGATACTCAATTTTTTATTCTATATAAACTCATGTTTTTCTATTTAACCCATGGGACCTTAACAGGTACTACCACTCCAGGTTAGAGTGGACCAGGGAGCAATGGTGATGAAGGGGTACTCCACATTCCTCAAACCTCCAGAACTGGAACCTCATCATCAGATAGAGTTTAATGTCATTCCCAAGACATGAAGATCCTCAGCCACCGCCTTCTTGCACCCATATGTTAAAAGGGTAGGGTTTGCTAAAGGCAATAGGGTTGGGGAAATCATATAGGTGCTAGGGCTTGATAAATTTGGCCTTGTGCATCCCATTCTTATACCCACCCAAGGAGGCTATATACCACCCCCTCTTGAGAAAACTTGATTTAGAGTGGTTATTATAGGCACTGGCAAAAAAATTGCATACTACGAGTTTTAAAAGTGAATTAAAAATAATTAAATCTATTATTTAAGGTCAAACTTTGTCTAAATCGATAAGTAGTAACATAATGACCATCATTAAAAAAAGAAAAATATCATTACATATGCAGTTTATTTAATACATTTAAAGGGATTTGTTTTGGTCAATTTCGACGTGATCCGCCATTCTGTCTCTTTTTCGATGGTTTTAAGCGCTTGTTTACAATTCTAATATAACATTCGCGATTGCAACAAAATAAATACCAAAAATCAGGTAATTATCCGATTTTAATGAAATTTTCAGTATTGATTTATCAATTAATGAATTTTATAATGCATCAGTTATTTAATTCAAAACTTTAATTTAGTATTTTTGCTATGAAAAATTAATATATAAAATTCATTTGAAATAAAATATTCGGATTTTAAGTTTAAAATGTTATATTTTTAGATTCTAGAAATAAATATCTATTTAATGCAAACCTTATTTTAGTCAATCAAAGTATACGTTTTGAAGAAAAACTCTATTGAAAATGTAGGCCCCCCCCCTTTTTAAGCAGGAAAAAATATTGATGTATAATTTTTTCTTTTATAAGATAATAGCCAATTAAATAATTATCGAAATGAGTAAGAAAGAAATCTCCAAAAAATTAATTATTTATTATTTTTTAACATTTTATTTTTCGATTTTCGGTACTTATTTCTTATAAAATATTCCACTTAAAATTTTTTTTTTCATATTTACAACTTCGGTCTTTTATCTTTTTATTTCTACTGTAATTAGTATCAATCAAGGACCAACTCGCCAATATTTTACACTCCCAAAATAAGGGGGGGGGGGTCAAAATTAAGTGACCTGAAAAAAAATCAGAAAGTTTTGAAATAAAATAAATAATGTATCATAAAGATCATTCATTGATAAATAAACACTGAAAATTTCATTAAAATCTGATAATTCCCTGATTTTTGGTAAATTATTTTCTGTAGGGGGGTCATTTTGTCAACAAACGCATTTTGCCAGTGCCTAGATTATTATGTCCATTTTCTTTCCTTCCATCTTTCTCAATTGAATGACAGTCAACTGAGGAAGGTCAGAGAAAGAACTAAATGAAAAGTTTTTGGAAAGAAAGAAGAAAGAAAAAAAAACTGGACCATATTACCTTTAGGCACCCCTTTTTGATCTCGATTAAGAAAGGACATGTTTTTCATTTACACCGTCAATATCCGGTTGTTTGTTAGGGGTTAGGGTTAAGGGGTTAATTTTATAATTAAAAAAAAAATATCTAAAAATCGTCTGTTAAAACAACCGGATATTGACGGTGTAAATGAAAAACATCCTTTCTTAATGGAGATCAAAAAGGGGTGCCTAAAGGTCATATAGTCCAAAAAATTAAATATTAACAATAACTCATTTTAAAATTTTAGACAAATGATTTTTATATTTTCAAATACAAAAAAATATTAAGACCCATGTAAATATATATATATATATATATATATATATATTAAAAAAAATCATGGTTTTAAATTCTTATTGGCAGGAAAAATTATTAAGACAGAAAGAAGAAAAGCTAAAATATTTTTGGGCATTTTGGGGTGGAATGGGAGAGAAGAGTACAAGTCCGTGTTGGTTTAGTTTGTTTGTTTTACGGTATATCAACCTAGGTGGGTGATTTAATGCTGTCAAAGTCTTGAAATAAATTCATTCTTAATGGATACTCAATTTCGTTTTTTATAAACACATTTTGCTATTTAACCCATAGATGGGACCCTAACAGATACTACCACTCTGGGTGAGAGTGGACCTGAAAGCAATGGTAATAAAAGGGTGCTTTACTTTCCCCAGACCTCCACAACTGGAACCTCACCATCAGATAGAGCTTAACATCATATACTGGACATGAAGACCCGCAGCCACCGCCTTCTAGCACCCATATGATAAAAAGGATTGGGGCTTGCCATAAGGACAATAGGGTTGGGACAATCATATATATATTTACCAACTCCTCCACCCGAGCAGGATACAACACAAGGTCAATTTCTTAAGCGGAGTTCAACAGGTTTGAATTCAGTTTTTTCTCCTAGACTGGTTACCTAGCCATGTTTAAAGAATCCAGTCTTCCCTGCTATTTACCCATAGCTGGAGGGAGAGTAGCGCAAAGTGAAATGCAATTATTACGTCCAGGATTTGAACTCGGGGCGACGAGTCCATTTCCCATGACTTTAACCATTACACCACGCGCTTCCTTCGGGACAATCATATAAGTCTATGTTATTTACCTGGAGTCAAAATTGATATATCACCAAAATGCAACATCTGGATGTGAGTGTGTGTTTATAGGATTGTTAGCTATTATAGCGATTGTCTGCCCTTCTGGGATGAACATGTGTCCAAAAGGGTTATCTTCCCCTGCCGCCAGGTTTTCGCCAATAGGTGGCTGGGTATTTAAACAGCAGCTCAGGAATTTTCTCTCTCTTTCTCTTGGTCTAGCATCCACTAAACCCAGGCTAGACGCATGGTGTCTATGTCCCTTAAGTGGGGTTCTTTGCCCCCCAACTATCAGTAAGTGACTCACTTATTCTTCATAAACTCTTTCTTACTTCTTTAGTCCTATCTGTTTTGTATTGTATCTTGTTATGTATAATGTCATGTCCACGTGCTCAGACAATAAAGTCTGTATTTGTTATTATATGTAACTCTTTGTTCAGATTATTTTATGTACATATATGCACCTACGTTGGAAGGTTACTCTGAGCCTTCTAACGTATTATAAGAATCACACATTTTATTCTTATACTATAATTTCAGTACTTTTTTATCGGCATTAAATGACCCACTGAGGTTGATATGCCGTAAAACAAAACAAACCAAACCAATCCAGTACTTTTAACAGAAAATTCATGTGAAACATTTTTATTTATTTGGATAAAACAATGTTTCATGTTCATCAATAGATTAAAGAAATCACAACCAAATTTTACAAGTAAGTGAAAGCACAATGCATTCTCAAATAGAAACGGGTGATTACCACATTGGTTTGTTTTGTTTTATGGCATATCAATCTCAGTGGGTCATTTAATGCCAACAAAGTTTTGAAATAAATTCATTCTTAATTGATACTCAGTTTTTTTTATAAACACATTTTTCTATTTAACTACTCTGATTTCCACATTGGCTGACCTCTGAGTGATTAATAAGAATTAAAAAAGGAGTTGAAAAATAATATGCACACACACACACGTTTGGTTGAACTCGAGTGACAATTCCTGTCATATGAGTTTCTGTTCAATCCTTTCAAGGTGTCTGGCCATCTTTTTGGTGAAGATGGCAGATCGACATGCCGAAAGCACTCTTAGAGATACCTTTGGTGGATTGCTACACCAGTTCCACCCTGACACCAAAAAGATGGCCAGACACCTTGAAAGGATTGAACAGAAACTCGTACGACAGGAATTGTCACTCGAGTTCAACCAAATATGTTTAAAAGAGAAAATGCTGCCAAAATACACTTATATATATATATATATATATATATATATATCCTTACGTGACTAGCATAAAAAACCTGAATTTGATGGTAATTGGAATCCCACTGTGATGGGTAGTATTTCTTCTGCAGTTATATCTTCAGTTGTGTCAAATAAAAAGATTTTATTTGTAGAGGGACAGAACTAAGTTTCACTTCTAATTTCATTTTTTACTCCTTTAATAAATTTGATGATTTTACTTATGATAAAAACCCTCTGACATTGAACTTTTAACTCCACCCCACTCAGGCAATATCTTTTTAAAATTAACTTTTACACCACCCGGAGGGCGTTTCTTGCTAGTTATATTGTTATTTTGATAAATTTTTCAATAAATCGTATATATGCACAAAAACACACACAAAAAAAAATAAAAAAAATAAATAAAATAAAATAAATCCTGTGATAAACGTACCCCCCCAAAAAAAAAACAAAAAACAACAACCTATGTTATTACTTCAGTTGTATTGAAGTGGGAGGAAAAAAAAACAAACTCTTTGAATCCTTAGACCAAGGGCAGATGTAGCGTAAGGCTTAAGTCTAGTAGTAGTAGTAGTAGTAGTCGTTAGGTTAGCTTGTGGGTCACAGATAGAAAACATTTACATAGGCTATTTGTTCTGACAAAAAACAACTAAAGAGTCCAAAAGGGGTTGTTTATTTCTTTCCTTGCTTCATGGTTTCTTATCAGAGAGAAAGGGGTGAGGTCAAACTGTTCTATCATAAATCATGTTCGTAACTACCATGTTCAATGACAGCCGAAAGTTCAGGGGTCATTGACTAGTCATTGGCCGATACACTTTGAGTGTTTAGAATTCTAACTTTAATTTCTTTTTTGTTCCTATTTCTTTTTCTTCTCTTTCTCCAGAAATCCGATTACCATTTTCTTTTCAATCCCCAAATTCTCCATTGGTTGGCATCCTTCTGTCTGCGAAAGACGATGGCATAGTGTCAATTTTTTTTTTGAACTACGTAGCTTGAGCTGGTTGATATAAAGGATGTGCTGTTGGCTAAGCAGCAACCCCCCCTCTCCCACCGTTGTCCAAAGGAAAGGTAAGAGACCAATGCAGTTTGGCAATGGCAGTGTTGCTGTATAGTAATGAAGTTCAGCATTACGGCATCTTAGTTTTTGGTTTGTTTTGTTTTACGGCATATCAACCTCAGTGGGTCATTTAATGCTAAAGTTTTGAGGATAATACAATTTTGTTTATTTAACCCATAGATGGAACCCTAACAGGTACTACCACTCCGGGTCAGAGTGGACCAGGGAGCAATGGTGATGAAGGGGTGCTCCACATTCCCCAAACCTCCAAAACTGGAACCTCACTATCAGAGAGTTTAACGTCATTCCCAGGACATGTAGACCCACAGCCACCACCTTCTAGCACCCATATGATAAAAAGGGGTTGGGGCTTGCCATAAGGGTACGGCATCTTAGGGACTCCGGCTCCGGATTTGTTTGCGGAGTTTACTCCCCTAGTTTTCCTGACGATCATATAAAGCCGCTCGGCAGTGGTGGTTTTGTAACACCTCTTCCTTGTTGTAGATGGATTGTCGACCAGGGTCAGGGAGCAGCAGCGACCCAATTCGGGTTTTGTGTGTGTAGTTTGTGTGCCAATCCTATGACCATCTGTGTGGATGATGGTTGGCTCCCCTGGAGCTCATCCGCTTCTGTCGAGCTCTTCTCCGTAGACCATAATAATTCCGCTACACAGGGAATTGTGTGGTTCTCTAAAAATCGTCAATTTTGGCCTTTGCGCACTTCCAGATACAAAGGAAAAAAAAACAAAAAACAAAGTGTTGTCCTGAGCAAATTCTGGAAGCAGCACCCAGGGAATAAGATAGAGTAACTGTACATCCACTTGCCAACTGGGTAAGATCAAAAAAACATACTGAACAGTGTTGGAGAAGCAGGGATGACCTCAGAAGTGACATTTTTCTGTGGGCACACCACTGTGGGTTGGCCAGCAAAAACCTACATTGATCAGCTCTGCACACATACTGGATGCTGTGCAGAGGACCTTTCAGGGTGTAATGGCTGGCAAAGAAGAGTCAAGATCTGTACAGTCAGACCAATCTAATGATGATGATTATATATATATATATATATATATATATATATATAATGATAAAGGAAATGACTTGCCAGGGAATAAAATATTGAGTTAATTGCAATATTGATGGTGGATACAAGTATTAACTGAATAAGTCAGTGTTTTAACGAATATAAAGTGTTCAATATGTTAGAGCAGATTTAGTATTACAGTGTATATAGAGATAACCTACTCGAGTTTTACCATAAGGATCTTCAGGATTAATCCCAATGAGTTAATCAAGATATGGATTAACCACAGGCAACTGCGTAAGTAAATATTGCAATTATTATATATATATCATAATTGCAATATCTACTTCCGCAATTACTTGTAATTAATAAATATCTTGATTAATTCATTGGAATTAACCCTGAAGATCCTTATGGTGAAACTCAAGTAGGTTATTTCTATATACACCGTAATACTATATATAATTAAACTCTGATGGCATAGTTTGTAAATAAAGAAATGTACAAGCTGATATTTGGAAAAAAATATTAAATAAAAAAAGGCCAAAGCACCCGTACAAAGTGCTTGATACACTAAGTAGAGACAAATTATAAGGACCTAAGGAGTCAGACACTACTTAGGTCCATATATATATATATATATATATATATGAAAAATGAATGGAAGTGAATCCGACAGTGTGAAATAGATATGTGTTTGTTTGTTTGTTTATATATATATATATATATATATATATATATACACACACACACATACACAATATAATATTGTGAACTGCTTTAAACAACACCCTACAAGAAGGCAGCTGTATGGCCACTTTCACCCATCACACAAACCATCCGAGCGAGACAAAGACATGCTGGAGAAGCAAGGACAAACTCATAAGTGATGTTCTATGGAAACTAGCACATGGGCATGCCAGTGTGGGCTGTCCAGCAAAGACCTACACTGACCAGCTCTGTGTGGATGCACCATGGAGGACCTCCTGATAGGGACAGTAGGTGAGAGATTGTCATGGATATCTGTGCTATTAGCATTACATGGTAATGATGATGATGATGATATATGTGTGTGTGTTTATGTATGTGTGCACGGGGGGGGGGTATTGCCGAGGAAAATTGAATAATTGAGTTCAAGGTCTGGATGAATTCTTTGCGTTTCATTTTGAACTAATGGCCTTAGTGGATATGTACAAATCCATCTGTTCCTATGAGTAAATAATAGGGCAGACTGGCCTTTTTAGCCTTAGTAAAGCACACAGACTAGGAATTGGAAAACATGTCATGAGCCACCATGACAGGGTAAGTAAGGACCATTACTCCCCCTTGTTTTACATACCTTAGAGAAGGCCTGAGTCTTGTAGTGGAGCAAGAAAAAAAAAAAAAAAAAGCGGATGGGGATGTATATCTATCTATATCTGTGAAAGAATATTTTTTTTTAAATTGTTAGGGGTTGTTTTTTCTTTTTTTAAACTGATCGAAAAACAATGAAAATATAACAAAGTAATCAATATTAAAAGCTAACCCCCACCCTCATTTGAGAACTTTTAGGGATGAGAATCATTCTGGGTCTATAATAAAAAAAGCTGGAAACTTTTGCACACATTTAAAAGAAAAAAAAAAGAAGATTGGTTTGGTTTCTTTGATTACTGGCATATCAAGCTAAGTAAGTTATTTAATGCCTGAACCATCCTTGTAGAAGAACAGTATTATTTAGAATTTTTCGGACTATTTTTCTCATCTGCATTGTTATATACATGTTTTGGCTGCTGATTCTGATAAGAAACACCTAAATAAGGCCAGAGCGCACATCAACCAAACGTTGTATATAACAATAAAGCCGTCTAAAAAATATAATACAAATTATGTTAGCCTCATCACCAAAATTCAGACAAATAACTAATTTTTATACACATTTCAGCCTATGTGAATGCTAGCCTTCTTCACGCATTTCTTGTCAAACTTTGGAGCCTTCATGGAACTTCAAATCGAATCCGATATTTAATCCATTAGGGTAGATTGTTCTCATTCCTCATCTGAAATGATGTGTATATATAACAATAAAGATGAGGCCAACAGTCTGAAAAATTTGTATGATACAAATATCAAACCTCATCTAAAAATTTCAGACAAATAGCATTGGCACTATTTGACCCATAGCTGGATAATAAAACAATAACTTAGTTACAGTAATATATGAATTTAAACTTGTTTGAAAAAAAAAAAAAAAAAAAGAAAAAAAAGTACTCAATCGTTTCAAGAAAATTTATAGCAGCAAACTTAAAATAAACCAAAGAAAACGCTAATTAAGTAACTATGAGAGCAAGATAACTAGCACTTGTTACAGTAATATATGAATTTAAACTTGTTTTTCTTTAAATATGTGTGAAAGAAAAAAAAAAAAAAGTACTCAATCGTTTCAAGAAAATTTGTAGCAGCAAACTTAAAATAGACCAAAGAAAACGCTAATAAATTAAAAAAAAAAAACTAATTAAGTAACTATGAGAGAATAATAAACTAGCACTTCCTCATATATCAGATCAATTTTCTCCATTGTGTGGCCTGAGCGATACTTTAGTTAAGCGAAAAAGCAGCAGCAGCTTAAGAATCTAATTACAGCAGCAGTAGTATTAATTGCACAAGCACGGCAGCTTAACAATCTAATTAAAATGCTCTTTTTTGAAAAATATAAACAAAGAAAAGAAGCGTCCTGACTTATTGGTCAAGCTGGCGTCTGGGCTTAGAAAAATACACAATATAATATAAGAAGCAGAGACGGATGATGTTGATTGAACCCGCCGACACATCCACCATCGAATTCGATATGGACTCTGAATGAATCTTTTGACGCGAAGATAAGTAATTTTTTTTTTTTATTAACCAGTTGAAAAATATCGCTCACACCTCATACAAACAAAAACAAAAAGGAACTTCGCTCTATATATTTCTATGATAATTTTTGTTTGTTTTGTTCTTCATCGATTATTAAACTCTTCACATCAAAATCTATGTCTGTCGTCTTTCCTATCCCAATTATTATCTTCATTCTGATAATGTGTTCCCAACTGTAAAGACATCTCTTCTACAGGAACCTTGGAGTTGTACTCTGGACAACTGAATCTCAGATTCAGGACAAAATACAAATGTAATTTGTGTCTGAGATTATCGGCCGTGACAATTAAAATAAACTGAAATGCCATTAATCTGTTCAGCCTCCACCACCAATTTTTTTTAAAAATGATAAATAGCAGTGCATTGTATAAACACATAATGAAATAGAATGGGTATTATTCGGACTATTGTCCTCATCTTTATTGTTATCTGTACAACGTTTATCTCTGGGCTGCAGGTTCAATCCTGGTCAAGAGTGACAGTAACATAGAATAATAATTAACACAGCTTAACGCTTGTACCCAGCTATGGTTAGAGGAATGAGAACAGGATACCCCTGTAGATTGAATAAAGGGTTTGGTTCTAAGTTCTGTGATGGCTCCTGATTATGACAAGAAGGCTCCAGAGTCCGACAAGAAATACCTGAAGAAGGCCAGAGGGCATATCGGCTGAAACATTGTACAGGTAACAACAAAGATAAGGACAATAGTCCGAATAATCCAAATTATCAAGCCTCATCTAAAAAAAAAAAAAAAAAAAAAAAAAAAAAAAAAAAATCAGAGAATGTAAGGAATTATGTGCTGTAATTAGTGTAATAATGTTACACGAATTACAGAAAATAATTCTAATATGTTTTAATGTTTACTTGCCATAATATATTTAGAAATTTAAGTGTTTTAGTGAACTCTTAACATAAATGTATCTGAAGCTTGCCTGTACCTCAAATTTTAGCTCTCAACACAATGCCAAAAAAAAAAAATATTTAAAAAAAATGACCAAGTGATAGTTTGTAACTCAGAAAACTTGTAAGTTGGGTCATTCATAAGTCAGGATACCACAATACTTGGCTGAAAAAAAAAAAACAAAAAACAAAAAAAAAAACTTTTTTTTTTCTTTGGCATAATAAATTTGAAACTTAAATGTTTTTAGGGAACTAATTAACATAAGTGTATTTGAAGCTCGCTTATACCTTAAATTTTAGCTCTCAACACAATGCAAAAAAAAAAAAAAAAAAAAAAATATGACCAAGTGATAGTTTGTAACTCAGAAAACTCGTAAGTTGGGTCATTCATAAGTCAAGATACCACAATACTTGGCTGAAAAAAAAAAAAAAAAAAAAAAAAAAAAAAAAAAAAATATTCAATGAGGCTTTTCAATGTAAAAAAGTTAAAAAAAAATTGTGGGGTTCCTTGAAAAATTCTCACCCCTGAACATAAAGCAAATCGATTTGTCTCCTTAATAAAAAGAAATTTTAAAATTGATACTTTTTATAATTTTGATTTTTTTTTACTGTTGTTCTCATCTTCATTGTGGTATGTAAAAACAATGTTTACAGGTGCTATATCCCCTGGCCTTCCTCTGTCTATCCGAGCACAGCAATGACCCAACCTGTTTTTGTTTGTTTTGTTTTACGGCATATCAACCTCAGTGGGTCATTTAATGCCGATAAAGTTTTGAAATAAATCAATTCTTAATGGATAATACATTTTTTATAAATACATTTTTCTATTTAACCCATAGATGGGACCCTAACAGGTACTACCACTTCGAGTTAGAGTGGACCAGGGAGCAATGGTGATGAATGGGGTGCTCCACATTCCCCAAACCTCCAAAACTGGAACCTCACCATCAGATAGAGTTTAACGTCATTCCCAGGACATGTAGACCCGCAGCCACTGCCTTCTAGCACCCATATGATAAAAAGGGTTTGGGGCTTGCCATAAGGGTGACCCAACCTGGGAAATCTTTTTGAATAGTTTGTTGATCAAACAAGCGTTTGACTTTATCAATGATCCCGACGCTTCACGTGATGCATCTTTAAATGACAGGTGTGCTAAAACAATGTCATTATTTGAATGAGATTTTCAAAATTTCTTCTACGCCTGTTTGATCAACAGTCAAACTATTCAAAATGATTTCCCAGGTTGTGTTATTGCTATGCTCAGATCCACAGAGAACACCTGAGGAAGCCAGAGGATCCACAGAGAACACCTGAGGCCAGAGGATCCACAGAGAACACCTGAGGAAGGCCAGAGGATACAGTGTCCGAAATGTTGTGCTTTTACGTACCACAATAGACATCTAAGCCTCATCTAAAAAATTCAGATAAAGCATGTATATGCAATTAATAAGTTATTTAAGAAATTTATTTGTTTGAATCTTTTAGATGAGGCTTGATGTGTATTAATTTGATTTTTCGGACTGTTGTCCTCATCTTTAGTGTGGTAATCAAACTATTTAAAAGGAGTTCCCAGGTTGGGTCGTTACTATGCTTGGATCCACAGGGAACACCTGAGGAAGGTCAGAGGATACAGCGTCCAAAATGTGTTTTTACATACCACAATAGAGATGAGGCTTGATGTATATTAATTTGATTTTTCAGACTGTTGTCCTCATCTTTATTGTGGTAATCAAACTATTTAAAAGGAGTTCCCAGGTTGGGTCGTTACAATGCTCGGATCTACAGGGAACACCTGAGGAAGGTCAGAGGATACAGCGTCCAAAATGTGTTTTTACATACCACAATAGAGATGAGGCTTGATGAGTATTAATTTGATTTTTCGGACTGTTGTCCTCATCTTTATTGTGGTAATCAAACTATTTAAAAGGAGTTCCCAGGTTGGGTCGTTACAATGCTCGGATCTACAGGGAACACCTGAGGAAGGTCAGAGGATACAGCGTCCAAAAATGTGTTTTTACATACCACAATAGAGATGAGGCTTGATGAGTATTAATTTGATTTTTCGGACTGTTGTCCTCATCTTTATTGTGGTAATCAAACTATTTAAAAGGAGTTCCCAGGTTGGGTCGTTACAATGCTCGGATCTACAGGGAACACCTGAGGAAGGTCAGAGGATACAGCGTCCAAAATGTGTTTTTACATACCACAATAGAGATGAGGCTTGATGTATATTAATTTGATTTTTCAGACTGTTGTCCTCATCTTTATTGTGGTAATCAAACTATTTAAAAGGAGTTCCCAGGTTGGGTCGTTACAATGCTCGGATCTACAGGGAACACCTGAGGAAGGTCAGAGGATACAGCGTCCAAAATGTGTTTTTACATACCACAATAGAGATGAGGCTTGATGTGTATTAATTTGATTTTTTAGACTGTTGTCCTCATCTTTATTGTGGTAATCAAACTATTTAAAAGGATTTCCCAGGTTGGGTCGTTACTATGCTCGGATCCACAGGGAACACCGAGGAAGGCCAGAGGATACAACGTCCGAAATGTTGTGTTTTTACACACCACGATAGAGATGAGGACAACAGTCTGAAATATCAAAGTTATACACATCGAGCCTCATCTAAAAAATTTAGATATATTGATACTTTTTATCAACAAGGCTAAGAAGTAAAAATATAAGTAAAATAGATAATACAGCATAAAAATTGTCAAAAAAATTAAAAATTAAAATAAAAATCCCAATACAAGCAACAACACACTCAGATTTTCTATAATGACATCACATTTCATTTTTATTGAGAATTTCCCAATTTCAGACAGTTGGTTTTTTTTTCTGTGGATGTTTCTTATCACATTTAAGTGAGAATGAGAGAGAGAGAGAGAGTGTGATAATGACTGTAAACCGTGTGGAGTGTATAATAAGCAGGTTAATTTTTCCAGGCACACATGTGGGAAGGGGATACAAGTGCAGTTATAAAAAAAAAAAAAAAAAAAAAAAAAAAAAAAAATAATAATAATAATTAGTAAATATCACTCGTTATCATGTCTGCCTCTGAGGTGTTGGTAGAAAAATCATTTCTATAAAAAAAAGTTTAATAGTTATATTTTTCTTTGTAGACTATTTTCCTTATTGTTGTTATTTACAGTGGACATGAAATGATACCATCATGAAAGATGAGGAAAATTTGAATGAAAGAAGAAAGAAAGAGAAAAAAAAAAGGCCAGGCTTAATTCTCTACAATGAAGATGTGTTTTCTCAATCTGCTTATGCAATTCTCGTTATATAAACAATAGCTATAAATGATAACGATAAGATAACAAATAAAAGCTTTGAGAACAAAAAATGGACAATGAGTAGGAGGAGGCAGAGTAGGAGTAGGAAAGTGATATGAGGAGGAGGAAAGTGATAGGAGGAAACTAAGAAGGGAGGAGGAGGAGAGGAAACTAAGAAGGGAGGAGGAGGAGAGGAACTAAGAGGAGGAGGAGGAGAGGAACTAAGAAAGGGAGGAGGAGGAGGAGGAGAGGAAACTAAAAAGGGAGGAGGAGGAGAGGAAACTAAAAAAGGGGAGGAGAGGAAACTAAAAAAGGGGAGGAGGGGGGAGGAAACTAGGAAAGGGGAGTGGATGAGAAAAATATGAGAGAAAGAAGGTGAAAAATATGAGGATGAAAAACTCTTAAATACAGATAGGGGTTGAGTGGACATTTCATATATATATATATATATATATATATAAGACCCAAATCTTCCAGTTGAAGAGGTTATAGCAAATTAGGATCTCACAATTAATATTTTTTCTCTCTTTTTGTGGTTGTAAATATAAGAAACTAAAACAGACACTCCTCCACCCCCAACCAAAATAGGAATGTCATATTTCAATTCATGAGTACAGAAGGAAATTTTAAAAAAAAAATTGTCTACCCACCCAATTCAATTTCATATCAACACAGGGATGGAACAAAAAAACAGTATTTTGCAATTTTCTACATTTATAAGACAAGGTATTGTTACAAATGAGGGAATTATTTAGACACAAAACAAAGTCCAGAGGTCGGAATAGATTCCTGTGGCATTTAGAACACACTCAGATATTTGTTGGGTTTTTTTTTTTTTTTTTGCTTTTTGGATGAAAAAAAAAAAAAAAGAAGTCTCCCGAGGTTTGGAACCAAGTTAATTTTTAGAAATTGATGTCAACTATAATGTGGCAGCAGAGCTAGAGTAAAAAGATTTTTGGTATAAAATAGTTGAAGGGAAAAAAAAAAAAAAAAAAAAAAAAAAAAATTCAACTTTAAGAAAATTGTGCTGTCAAGTAAAAAAAAAAAAATAATTTTTAAAAATTAAATTAGAAAAAAAAAAATCTTTTTAAAAAAAAGTTAAAAAAAAAAAAAAAAAAAAAATTTTTTTAAATAAAAAAAAATATATAAAACTAAATCATCTCACTTAATTCTTCTAAGCAAGACATAACTTTAAAAGATTTTAATAATTATGATTAAAGTGCTTATTTATCTTCTTTTTTTTTTGTCCTGTTCACAATTAAAGAATAATAAACTGACAATTTATTCCTTCCCTCGTTTCTGTAACAACAAGAGATAAATAAATTAAAAGCTAATCTTTAAGTGAACCTTGGCAGCGATGACCAGGGGGTAGGGTGTTAAAGAAAAGAATTACAGCCAATGTGTTTCTATTACTAAATTGAAAGTTCTTAATTGAAATAAAAATTTTAAAAAAATAAGAGAAAAAAAAAAAAAAAAAAAAAAAAAAAAAAAAAAGAAGTTAAATAAATAAAAATTATGATTCCTCAACCCTAATAACCGTGCCTTGAAACTTGGGTTTTCCAAGCACGGTTCCGTCCCAGGCCTAGAAAGTGCGGTATTATTATTACAGACCACAGCAATCAACAGAACTACAAGCTCACCAAAGACAAGTTCTTTCCTTTCTCTTGTTTTATTTATTTATTTTTTTTCATTAAATTCTCCACCAGCGATCAGTGGGAGGTGCTGCCAGACTGAAGGACACCCAGTGTCAATTGGAGCACCTCCGCAGCATGTAACTAATCGTCAATAGAAGAGAGTGGACTAAAGTAAAAAATGTCAAAGGATCTTCAAGGACAATTAGGAGGGCAGTGGGGGTGGGTGGATTTTTCATTTTTTTCTTTATTTTCTACTTTTACCACTTTATTATTATACATTTTTTTCTCTTCTTTTTCCTCTCTCCATATCTTTTTTTTAAAAATTTTTTATTTTTAATTTCCTCAATCACGGTGATTTTGAGTTTCTCCAGAGAAGACCCTGACCTTGAATTGAAAAAAATTTTATCGTCTAGTTTCTCAAGTATCATCAATTCATCTTAGCCCTCTTGCGTGCAATGGCGTCCTCGACAGCTTTGAGTTGCTTAAGAAGTTCCTCCCTTCGAGAGGACGTGCTCTTTTTGGCTTTTGCAGGTCCAGTACTAGCAGGTGTGGCAGACGCCCCGGCATTTGCTGAGCCTGAGGCGGCAACAGCAGGGACCGCTCCGGCAGCCATGGCTCCGCTTGAGCTTGGTCCTGGTCTGGCCATCCCACTGGCCTTGGCTGCCGAGAGCAAACCTTTGCTGGGAGCCTTGGGTTGAGGACTTGATGGTGCTGGCAAAGATGATGCAGACTGAGATATTGGTGCCGATTTCATTCGAGGTAGAGAAATGTCTGCCTTGTCTGTTCGGTTTGAAGGGGGTTTCATAGATTTATCTGAAAAACAAATACAAGAGAGAATTAGATTTACAAATTATACATGCAGTGTACAGGGTCGTCCAAAAGTCTTGTCACCCATACATGTTTTTTAAGAGGTAGAATAATTATATAATTACATAATACAACCTGAAATTTTAAAAGGTAATCTAATTTTTAAAGATTTTTTTTAGGTTGGTGGATTCGGTTGTTTTTTTTATGGCATATAAACCCTTTTCAATGCCGAATCAAGTCATTTTGATAAACAAAAGGCTGGTTGCTTACAGTACCTAAAGTTACTTAAGTGAATTTTTTTAAGACATAAAATAATTGTATAACTTACATATACTAGTAAAAGTATGTGCCCGTAATCTAATAAAACATTATATTAAATCAGAAAGACTAATGAAACTAAATAAGAATGAATATAAAAATATTACACTTATCTTAAGGTTATTTTAATTGATTTCTATATAAAATTATATACAGGATTGCTTTTAATACGATTAAGAATAACATGATAGTATTAGAAATCAGTAACAGCATATAATTATTTATTAAACCCAGTTTTGTTAAAATCATTATGCAATTATTCCAACCATAAACTATGTAAATCTTTATTTTTTAGAGATATATAACACATATTTCAGGATTTTAAATGCATTGATAATATAGGCAGTTTTGCGGCAAATCTAACTAAGCTAGACTTTAAAACAGATATTGTTAATAAATAAGATGATAATTAAGATTAAATAATGACTATTTCATAATCATTGAAAATATAACTTAATTAACTAAGGAAATCATGACGTCAGTGGTGAGAGTTTTGGTTTAATGGATATCATCCCTGTGGTTATTTAATGCCAACTCTATAAAGTTTATAAAATCAACATAAAATAATATATATAACAATAATATAATGAGCAATATAACAGAAAATAATAAATAAATAATATCTAGCATAACATAACATACATACGTATCTTTTGTAAGCGATTATCTTGTGGTAAACATTGTCAGTGTGCGAGATTACAGTAATCTATTTTACCTTAAAGTTACGTTCCTGTAAGTGGTTTTGTATTTCATATCAGATTCATAATTTTCAATATATTTTTATTTCTCGCAAGAAGGACAATATGATAACTAAGTTAACATTTTCAAACAAATCTTTCATGTTATTTGCGTTGACAAATCTTTTTCCGGTAGAAGCGTAAACTTCACATTTTATGAGGAAGCGTTTGACATGTTTTCCATTATAATAAGATTATAAATATAAAATAATGAGAGTGAAAACAAAATGTAGGAGTGACAAAATAATTTTGTACAACCCTGTACATCTATTAATAATGGAGATTTGCTTCCGGTTTTTGTCTGTAACAAAAACTATGTCACTGCTTATGTCACAGTACCCAAAATCGTCATAACATAGAATAAATACACTCAAAATTTGAACATGCAACATTAGACAGTGCTCATTGTTTTTTAAAACAAGTTTTAATAAATACATGACTGGTATTATATATCTATATATAGTTTGTTTTATTTTAATACATATTTAAAGTTTACATTTCAAATGGTTTTATTTTTTAATCCTTTAATGAATTTGATGATTTTACTTACTTAGGGTACAAACTCACTGACATTGAATTTTTTGCTCCCCCCTCCCTCAGGCAATATGTTTCAAAAATCTATTTTTACATCGTTTTTTATTTTGTACTAGTAAATACAATAAACCCGTCTGTAATGGTTATCATCATAAGAAATGGATACGGCAAACAGAGTTATTTGCATTGAAAATGCGTTTTCAATGAGAGCAAAAGCTCCACACTTTACAAGGAAGTGTTTAACAGTGCAGGGCGTTTGACATGTTTCACACTGTAGTAGTTGTTCTTTCTTGAGTATTAAGGACCAAGGGTATTAGTCTGAAAGTGAATGTAATAGCATGTCTGGAGTTTGAACTCGTTTACTACTACAACGTCGCAGTCCAACACATTAGTTACTATGCCACGGGGTCATACTTGTATTTAACCCTCTACCACTGCTATCCGCAATAGCCATGTCCTAAATGGTTGGCAAACTAATATCATATTGCTGATCCTTTCTGCTGAACAGAAATGTATTCACTTTCCTTTCTCTCTCTCTTTTTTTTTTTAAACTCTAAGAATTGATGATCTCTTGCATTTTTGGGCGGTATGGCATTTTGATTGTGGACAGTTTGGGATGCTCTGGTAGATTAAGGGTTAATGAATAAAGTAGAAAACATTCAACAACAACTCATCTTGGGGGTGGTGGTGGTGCTGCTAAAGTCGGTATCAGACAGACAGTGAGGAAGTCTATCCTATTTTCACAAGGAGATTATTTTGGCGTCTGAGGTGGAGCACTACACCTACCACCAGCTCCTCACTTTACCGTACAGATCCTGTACCGTACGAGTTGGTGATGGTCAGTATTGAACCCGGAACCTGTGTTCCTATTGAACCCTGTGGTTCCTATTTGGAAGCTCTACTGACTGAGCTAAACCGACCCTTTCAACAACAAAGTAGAACCAATTATAAATCAACCAACACAAAGTGTTTGAAATGACAATTCTAGAAATAGACTCTTACCAGAAGGTTTGGTAGTGGGTGGAAGTAGGGCTTGTCTTTTAGCCGAGGAAGTTAGGGTCGATTCAGCTGGCCTCTTTCGACTCTGAGCAGGAGATTCCTTATCTGAAGGCTGAAATGAAGAACACAGTTTTTTCTCAAGGATTAGTTTGCATTTATTGAAAAATAATTTATTTGAAAATTATCAGAAAATATCATGAAAAAAAAAAAAAAAAAAAAAAAAAAAAAAAAAATATATATATATTAAAACAAACTTTAGTTTCTATTACCCCCCCCAAGAAAAAAAAAGTAAGTAAAATTGGCGGAGTATGTCTATGTAAAAAAAAACAAAAAACATCTCAGTGGAGTGAATATGATGCTTTTCAAGTAAGTAATTCATTTAAAAAAAAAAAATTATTTTATTTTATTTATCTAATCTTTTCCCAGGCATTATCTTTTAAAAATAAAACTATTACACAGCCTGGAGGTTTTTTTTTGCTAGTTATAATGAGACTAATTTGCTAGTTATAATGAGACTAATTTTGTAAGGTGGAAATCTGATAAAGATATCTATTTTTTTGGTTTACCTTTTTTTTAGTAATGACTGAAACTAATACAAATTAACAATTTAAAAACTGCATGCATGAATAAATATCATTGCATTTAATATGCATTTCTTTAAATTAACATTGTAGTGTGATCACAGCGCCATAAAAGGCTCAAGTCATCTAGTAGTTGGAGGGTTAACTAGTGGGTCACCACAAGCAGCAACTTTTACATAGACATATTTTTAGATCCCAAAAACAAATCTTTATTTAATAAAGAGTTTACTTCAGTATTGTTATCTAATAATCTTTGGAGAAAACTCAATTGAAAAGTTAGGCCTCCACCCTTTTAGACAAAACAAATATCAATGTATAATTTTTTCACTGATATTATAGAAACTAATTATATATAAAAACAACAGGGTAAAAAAAAAAAAAATCCAAATATTTATTTTTTTAATTTTTTTTTACATTTTCCAATTTTTGGTACTTATTTTCTACCAAAATCACTCCCTTAATTTTTTTTCTTTTATTCACACCTTCAGTCTTTTGTTTTTTTTATTTATACTCTGATTAAATTCACTTTTATATAACCTAACCAATATTTTGCGCCCCAAAAAATGGGGTAAATTTGAGTAAAATTAAGTGACCTAAAAAAAAAAATCAGAAAGTTTTTAAATAAAATAACTAATGCATTATAAAAATCATTCTTTGAAAATTTCATTAAAATTGGATAATTCTTTGAATTTTAGAAATTCTTTTTTCAATCAGTTAAATTCATTTTGTAAAATACGGATTTGACGTCATCTTTAGCAATACCTACTGACTCTCAATTATCTACCGAGAGCTCCATGGGTGACCCAACAGGTCACATTTTGTCTAATATATATATATATATATATATATATATATATATATATAAGAATGGAAAGGGAATTGAATCCGACAATATGAGGAAAAAATGAGTAAAGAAATGTAGATGGATAAAAATGAATTTTATCGATATCACTTACACATGTGTTTCGGTCTGTTTATCAAAATGTATACGGATTTACGTTATTATTATTATTAAATAATCAGATCGAGTTGAAATGATGATAATAATTATAATAATAGGAAAAATGTAAAAATATTCCGTATACAGAGATTTTTTACGACCTTCATCAGAGTGAATTTAAAAAATTTTTTTTAATTTTTAAAACTTAAAAAAAAATTTTTTTTTTAAATAAAAAAAAAAAAAAAAAAAAAAAATTCACTGATGAAAATTGTAAAATATCTCTGTGTACGGAATATTTTTACATTTTTCCTATTATTATTATTATCATCATTTCAACTCCATCTGATTATTTTAATAATAATAACGTAAATCTGTATACATTTTGATAAACAGACCGAAACACATGTGTAAGTGATATCGATAAAATTCATTTTTATCCATCTACATTTCTTTTCTTTACTCATTTTTTCCTCATTATATATATATATATATATATATATATATATATATAAAAAGTAAAAATGAAAATCTGTACTTACCTTATTAATAAGAGTCAGCTTAATGTTGGACTTTTGGCCAACTAATTTCAAAGGATCCTTAGTCTTATTGGACAGTCCCGTTCCTCCACCGGGCGGGCCTGTACTGACAGTTCTCGTGACTGAAGAATCAGCAGGGTTGTGATGATGGTGGTGGTGGTGGTGATGATGGTGGTGGTGATGCGGTGGCTGCTGACTGACTTGTCGACTATCAGGCTTGGGAGGTTTTGAGGGTAACGGTGCCAAAGAATGAGGCTTGGATGAAGCTTGACTACTTGATGGTTTACTGCGTACTGGTTTCTGACGACCTCTCTCTTTGTCTAGAGAAAAAAAAAAAAAAAAAAAAAAAAAAAAGTAAAAAAAAAAAAAGCACAAGTGACAGCAAGGTCAAATCTGATAATTAGGGCATGCGCTGGTTTTGTTTAACACAGGGGGTCTCAACAAACACGTGGCCCACAAACTTTAAATTTTTCTAATACCTATCAGGTTTCTGTCCTTTTAATGCAGGAATCACCAAACTTTTTTCACAGTGGGCCGGATAATTGAAATAACGACAAACGCAGGCCACATTCTTATTGTGTTCAATACTTGCTAGCCAGAACGAAAGCTCTGAGTAAAAGATGTAAAACCAAATTTAGCTTTCCATGTTATATTCGTGGACGAGTGGTGTAAGATGCACAAAAACAAATTTAACCAAGATATTTATTTTTAAAACATTATCAAAGAACGCAACATTCAAATACTGTTGGCGGGCCTGATAAAATGCTTTTGCAGGCCATGGTTTGGTGACCCCTGTTCTAATAGATAAAGCTTAGTATTTAAAGTAATATAGATAAATATGAACAAATTGAGATAGATAGATAAATATGAAGATGGATAGTTTTGAATAGACTGAGCTGAGTCGTTATTTTAATAATCACCGGGAAGCAATTTTTGAGGCAGGAGACCGGGACGCACTTCCTCATAAATTACCTAATAGTCTTTAGGAATATTTGAGTTTGAGACCCACGGTTTAATATAGAGCTTAAAAAAAGAAAGAAAAGGGAGTCAGATGAATATTAGAATTTGGAAACTTATCTAAAAGCTAAAGCTCTTTGATAGCCCCTGATTAAAAAAAGCCTTAGATTTGCGCAAAAGAACTTTTTCGAGAAGAGAATAATATTTGGTACCTTTAGGTCTGTGAGAGGGTGACTTGCCACGAGAGCTTGCAGGACTAGCAATGTCACGATACAGATGCTCTGAGTCAGCACTGCCACTGGATGTGGAAGAACCCGTGCTACTAAAGGAGCTGATGCTGCTGGCACTGGGGGAACGCGAGAAAGATGACGAAGATGACGACCGGCTCTGGGAACGTGATCTGGAGCGTGATAAGGAATGAGATCGAGACTGTGAATGTGATAGGCTGCTGCCGCTTGAACTTCCACTCCAACTTCGCCTATTTGGCCGACTAAGAGGGAAAAAAAAAAAAACAAAAACAAAAATTAATGAAAAATTGTGTCTTTTCAATTTACTTACTGAAAACATTTGCATAATTATTCACACATACACACACACACAATATATATATATATATATATATATATATATATATATATATATATATAGTGAAATAAACAAATTGTTATAAAAATATTTTTTCTAATATAGCCAAAGTGCTCAGTTATTGTCCAGTATAGCAGAATAAAACCTAAAATAAATGTTCACTCACCTCCTCAGGACTAATAGTGTCATGCATTTTTTTTTTTTAACAAAAAAACAATCAGCAGAAAATTGATATATATATATATATCTTAGAAAGGAAGGAAAAACTCAACACCGTAATTCCAAAATAAATTTACTTCGAGCAAAATTGGGGCCTATATAAATCTAAGTTGATTTAATATAGCTCCCAAAATTCAGTCATCAGATGGAAGATCAGGTTATTTAGTTATAATAACCTGATCTTCCATCTGATTAGACTGAATTTTGGGGAGCTATATTAAATCAAAAATTCAAACGTTGTGTGTCCTGGTACCTAATGGCCCGTGGCCCTGTACCGGATCGTGACCCAGTGGTTGGGGACCGCTGCATTAACAGACTAGTTTTAATCAAGTTAAGATAATGAATTTAAAATAGTTTTATGATACTGATTACAAAAGCTGTAAAATAAATAAAAATACACCTCCTGAAAATACTGCACAATATGTGTGGAAAATTATGCTTATTAATAGACTCCTGCATTTGTAATATTATATAGAAATCAAATCTCTCTACCTTGGAGACATTCGCTCTTTCCTTCGACCTCGATCTGATTGTGGTACAGATTTGGGGGGTGCTCCACCAGTTGACTGTGACCCAGGCATCTTCCTCTTCTCAGGACTGGCATGCAGTTTTGACCTCACTGTTACTGCACTCTTAGGAGCTTCGCTTTAATATTAAAAAAAACAAAAAAAAAAAAAAAAAAAACAAAACAAACATTATTTATGAAAATTTTTTTTTGATTAATGATAAAAAAAAAAAAAAAAAAAATAAAATAATAAAGAAATTTTCAACATGTAAAAAAATAAAAAAAATAAAATTGAAATTAAAAGAATCCTTCTGTTCGTGTGTACGTATTTGTGTTGAGAAGGATTTTATACCCCAGTGTTCTGTGATCATATAAGAATATTTTATTTTCTGGAGGTGTGTGGTGTAATGGTTAGTCATAGGAAATGGACTTGTTGACCCGAGTTCAAATCCTCAATGAGGCTGTTTGTATTTCACATAGCGTTAATACCCTTGGGAAAGGTATACACCCAACTACTCTTCTTCCACCCAGTAAGGCAGACTGAAAAGATCTGAATTCAAACCTGTTAAACTCCGCTTAAGAAATTGACTTTGTGTCACATCCTGCTTGTGTGGAGAGGTTGGGGTGTGTGTGTGTATATAATATATATATTATATATATATATATTATATTAAATATATTATATATATATTTGCAAAACGTATTTGCACTTCTTTCTTTTTTATTATATATGTCACATACAATATACATATTTATCAACCCCTCCACACAAGTAGGAGTGACAGAAGGTCAATTTTTAAGCGGAATTTAACAGGTTTGAATTCAGAGCTCTCATTTTCGTAGACCAGTTGCCTAACCAAGGTTAAAGGGCCCAATCTGCCCTACTATTTGCCCGTAGCTGAAAGGAAAATAGATTAGTGCTATGTGAAATGCAAACTGCCTTGTCTAGGATTTGAACTTGTCTTGCCATTTCCATTTCCTATGACGCTAACCCCACGTGCAATATAGCTTGGTTTGGTTTCTTTAATGACATATAAACCTTCGCTAGTTATTTAATGACAAAGCCATCCTTGTAGAAGAACAGTAGTAGTACTATTTAATCCATAACTATGGGTATGAAGGGGATTCATACCTTTCCTAAGGGTATTAATTAGAAAGTGAATGTAATAGAGCGACTGGAGTTCCAACTCGCTTACTATAATATTGGAGACCAGTATGTTACCCATTGTGCCCTTGCAATATAGTGAAGAATTAAGAAAACTTACCTTGATTTAGAAGCCAGCATTTTTTTATCAGCATTTTGAGGCAGGGCTTTTTGTGACACAGGTCGTTTAGCAGATTCTGGAATACTTCGAGATCTGGATCTGGAGTTAGATCTAGAGAGAGAAATTTTTAAAAGATAATCAAGTGTGAAAAGAATTCTCAGAAAATGAGGAGAAGGAAAAAAAAAAAAAAAAAAATCTTTCTGAATATAGAACATTTTTATTGGCAGTCCATAACACCATTAAGTTGTTTTTTGTAAACAATGTTATTGGGAGATAAACATAACTTTGATGACTAGAATAAATCCATAGTTTGGTAGTTTTGCAATTCTGGTTCAAAAGTTATGAATTTCTCTGAATGTTTGAGATGAGGCTTGAAGATTAGTATCATCTGTGTTATTTGACTATTGTCCCCGACAAAAAAAACCTGAAGAAGGCCGGAGGTATATTGGCCGAAACGTTGTACAAATAACAATGAAGATGGGAACAATAGTCCGAATAAACACAGATAATACTAGTTATGAATTATTTGACAATATAATGGGTTTAAACTAGCAGTAAAAAAACTACTGAGTAAAACACAAAATAGGCCTTAATGGTGGATATTTACCACGTACCTCACGTGTAATTCACAGAGGAACTCCAGAGGGTGATGAGTGATAGGGATGCTTAGCAAGAGACTGTCAGGGATACCTATGCTACTAGTGTGACCTGATATTTACCATGTAACCCACGTGTACGGGTTAGGCACAAGGCCCTATTAATGTGGGACCACTCACGAACTGAAGTTCATGGGAAGTGGGTGCAAAAAAATGCATTGATTCCGTCGGCATTCTCCCTCAAGGAGTGCACCTCAGGCACCGGGCAATAAACCCAGTCCCGTCCCTTTAAATCGAGGGGGCAGGTGTTGCCTGGAGGGATGGCCCCCTGGGATCAACGATGTTAACTTATGCGGTCCAGGGCCGAAGCCACTGGACCCTCCAGTCGAAACCAGAGCTTGTGTCACAGTCTGAATTGTTTTGGTTACAACTACCACAAGTAAACATTTTAATCTGAAATTTGAAAATTTACTTTTTCTTCTTTTTTACTTTCCAACTAACACACATCCTGGCAAGGGTTTGTGTTAGTTGGAAAGTTTTAAAAAGTCAACGATCTCTTTTTGTTCCACACTAAAAAAAAAAAATTTTTTTTTTTTAAATGGAGCATTCTTCTCAAATTTGGAAGAAAAAGTAAATTTAAAGGGACGGGGCTGCAAACAGAATTGAGAAAGAAAAACCTTTTATTTGAATAGAGACATTTCTTTAGCAGGCAGCAGGTCTCTAGATTAATGGTGTCCCATTGTCCTGGGGATACTTTTGTGGGAGTGGAAAAAAAACAAAAAAACCCCGAAATTTCATGCATAGTAATTAGGACTTGAGCCAAATCACTGAATTTACAATGTATAGTATAATATCATGCAGCCTTAACTCTTTGCCTACTTTAAACCGTTCACAGCAGCTCTCCCACCATTATGATCCTACTGGCAGTGGCTCTTGCATGTGTCACTTGTTTACACTGAAAAATCACTATGTAAAAAACCCTGCCATCTTGTTTTGTCTGTGAACCAACACTAGGGCTAGTACTTGATCCTTTTGCAATAGGGAACCAGTTGAATGGAAATATACCAAGAGAATTTGGTACAGTCTTGGGGGAAATTTGGTAAGCAAAGAGTTAAATATCAGGCCAACATTGCACAGTAAAAGAGTGCTCAGGCTGAAATATTGAGTTTAACTCTTAACATCCTGTTGAGATTTTTCTAAGTCCAGAGCATTCCTATAAGGATATATAAAAAAAATTTTTTTTTTTAAAATGGCTAAAAATGACCTTTGCATCTAAAGTTACCTATTATTTCCCTTAAATCAAAGATTTC